>CM065140.1:4457500-4695000 GCA_033026305.1 Cirrhinus molitorella | reverse complement strand
TTCGATTTTATTATTGGCATTATTTACTTGATTTTTGATTACCTATTTGGTGAAACGACGCAGATGTTTCTCCCTCCTCCTCCATCTAAAGACTGAACAGATGATGTGCTTCCTGAAGCTTGCTTTTTTTCTGCTCTATACAGCTGGAGAGAGGAGAAGCCAGACAGAATAAAGAATGGGGTGGACTGTGGAATATACTTGTTTATTTCAATAGCATTATTTGTGTTTAAGTCTGTTTGCTTCATTAATAAGAGATTTAAAAATTTAGTTAAGTTGGTTAAATGTATGTTGAATACATAATACATAAATTAAATATCTGCAATAAGTGCATTTTCTTATTAATTATTTTCAGTATTTCATTTAAAAAACAGTTTTGAGAATTCACATTTTAAAATTTTTGTTCTTTTTGATAGAGTATATGTTGTTTGTTCACTGTGGCACCATTCCAAAATCTAGTTAGCTGCCTACTAAGACAGTATTTTAAGTCATCGTAGGTGTTTTCCATTCTATTCCAAGCAATTTATGCTGCCCTCGAAGCCCTGAGATTACTCTGTCCAAAAATGTGATCACAAATTTCAAAAATCAGAATAGATAAACTCATGTTGCGTTCTTGCCTTTGCCACAAGGGGTGCTATAGTGTCCACAAAACCAGTTTGTAGCAAAAATAGCCAACAATACATTGCTTTTTACACAAAATTATCGATTTTTCTTTTATGCCAAAAATTATTAGGATGTTAAGTGAAGATCATGTTCCATGAAGATATTTTGTAAATTTCCTACTGTAAATATATCAACTTAATTTTTGATTAGTGATATACATTGCTAAGAATTCATTTGGACAACTTTTAAAGGCGATTTTCTTAATATTTGGCTTTTTTGCACCATCAGATTCCAGATTTTCAGTTGTATCTCTGCCAAATACTGTCCTATCGTAAAATACATCAATGGAAAGCTTATTTATACAGCTTTATCCAGATTATATAAATCTTGCATTAAAAAAAAAAAAAACATATGACTGGTTTTGTGGTCCAAGTTTACATATAAAGGTAAATATTCAAATGTACATCATTATTACATACAAGTATATACTGTACATCGTAACACAAGTCAAAAAATTATTTAAAAAAAAGGATTATTTCACCTATATTTGTTTTATTCTGCTAGTTGGAATATTGTGGTGTTTGCTAAGCCACATGCTAATTTCAAACTTTGTTGGATTCAACAGTGTTTGTTAATTGATTTCCTCAAACACTTAAAGGATTAGTTCACTTTAAGAAGAAAAATTTACAGATAATCTTGTCATCCAAGATGTTCATGTCTTTCTTTCTGCGGTCGTAAAGAAAATGTTTTTTGTGGAAAACATTTCAGGATTTCTCTCCTATGGTGCCCCAAGTTTGAACTTCCAAAATGCAGTTTAAATTCAGCTATACAGGGCTCTAAACAATCCCAGCTGAAGAAGGGTTGTATCTAGTGAATCAAATTGACAATTTATATACTTTTTAACATCAGATTGTCTCGTGTCTGTGATGCGCATGCGTAGTCTGTGTGATCCGGGTCAATACAGTTAGGGTATGTCGAAAAACATATTCAACTTCAAAATCGTCCTACAACGCTGTTTTACCTTTTTTTTGTAAAGGGCGTTTCATCTTTGTATGTTCACTTTGTAAACACTGGGTTGGTAATTCTGCAGCGATGTAGGACGATTTTGAAGTTGGGGACGAAAACAAGATTTTGAGGTTAAAAAGTATATAAATTGTCCAATTTGTTACGAAAATAACTGATCGTTTTGCTAGATAAGACCCTTCTTCATTGCCTGGGATCCTTTAGAGCCCTTTGAAGCTTCATTTTAACTGCATTTTGGAAGTTCCATAGAAGTCCATTATATGGAGAGAAATCATGAAATGGTTTCCTCAAAAAACATAATTTCTTCATGACTGAAGAAAGACATAAACATCTTTAATGACAAGGGGGTGAGTACATTATCTGTATAATTTTGTTCTGAAAGTGAACTAATCCTTTAAGTTCAGTAACTTATGAAGTTTTTTTTATTCAGTCGGGATGTTGCCTTAGAAGGCTGCTGTCCATGTTGACAGTAACAGCGAGTCAGCTAACTATGTTTTGGACCAGAGCTTATATTTAAACTTGTTTTCTACTTTTCCGTGTGTATTGTTAACCAAGATTTCCTCTAGGCTGACAACTAGCAGTCCGGCATTTGAAAATTCACCTGTAAACTGCCCGTGGATGTCTACCAACACTAGACATACTATATATGCTGCTTGTTACAGGAGATTGGCATTAAATTACCAAGGTGGCAAGCCAGCGCTGGAGCGCCAGAGTCTTGAGGTTGCAAATCAGCCCTTAGTTTCCTACAGAATTGTTTTAGTGTAAGCTTCAGGGAAAGCTCAGTGGTTGCTCAGGTTTTAGTTTGCTGGATCCCACACGTACGTCATGCCCTTTTCCTGTGCTACCAGTGTTTGTTCTTCACACTGCTTGCGTTCCATCTGATCCTACCATTAAAACGCTGACCTGAGTGGATGAATAATCACTTGGTGCCAATTATCTTTACACACTGGCAGTTAATATTCACTCCCCTGTCTGCGCTCCTGCATGTTGCTTCCGATAAAAGCCATGTTTGTTTAGCGTCTCTGTGTATTCACACCTCCGTCACCCTCCTCCTCTTACACACAGCTGCGCAAGAGCCGCTCGGCGCCTAGAAATGAGCTGCTTCCTACCTGAACGTCTCCTCTAACAAGCGTATGCTTCGAGAAGCGGCGACCGGGAGTAAGCGAGAAAGAGAAAAAGCTGTAACATGTTGTTAACAATTACTCAGCGAATTATCGTGAATCTCATTAGACTCAAGCTGCACCTTTTAACCTTGTTAGCTGTGCTAGAATGAACACTGGCCCCAGAATGCATGTTGGGTAATTAAAGGTGGATCAGGTGGCAGCTAGGCCAAGATCTCTTGAGCTGCAGTCGCAATTGAAATACGGATTGCGCGATCTGGCTCGTAATAGTGATACGGCATCTTAAAACAGGATAAAAATATGCTATTTTGGGATATTTTTGTCGGATGAGGAAGCGCTTCACTGGAGCCGTTGAAACATGCCGTTGAAACAGGCTTATCTGTGCAAAGGTTAATGAGGAGCGGTGTGGTGTTGGTAAGTAAGACACAACAAAAGCTCTGTCGTTCATATCAGCGAGCGCACATGCCGTGGAAGAGCTGCAGGCATCGCCAGGCACACTGGGAAACACTGATATGATTCCTGTCTCTCCAAAAGCATCTTCAGTTAGCCTAATTACTTTTCTGCTACTGCAAGTATGCTGGTTTATGATGGAACCGTTATTGTTCCGTGACCGTTCTTGATGATAGCCGTGATATGGAATTCAGGCATTTTAAGTGCACGTCAAACGACTTACGCAGCTTCCTAACCAGCTGCGTTATGACTAGTTTACAGGATAAGTGATTCGTTTATGCTGAAAACAAAAATGCTGTGTGATGAAACTAAATTACAGCCAGTAGGAACTTGCACTAATGGGATTTGACTGTGGACAAGTCATGACATGTGAACCTGCCCTCCTTAGTTATTGTTGCTAAGTCCGACAAACAGTGCTGCTTTCTCACTGCACATCATGTTGTCACGCAGTGAAAAATACATGCACAGAAAAAAGAGGAAACTGACAACACTTACTTCTAGCATGAAACAAGGTCTTGACTTTAAAATTTTTTAAAGAAATTCAAACAATAAATACCGTTTTGTGACTCTTTAATCTGTCTTGATTGATCACTGTATTGCCTTATTAGATCAATCAACTCGTGAACCAGTCTTTTCTTATTTACTTGAAGCACAAAATAAACATGAATGAACATCAGACTGTATTTTATTTCAACCACGTAGTGTTGCTTTCGTCAATGAAAATTATGACTAAATATCGTCGTCAACAAACCTTTATCACGTGATGAAAACAAGACGAGACGCAACGTAATGTGACAATGACTATAATAAAATGTATAATGCAATGTTGTTGACGAATAAAAGGAGACTAAATGTGATTTACAAAATAAAAACTATGCTAAAATGTCTCTTCAGTTTCGTTGGCCAAAACGAGATGAAACGAAATGTTATAACGTTATTTCATCGCATTATTATTATTTTGCATTATTTCTGTTTCCTGTGTCTCACTTCAGGCGTTTCATTAGGTCGCACTGCACAGACGCAGGTGACGTCACTTCCTCAAGCCCCACTCTCGGCATTAGACGACAACAAACAGGCTGTATCCGAAATCGCCCCCTATACCATAATTCATTATTCCCTACATTAGTCCACTCATACAGTTCACTTAAAGGAGTAAATAAAAACGAGTGAGTGAAACGGCAGTTCCAGTAGTAAGATTAAATTATCTTGAAGTCTGTCACGGAAATTATGT
Source organism: Cirrhinus molitorella (assembly GCA_033026305.1). Taxonomy (NCBI): domain Eukaryota; kingdom Metazoa; phylum Chordata; class Actinopteri; order Cypriniformes; family Cyprinidae; genus Cirrhinus; species Cirrhinus molitorella. The sequence continues at coordinate 4,690,575 of CM065140.1, read as the reverse complement.
AAAAATCCTAGTTAACCGATTTAATAATTTGTACCTGTGTTGTATTACGCTGTATGAAGCTGTGTACGAGCGCGTTGTAAAATGAATGGATGGATGATTAAGCTGCGGGCGCCATCTTTTGGCGAGACGAGAGAAATTAATTCAGCATGCGACTCTCAAAGTGCATAGGGTTTTGTCTACAGGTACAGGTACCATATTGACTGGGTTAAATAGAATTGCATTACTAAAAAGAGACTAAAATACAATTTTCATAGACTAAAACTAGACTAAAATGTTGTCAGTTTTCGTTGACAAAAACTAGACGAAAATGGTCATGGATAATTCTGACTAAAATAAGACTAAAATGCTCAGACTTTTAGTTGACTAAAACTTGACTAGACTAAAAAGAGTATGAATGTGACTAAAACTAACAAAAACTAAAATGACAGCTTCACACAAAGAGTAGAGTAAAACTAAAATTAAAACAGGCCGCCAAAAACAACACTACAACCACAGAAAGACATCAATACACACAATTTTAAATTGAAGTTAATCTACTCTCCTGTCTGATTTGTTTGTGGATTCGGTCAGTTCGCCTGTCAGTCAAGTTGTTTACAAAGGGTCAGTTCAGGGGGCTGCATCCTTCAAAGGTTGCAAAGGTCAAATTGAGTGTTGTTAGCCCTTAAATGCATACCTTGGGTCTTTAGCAACCCGGGACGTCAATCACTACCCTTCATTTTTTCAAGTTTGACATCAACTTTCTTAGTATTCCTAAATCTGTTCAAGAAGAAAAAAAAAACTATACAAGAATGTTTGTTTTCTGATTATTTTTTTGTAAAAAGTATATAGGGTCGCTAGAGACCCGACTAAATATGTGCAATTCACCTTTATTCCTTGAGGAGGCACTGTTTAATAGATAATAATGATGTGATGTTTCACTCGTAACTACTGCAGGCATAACACCGTGTTCTAACTACAAAAAAGGTCTCTTTTCCATGTTAATTGGAGTTTTTGTCCTAACTAGCCGTGCTGTGGCACGCATAATTTCTATTTTAGAAACGCTTTCTATTTCCGCGATGTCGTGGCTGGAACAACGCCATTTAAACTAATGACAGTGATACTCTCGGGTACTGATTATGTGCTTTATTCAAAGTTAAATGTGTCTAATGTGAGTTTGAATGTCATGTGTGACCTTTATAGCCATGCTGAAAGCAACAATAGATAGTTTATTTCAGATCTGGAAAATAAACGAAAGCAAAAATGTACGTTCAAACTGTAAACTTAGTTCGAACTAACAAGTGTATTCCATAACAAAGACGGTATTAGTCATTCAGTATGTACATTTAATAATGTTCAACGTTTTAACATTTATGAATTAGATTATAAACTTATCCATTTTGTTCCAGGGAGAGCCCGCCCACATGCGCTTCTGATTGGCTGTGATATTTGATTAATTCTGTAGCTTTGCGTTGTCACGTCGCATATGGTGTCGACACCCAAATTATTTGTCGCTGGAATCTTGTCGCGTCACATGTACTTAGGACACGGTGTAAAACAAAAGAATATCAATACCAAAAATTTAACTGGTTTGAACGGCTTTACTGCAGAGCAATTACTGTATACAATAAAATATAAATGTCACTGTTATTTCATGGTGGATGTGGTAAATAAGCTGCTAGTGATCAATATATTGACTCATTGAAATCATTGAAAACTATAGCTTTAAGAATATGGTTGAGATTGCAAATATCAGCCAGATGCTGAATGTACTGTGGAAGTGCGTTCTGAGGATGACGGCAATCGTAAAATCATCTGCTCAGATTGTATCCTAAGTTTCAAAAGGTAACAAAATATGCTTTATTTTATTCTTCTGTAATTGTTCTTAAAATATCAAGAGAGTTTTTTGCTATTGCAGAAGTTAGAGATCCATCCGTGCTGGATATATAGGTCTGGGTCACTAAAGACCCAAATATGTTTTTCTGAGAGGAGACAAGTGAGGCAGTGTCTCCTGAAATTTGGATGAGACAAAAATTCCTAGTACAAAAATAAAACAACTACAGTATTACAAAATATAACATTAAAAAGTGTACAGTTCACTATTTTTTCTAAAGAAACACTGTCAAACAGCGACAGCAGGTAAAGTTACAGCGGTAATCCATGTCTCTCTCACCGCCCCTGAGCCTATTGAGTTTTAACAGACCCCCTAAAGCGTGCGGTGAGTTTGATGGAGGGTAGTTAAGAATGAATGAGGGAAAGTCACGTGACAGGAGGCAATACCTCTATGGCGATATGATTGGATATAACTGTTTATGATTAACTGTGATTGATTCATGCTATAAATCCTGCCTCTTGTGTTTGTGCACTTTTCACAGTCGCAAATCATTCTGAACGAACAATATAATGGTGCTAATAGGAAGACTAATTAAAAAATTACACACTTGAATATAGCCACTTTACTATGTCAAAATATAACTTGAAATGGCATGAAAGCAGGATCTGTAGGAGTTTTAGTGAGTAATCAGCTTGGTGAAATTTGAGGTATATCTCCATGTCTGTGACCAGTATTTACCGAGCTTTGAAGAGCGATGATCCGGAAATTCTAAAATAGTTAAAAGTTAACTATTATAAAGAATGGCTGAAAATAAGTTCACAAATAAACTATGAAGAGTTCAGATCAAAACCAGCTAAAAGCCATCTCTTTAAAAGTGAGATAATGATACTGAGTGAATGCTCTCGACACATATTATACATCCATCAAATACTTTTACTTCAAACTCGCTAAAATCCCACCCTCAGCCTAATCAGAAGTACCACTACCTACATAGAAACCTATACATCAGAGCCTGATAAAAATGTATTTTTTAAAGTTGTCAGATGGATTTAGAGGCTTTTGTATTCAAACTCTTCATATATTGTTTAAATTGTTACAGCCTTGAGTTATTATTTTGGAATAAATGTAAAATGCTTAAAAACACTAACTTAATGAGATTCATACTTGGTGTTAATAAATAGAATATTGACAACCCAGGCTCACTGGAAATACGTGTCTCTATATACATTTCTGCAACACCATAATTACGTACCTTAATGCACATTTCATGTCAGTTTCAAAGTAAAATGTCCAGAGAGTGGGGCTAAAACACATGTTCAATACATGACCATGACACGTTTTTATTACGTTGGTACAGGCACGTATTGCTGTGATTTATTACGCTGCTTGTGCTTGAGGTACGTATTGCAGCTGTTCAGAATTCAAATATCCAGGTAGTTTCACTAGGTTAATGTGTGTTGGAAATATCCCATACACCAAACCCAACTCTAAACCATAACCAATAGTGTTAAAAAATGCAAAAGTGATATAAAGACGCATTTGCTGATGCAGTCGTGCTATTTTAACTTCCTTATGCTAATTTGAGCTGTAATGTCGAACCGTAGTTTCACGGGATTCGTACTGGAGCTCTTCATCTCTCAAGTGCAACGCCGTAACGTTTGAGCTACTGAGCAATCTTACTGAATTAGAAAACTCCTGCATATGAAGCTGTATATGCAACAGCAACATTCAGAAGTATCAGTTCTCATATCGCACAGGATGTTAAAATAGTTTTAAAGCCATAATATATTCTACAAGTAATTGTGTGAAAAATAGGCTTTGTTTATCAAAACTCTGTGTGTAAATCCTACTTTGTGTGAAAGGTTTTGCTCCTTTTTTTATCTGGAAACAGCTGTGATTTGTACATTTATAGGTATGTTTTTTTTTTTTTTTTTCAGTTTTGCAGAAATGTATATAGAGGCACGTATTTCCAATTAGCCTATGTTGCATATTGATTACATTGTTCTTGTAAAAACATAAAATATATACATTTTCTTTTCTTTTTCTCATAGTTTAAGTAATGTTTATTTAACAGAAAAAAAAAATGTGACTGGGACTTGACTTTACATTTTATAAAAAAACTGTTATATATTCTGTATATACTGTAATTGTACAATACCAATACCATATTCATCTGCAAATCAGCTGGTTTTATTGTAAGTGAAAAAGACAAAGCAAAATTATATGAATAATCTGCTATCAATATAGACAGTGCATCTGTTACATCCACCATTATGACAAATGAAATTTGTGTTGTTTACTCATTTGTTCGATTTTAAGCTAGTTGTAGCATACAGTTGTACTCAAAAGTTTACATACCCCTTGCACAATCTGCAAAATGTTAATTATTTTGGCAAAATAAGAGGGATCATACAAAATGTTATTTTTTATTTAGTACTGACCTGATTAAGATATTTTACATAAAAGACAATTACATATAGTCCACAAGAGAAAACAATAATTGAATTTATAAAAATGACTGTGTTCAAAAGTTCACATGCCCTTGATTCTTAATACTGTGTTGTTAACTGAATGACCCACAGCTGTGTTTTTTTGTTTAGTGATAGTTGTTCATGAGTCCCTTGTTTGTCCTGAACAGTTAAACTGTCTGCTGTTCATCAGAAAAATCCTTCAGCTCCCACAAATTCTTTGGTTTTCCAGCATTTTTGTGTATTTGAACCCTTTCCAACAATGACCGTATGATTTTGAGACCCATCTTTTCACACTGAGGACAACTGAGGGACTCATATGCAACTATTACAGAAGGTTTAAACACTCACTGATGCTCCAGAAGGAAAAAAAAACATGCATTAAGAGCATTAAGAAATTTGAAGATCATAGTAAATTGAACTAATTTTGTCTTCTTGGAAACATGCAAGTATCTTCTGTAGCGTTTGAAGAGCAGTGCTAAATGGGAAAAAAAAAAAAAAGATATTTAGGCAAAATGTACACATTTCCATTCTGTTCAAAAGTTTTCACCCCCAGCTCTTAATGCATGTTTTTTCCTTCTGGATCATCAGTGAGTCTTTGAACCTTCTGTAATAGTTGCATATGAGTCCCTCAGTTGTCCTCAGTGTAAAAAGATGGATCTCATAATCATACAGTCATTGTTGGAAAGGGTTCAAATACACAAAAATGCTGGAAAACCAAAGAATTTGTGGGAGTTGATAGATTTTTCTGATGAACAGCAGGCAGTTTAACTGTTCACGACAAACAAGGGACTCATGAACAACTATCACTTAACAAAAAAAACACAGCTGTGGGTCATTCAGGTAACAACACAGTATTGAGAATCAAACTTTTGAACAGGGTCATTTTTATAAATTAACTATTGTTTCCTCTTGTGGACTATATGTAAGTGTCTTTTATGTAAAATATCTTATTCAGGTCAGTACTAAATACAAAATAACATGCATTTTGTATGATCCCTCTTATTTTGCTAGATTCTGCAAGGGGTATGTAAACTTTCGAGTACAACTGTACTTCTAAAACCTGCATGCTCTATTTACAGTCTTTCCCTTTTATAAAAATGAAACATGATCATATTCCATCATTGTTTAACTTAATTTATTTACTATCTAGTAAAACGGTCTCTAGATTTAGAATGCCCCCACCCACCTCTTCAGCATTAGCAACTAATGCAAACAGTCTATTAAAATGGCTAGTAAAAATTATAAATATGTCTTGCCCCAGCTTCCTGTTTCACTAGTAAATGCATCAACGCAGCACTACTACTATAAAAGAGACATTGAGTTATTCCTTCACATAATGTGTAACTGCTGCAGGGACCGTGAGATTGTTGTTTATATGTTGCTGTTATGAGTGCAAGAGAGAATTGGGGCTAATACATTTGTGCTATACCTTTATATAGGAAGGAAATCATCGCTTTTCTCTCGGACTGTGCGCTAGGTTATCATTTTTAGCAGATCATGACTTGGCAATAACAATCCGACTCAAATTAAACCGTGAAACTAAAAGTGGATCCTGAATTATCTGGGCGAGGGAAGTGGGCCGTGCCGTGTCATACAGTCAGAAGAACTATATTGAGTTTGGGAAGGGTAAAATTAGAGTCATATGTGTCACAGGCAGGGACAGATTGCTGTAGCCCAAGCGTGTTGTTGGGTGTTTTTCATGCTTGGCAGTTGCCTGTGTTGCGGCGGCCAGCAGGCGAGAGCTGAACGCTAATTGAAGCGGAGGAAGTGGTGTGCTCAGGGGCCATGCCTCAGTCCCCAGCACCTCCATCGCTCCGCTCCCCTGGGGGGCGTGAAATTGTTTTGTGTGTCCCTGTCATTGCAGAGCTGGAAGCACAGCGACTACGCACACATACATACTCATTTACACAATTATAAGCACGGTGTCATGTGCCTACCAGGCATACATGGCTATCTGCCTTTGAGACTAGGCATAGCCCATTATGTGCACCGAGGGTGGGTAATATTGTCCTTTTTATCACCTTTAATTGAGCCGTGTGAAATAGGAGACTTCAGTATGTGGGCAGAATCAAGGTTAGAGCAATTATTAACAATTAGCTCCTTTCGATCAAATGATTCTGCTTTTTTACACTTTAAAGAGTAATAAAGCAAACCGAGGCCTTTTGAAAACGTACCTGATTTGATTTCAAATATGTATATTTCTGCACATTAATGTATATACACGTATGCATGTATTTAAATTATATATTTATGCACTCTTTGAATACATTGCTTTTAAAAGAAATTGATATTTTTATTCAGCAAGGCCATATTACTGTACATTTGATCAGTGACAGTAATTAAAAAAATAAATAAATAAATAAATAAATGCTGTTCTTCATAACTCTTTATTCATCAAAGAATCCTGAAATATTAAACCACACATCCATTGTATATTAGAATGAATTCTAAAGGATCATGTGACTAGAAGACTAGAGTAATGATGCTGAAAATAAATTTCATTTTAAAAATAAAAGCAGGTACAATATTAGTGTAAATAGTCTTTTTTTTAATGAAAAAATGCCTTGGTGAGCATAAGAAGCGAAAAACAAAGTAAATAAATAATCTTGCCAACCTGTTTAGATGTGTTTGTGTATATATAAAGTATACTTGTAAGTTCATTAAACATATATAAGTACATAGTGTATATCTGATCGGTTACCTCAGGGAAAACAGGCTTTTAGAATTATTCATACCAATGTTGCTTTTTGATCCTTCAAAGTCTGCGCTTATTGACGTATACCATATTATTAGCATGTCTGGTGTGGTGTAGACTACACATTAGGCCTGAGGTATTGTTGGTCTACCAACTTGGTCTAATTTCTTCCTGGCCCGTGTGAATTTCAGACCACAGACTTTTCTTAACTTTGCAGTTTTTGCATATGTATGCACCATAACTCATTCTGCATGTTTATTTTTTTCTGCATTTAGTCTGTCCTGCTGAAGCAAACAAGCATTTTTTTGTAGCACTGACACTATTTCGAACATATTGAGGGCAGTGGAGCCTGGGGTAACACATTGTTGTGGGGTTTGAGAGGCGGGGGAAGTCAGTCGGGGCGTGTGGGTGCAGCGGAGGTTGGTGTGGTTGTTTGCTGGGCTTGCGTGTTTTTGGCCCAGGCCCTGGCAGTGAGGGAGATGAATGGTCCCCTCCACCCGCCACACTAAGTAATACGGTGGATGATAAATCGCTGCTTTCATTGACACCAAAATTGGAATCATTGGGTCCAGGAACCAAAAAACTAGGAATGGCCCTTTTGCTGGCACATAGTCATCTGTTAAAATGCCATACCTGAGGCCACACAGGGTAGTCCCTCCTCAGCCTCTCACTTAGATTAATGATGGGAAATGAGTCGGGGAATAGGGACCTTCTTAAGACACGGCCTCTCAGTGTTTATCATGAGCCCTGGCCTCTTGCTTTACACTAAAAGGTTTGCTGGGGGGAAAAAAAGAACCCTGGATGTTTATCTTCTTGCGGTATCAAAGGAAAAATTGGTACAATTGGCAGTGTAAGCTTCTGCGACGTCAAATAAGAAATGTGTAAAACAAATCCCTGTCTGCGTGGAATGCCTTGTTCAGCTTAATGAGTTTTCCTAATTACATCAAGACACCAAAATATAACCTTTTCCAGTCAGTAACTCAACCTGCAACTACTGCAGCATGGATTAGCAAACAGTACTGTAGTCTAGACCAGCTCATTCCAGTCCAAATCCAGACTAAGACTTGAGTCCAGGCTTAAGTCTGAGTTAAAAGACTCCATGATGAGACCATGAAAATATGTCTGTAAATAGCTCACCTCAATCTCTGATATTCTGGCTACAAGATATGGCTTGAGCCCTGTGCTTAAAGCCAGCTTAAGATGTTTCATGGTCCTAACAGGTTTAAGACAGGTTTAAGAAGGCAGTCTGCAAACCACGTGAAGCCATGCTCAAATTGTAGTTTAAATTGTAGAGTTATAATGCAAAAAAAAAAAAAAAAGCTGAAAAGTGTGCCTAACTCCTTTTAAACTACCCAACAGATCAACCTGATCTTGGGCTGGTTTAAGCTGTTAAAATTGTTTTTATGTGATTTATAGGATATTTTTAACATTTTATCATCTGCAAGACAAAACATCTTGGTTTTTAAGTATACAATGTTAAAAAAATAAGCTGCTTCTGCTATCTTGTTGTCTGTAACTTGTGCTTCATACATCACTTGTATTTAAAATGGTGTACTTAAAAAAAGGTTTTTCATCTGGCAGATGATAAAATATGGGGTGAAAAAACTTCACCCAAAAATGAAAATTTCCTCATGATTTACTTACCCTCAAGCCATCCTAGGTGTATATGACTTTCTCCTTCCAGACAAACACAGTCTGAGTCGTTTTAAAATTTATCCTGGCTCTTCCAAGCTTTATAATGGTGGTGGATAGTGGCTGATATTTTGAAGCTTCAAAAAGTGTATATATCCGTCGTAAAACTAACCCATACGCCTCCGGGGGGTTAACGCATGTCTTTCGAAGCGAATCCATGGGATTTTATAACAAAAATGTTTCTATTTTTAAAATTATAAACTCAAATCATTGACTTGCGGCAACGGCGTATGCCGGGAAGTCATATAGGGCATATACCCCTAGGATGGCTTGAGGTTAAGTAAATCATGGGAAAATTTTCATTTTTGGGTGAACTATTCAATTAAGCAGCTTAAACCAGACCAAGTGGATCAGGCTGGTCTATTGGCTCGCTTTGGATGGGGTTTTAGATACTTTTTTGTTCACCATAATACCTCTAACAGTCTAAACTTTCAACGGGCCCAAGCCATGGGGGACTTGGGCGTGGGCTATTTTGACATGAACTATTAAGCAACCACCTGACAACTATCCAAAAATCATAGCAACCCCCACAATGTCCTAGAAACCACATAGAAATGCATAAAAATACTCTGCACACCTTAGCAAGAATTATTGTGTTGGCTTGTTTAGTACAGTCAAATCACCTTTTTTCTTTAGAAATATAAAAAATAAAAATATATTTTTATATATTTAAATATAAATTTTAGTTTGTCTGTTTTAAATAAGCATGTAAGAAACACAAGGTCATGGTGACTGTTAAGCACGTTTAACACAATGTTAATACACTTCCTAAAATTCCGGCTCAAAGAAAACACAATGAAAGTAAATTGGTGTGCACCAGCATTACTGTGAAATTGAGTGACTGCATGTGAAACACTTGTCAATGATTATGGACCCAATGTTAGAGAATGATGATTATTACTCATTTGCCACTGTTTTATGCGGAGGCTGCTCATTTGCATATTTTACCCAGGTGTGACAATCAGTGGAATGGGATTATCTTCGCAAACATGGAAATTCATGTAATTCAATTTCTCCTAACAAAACAACCCCTTTGGAAATTTAACTTTTGCCGTCAGAAAAAACACTCTTGTAGTGAGTCTTTTTGTTGCTCGTTTAAATTGTCCTCTGTTTTGCTTTGGGTTTTTTATACTGTCACTGAGCAAACCTACAATTAGTTTTTTTGAATGCAAATGTTTCTATTCTGGTGCTGTAATGTAAAAGAAGGTCCCACAAGAGGTTCATCAGTTGCTTTTTTTCCCCTCCCTTAATGAATGCAGATAATTCTTGTCTCTACTTGGGAAATCCTAAGCCTTTGTATAAGATACTCAGCAGTCCCACCAAAGCTGATCTAGGGCCATAATCAGAAAAGTGCAATGCAGAACAGTTCAAGTTTTAGAGGACGTTTACACAACACTGTTTTTAAATGAAAACCGAAAAAAAAGTATGCATTTAGCCATTCGTTTACATGACAACAGTGTTTAGGGTGCCTAAAAATGCTGACTCTTTAAATACAGGTTTTGAAGTGCAAGTTGATGAAAACTATGCCATTATCATTTCAGTGTAAACTACAAAAACGATGTACATAGGCATGTTTTTTGATGTAACCTGTGTGATGCTACTCCCCAAGCTTGCTCTAAACAGAACTCAAACCAGTGTTTCTGACATGGGAGGTGGGCATGCTAACAAGAACGCTAAAGACTACAGCATCTAATACCAGTCGCTAGTGCGTCTTTTGAGGTCAGAGAAGTGAGGTTTTCCCGCACAGCTTCCACTAGCTGGCCTCTGTTACACTCACACCACTAAACCTCACTCTAATTTGGGTCACGGCACCAGTGTAACTCCTCTGGTCCTAACTGCGTCGGCTTGTTCTTGTTCCGAGTGGGATATTCCGGGGCTTGGGATGCTGGTGTGCTCATGGCGAAACCTCACTTCTCTCCGGATCAAGGCACCAACGTAACCCCTCCAGTTCTACTCGCTCCACGTGGGAACTGAACTGGTGTTTATAGCATTGGGAGGCGGCTGCGCTAACAAAGGCTCTAAAGACCACAGCCTATCATCAGTTGTTAGTGTGCCTCTTTAGATCAGGGGAGTGAGGTTTTCCCGCACAGCTCCTACTAGCTGGCCTCCGTTACACTTACCCCACTAAACCTCACACCCATCTGGGTCACGGGACCAATGTAACCCCTCTGGTTTGTTTGGCACGCTCGCTCAGAGTAGGATTCAAAAAAGCGTTTTCCAACATGGGAGGCAGATGCGTTAACAAAGATGCTTCAGTCAGTCACTAGTGCATCTCTTGAGATCAGGAAAATGAGATTTTGCTGCACTGCTCTTACTAGATGGCCTTCGTTAAACTCACTCCCCTGAACCTCACTCCCATCCGGGTCACGGCACCAATGTAACTCCTCTGGTCCTAACCATCTAACAACCTCCAACATTAGTTGCTAGTGCACCTCTTGAGGTCAGGGCAGTGAGGTTTTCCCGCACAGCTCCTACTAGCTGGCCTCCGTTACACTCACCACACTAAACCTCACGCCCATCTGGGTCACGGAACCAATGTAACCCCTCCGGTTTGATAGCCACGCTCAATCAGAGTAGGATTCGAACCAGCGTTTTTTTATGACATTGGAGGCTGATGCGTTAACAAAGATGCGTCAGTCAGTCGCTAGTGCACCTCTTGAGATCAGGAAAGCGAGACTGTCTCTGTTACACTAACCCCCCTAAACCTCACACCCATCCGGGTCACGGCACCAATGAAACCCCTCTAGTTCTACTCACTACTCAGTGGAATTTAAACTAGCGTTTCTGGCATGGGAGGTGGGAATGCTAACAAGAATGCTAAAAACTGCAGCAGCATGAATTATACAGTGTTTTTAGTCACTTTCATGGACCCGTGTGAACAGATTGCTTTGACAATGTTGTCATCTGTATGTGAAGTTTTTCAAAAAATGGAATGGAAGGTTCATTTTTATTACATTTTTGTTGTATAAATGATTTATTACAGGCATTTCAAATATGATTTTGTGTTCTGTTGTTAAATAGCTATTGGCACAGTTCAAAACCCTAGTGAGCTACCTTAAAATCTTCTGTCTACTATCAACATCATTTCTAAAACAGCACCCAGAAATGTTCTACATGGAAAACAGTTAATGCTTGATCACAAACACATTTTCTCTACTGTTTGACATTAGCACATGTTGCTAAGCTAATGGTATGATACCCCAAAGAACACAAAAATACATAGCATATACAAATACTTGGTAACTAGTAGTCAGCTCTGCTTAGTTTAAAGTCATAACCTTTTAAGGCTACTTTGTTCTTGATCTTTCTGAATATGATGTTTTATTGGCTGAACACTAGTCATTTGTGCAAATGGGAGGTTGTTAAAGCAGTGGTTGTTGGTAATACACTTGCAAAAGCAATATAAACACCCTCTTTACCATCATACTCTCGTAGGGAGGTGAAGAGGTGCAGACCACAATAAATCAGAATGTTTCAGGGTTAAAGAGACCAATGACTATGTTTATAGAGGTCAAATAGAGAGAGAAATGAGAGAAAATGTCCTCTGTGCTAGAAAAGCGAAGTTGCTAAGGAGCGACACTGCCCATGGGACATGTGCCTTTTGTGCAGCTTTTAATTGGATATGAATATCTTGACTGTTGAAATCTGTGGTCAGCTTACACTCAAAATCCCATCATTATCTTGTATGTGCATCATAAAATGTGTTTTCTAACCCATACATTTTTTTTTTTTAGTTCACTTCCAGAATAAATAAAAAATCCTGATAATTTACTCACCATCATGTCAGCCTGTCATGTTAATTTCTTCCTTTTTTCAGGCAAAAAGAAATGAAGGTTTTTAAGGAAAACATTCCAGGATTTTTCTCCTTTCTTCAATGGTGGCCAATGGGTTGACCGTTTCAATGCAACTTCAAAGGGCTATATATGATCCCAGCCGAGGAATAAGGGTCTTTTTTTTTTTTTTTTAGAAAATGACTGATTGTTTCATTAGATAAGACCCTTATTCCTCAGCTGGGATCGTGTAGAGCCCTTTGAAACTGCACTGAAACTGCAATTTGGACCTTCAGCCTATTTGAGGCCTCCTTTGAAGTCCATTATATGGAGAAAAATCCTGGAATGATCTCCTCAAAAACCTTATGGGGTGAGTAAATTATCAGGAATTTTAATTCTGTACGTGAACTGATCCTTTAATTTGGGGCTGGACTTTATTTTATTCATCTGAAATTAATTGGATTATGAAAAGTGGGCAGTATTTACCAGATTGAAGCTGTTTGGTTGGAGGAAAATGTTTTGTGACGTGATCTTAAAAGGAAAGTAATCTCAGAAATAATGCAAAGCTGTAACGTTTTGATTAACAAATTGCAAAGATAAACGTTTTGTATACATTTTGAACAATTTGGACACGTGAATCATTCACATTCACGACAGATATGTATTAAGACCGTAAATGGGTTTAACCTGGTCAGTGTTATTGGCAGGCCATTTTTCACCTGTCCTAGGTGAAATGGATATTTGATGAGAAACAAATAAATAATGCAGAACTAGATTTTATCCATTGGAAATTGATTGGTTTGTAAAATGGGCTGTTTATTTTCTTTGAATGAACTTGCACTGACGAATCGTGCACAATAAGATTGGAAAGGGTCAATTTCACGTAGATTTAATTCTGTCCGCCTTTATGCAGATCCTGTTGTGGAATGATGCGGGACACAATAAATTTAATATTGGATGATTTGGACTTGAGGACGAAAAAAGACACCAATGAAAATTAGAGTGTGCATCTTGTCTGTTTTGGTATCCTTAAGCTAACAAAATGCAAAACATGAAATGGCACCAAAAAGCATTAAAAACAGAAACCATTCAAAGAATCCTGTTTATTTCATCAGGCGCCCATTTCTCTATAATTTGTTGATTGTGAGTGGCCTTAAGATTCATCTGCTTTGAAAGCAATTACGGCAACTTGTCCAGAAGCATCAGGAGTACTCACACGCACTTCTTTTTTCCATCTTTGCTGGAATGCAACAACGGTGACTTTTTATGACCCTGAGCTTAAAATACCAGCTTGTTGCGACAAACCGAACTAAGTGTGCCCTCAAGAGTCGGTTTCTGATCTGTGACGCTGGAACAGAGAGCTCTTCACGTGGTTTCAGAGGCTTTACTCTTCTTAATGTAGCCGAATGATTTGTAGGGTTCTGAAAATAGCGGTTTCTCTTGCTTTCAAAGGAAGAAGGAGATGAGAGCAAACATAAGTCAGGTGTTCCACAATCAAAGTGAAAGAACTGAGGCAAATGAGACCCTTCCCAGTTCTTCAGGCTCTGCTAATGGCGCTGCTCTGCTCTATGACTGTTGATGACTTCTAAAAACACATTTAGACATCATAAGGGCTTTGATGTAACACGTCAGTACGATAATTTGCCAATATTGTCATTGAAGGACTATCCGGCAGCATTTTAGCTTGTTTTAAATTCCGCTACAACGCATTTGGTGACTCAGTGAGGCTAATTTTGGATGCATAATGTGAATAAGACCAGTAGGAAGTGCATTTATGAAGCATTAGGCATTTTTTATTTCATCAGATGTCGACCTGATAGCCACCCCAAAAAATAGAAAAAGAAAAAAGTGTCAGCGTGAGTCATGAGACAGAAATATGGCGAGCCTTTTTAGAAGAAACCAGTGTGTTTTGCATCAGTAATCCTGAAGAATTGGTCGCAGAAGAAAGAACAGCAAAAGCCTTTTAACATCTCTACATATAGAACTGCTGCAGTTATATTATTCAGAAGACTCTGGCTAAATTTGTCTTGGTTTTTTGCTTGAGTGATACTGGAGTGTGTTTGATTAGTTGGATTCGACTCCATACTAAAGTAAGCAACTGAGATCTCGCTCATCTGACGCCAGGGCAATTTAGGTGAAGTATGTGTTTGTGTATTTAAGAATGGTGTGTGGTGCTTCTAGGATCTTGCTCCCTGATTACATTGTACGCTTAAAATTATTAGTGTTTCTAATGATACTTTTGAAAAGTCTAAATGGGCACGGACAATTAAATATCAAATATTAACTGGTTATCGGCTGATGTGGTATACAGTTGAAGTCAAAAGTTTGCATACACCTTGCAGAATCTGCAAAATGTTCATTATTTTACCAAAATAAGAGGGATCATGCAAAATGCATGTTATTTTTTATTTACTACTGACCTGAGCAAGATATTTCAGGATCATTTTTGTAAATTCAACCATTATTTTCTCTTGTGGACTATATGTAAACATCTTTTATGTTAAACATCTTACTCAGGTCAGTAGTAAAAAAAAAAAAAAAAAGATGCATTTTGTATGATCCCTCTTATTTTGATAAAAGAATTAACATTTTGCAGATTCATTGCAGAACTTTTGACTTCAACTGTAACCTAAATCTCTTCTTTTGCCCTGAACAGTTCATAACAAAAAGCATTTTTGAGTAAATGTTTCACTTTATGCATTATGGTGTAACAATGTGTCACTGAAAGAATTGTTGCAGAAAGTTAATCTGAATTGCCCTTTTTAGTAAAAATGTTTTTAGGGAAATTACAGTATAATACGATAAAGTGATATTCGTTTAAGTTATAGCAAGTAAATGACTCATTGTTATGCCATTTTGTCTAAATACATTAAACATAAAAGCACTAAAATCAGTTATTTTAAAGGCAATAATTGAATTTAGTCATCACATCATTACAACATGAATATGAAAAATGGATATTCATTTTAAGAAAAAAAAACTGACTGTAGAAGACTAATCCTCATGTACTTCTGGAAATAATGATTGCAGATAATCAAAAATACAAAACTAGAATGGTTTGTGTTCACACGCATACATAGAGCACATTTCAGGCCTTGCACAGATTCACAGGTGGGATGCAGGCTGGACTGTATTTCTCACACCTGATGCACCATTTGCAGAGGGATTCAGGTGATTAGTGAATACAGCCACTGCGCTTTTACCATTTACTATTATTACATCCTTCAGCCTCACTACACAAACAGATGCTATTTATTCATTCTTCTATAAAGCCACAAATTAAAACAAGTGCCTGCTGATTTATTATACTATGCATTGTTAAAGGTATAATTCATCCATATTCGGATATTCTGTCATTATTTCCTACTGTTACGTTGTTCCAAACCAATATAACTGACTATCTTTGTGGAACACATAAGAAGAAGCTTAGAAGAATATTCACACTGCTCTTTTCAATAAAAAGGAAACGCATTCAGTGACCAGCGGTTGTCAAGCTCTAAAAACAGATTAAATGCGGCATACAAGTCTGACTCTTTAAGTCTGAATGAGTCATGCACTACATTCCAAGAATTCTGAGTTCATATGATGGCCAGGTGTTGCAGGTTTGACATCGCTGACAAACTTTGAATAAACTTTGAATTTGAATAGACAGAAATGTGAAAAAAATTTCCAGACACATTCCAGTTAACTGTTGACTGTTGTGAAGACATTTACATGTCTCCTGTGTTTTCTTATCAATGTTTCTGGCCTTTGATGAATGCATTATTTTTTTTTAAGAGGTAGCAGATTTATTTCAGTGAATGCCATAGCAATTTCAGATCTGCTATAACTTCTCATTTACCTGGTCTTTCCTTTTCCGCCTGCAGTTTTCCTTCAATTATTTGTACAATCACATCGAAAAGGTCATTTTCCAAATGTCTCTTCATGTCTTTTTTTATGTACGTCATGAAAAGCACAACTACATGATGTTTAGCAGTAATATATATTTATATATAGAAATACATTAATTAATTAATTAATTAATTAATTAATTTTCAGGAAATTTTTCAGGAAAGGGACGTTTTCAGGAAATTCGAAAACATAGGTTAAATGTCAGTTTTGTTTGTCAAAATTAGGTTTTCATTAAATTCTCATTCTATAACATCTTGTCTATCATCTCTGAAAATATCTTGGCAAAATTCACTTGTTTAGTGCAGAAAATTTGCAATTTATTGCAGCAAACAGAAATGACTGTCTTTCTCTTATGTTAAGAACGTGCTGAGGTGCTTTCTCTTAACACCACAAAAGCAGTTAACCTATCAAAATAAACCACGTAACACATTTAATAAAGGTGTATCAATGCACTTTCCCCGCCAGTCCTGTGTAAACTACGGCAAGCAATGTTTTTTATTTATTATTATTATTATTTTTTTTTAATACCATGAGATGGCGAAGTGTAAGAGATCAACGCAGTTGGAAGAAGCTGCTCTCTCAAACGATTTTACTCGTCTCAGTCTGCACAATCCAGGTGATATCAGTGCCCTAAATGATGTTATAATGTACTATTTCATATCCAGAGATGAAGGATCGGGCAATGAAGTTACTAAAGAGGAGGAGTCCAATGACCGTCTGTTATATAAAGTGCGCAAACTGTTGTGCTGCACTCGCTTTTCTAAATGTAAACTACAACTACAAGGTACATTATTTGTGCTGTTTAAACGTACAAGGGGTGATCAAAAGTTCAGAGACTATACCCATGATAAACAACGGAAATCAGACGTTGTGTTTGTGTAATGCTGCAGTATAGCGCTGTGACATCTCTCGTTAAACCTGTGAAGTGAAAGCCATCTCACTTTAAACCCGTTTTCTCAAAATTCCAATCCTGAAAATCACAGCTATCAGCCAACTTAAGACAGCTATCATTTTTTGTTACGTTAAAGCTACGGACAAAATAAAACTAGAATTGGAAAATTGAAACCCAGCTTTCATTTGGTATCAAAATCTAAAAACATTTCCCTAGATCGCTACACAGACAAAACCAAATTAAACCCTGTGCTAGTGATAATACATTGATGTCCTAAGACACAAAACAATTGGTTTGTGCAAGAAACTGAACAGTATTTAATTTTAATCAGGTTTAATTTGGTTTTGTCTGTGTTTTTACCCATTGACTGCCATTAAATGACCGGCAGACTGTGATGGTTTGAGTTAAAAATCTTTGTGCTCAACTGAAGAAACAAAAGTCACCTACATCTTGGATGCCCTTGGGGCAAGCAGATAAACATCAAATTTTCATTTTTGGGTATACTATCTCTTTAACTGTTGAACTATCCACTGTTCTTCAGAAATATCTTTCAGGTCCCACAAATTCTTTGTTTTTTCAGCATTTCTGTGTATTTGAACCCTTTCCACCAATGACTGCGTGATTTTGAGATGCATCTTTTCACACTGAGGACAACTGAGGGACTCATATGCAACTATTACAGAAGGTTCAAACGCTCACTGATGCTCCAGAAGGAAACTTGATGCATTAAGAGCCAGGGGGTGAAAACTTTTGAATTTAAAGATCAGGGTAAATGTAACTTTATTTTGTCTTCTGGGAAACATGTAAGTATCTTTTGTAGCTTCTAAAGGACAGTACTAAATGAAAAATAATATGAAATTTTAAGCAAAATAAGAAAAATGTACATTATTCTGTTAGTTTTCACCCCTGTTTTTTTTCCTTCGGAAGCATCAGTGAGTGTTTGAACCTTCTGTAATAGTTGCATATGATTACCTCAGCTGTCCTCAATGTGAAAAAAAATAGATCTAAACTCTAAACTTTGTATGAAATCATGCATGGAAACCTTTGAAAAGGGTCACTTTTAAAATTCAACTATAATTTTCTCATGTGGACTATATGTAAATGTCTTTTATGTGAAATATCTCATTCAGGTCAGTACTAAATAAAAAATAACATGCATTTTGCATAATCCCTCTGTATTTTTCCCTAAAAGTGATTATATTTTATATTTACTCTTTTCAAGTTTCATGTTTCCTCTTTGTTGGTATTTTAGGATTATTTTAGTTATCAAACTAAATGGTCTGTAAAATATTCAGACACCAAAAATGACATCAACAATTTCACTTTTTTTCCCACCTTCACATATTTTACGGTGAATTGCTGGAACCCACACTTGAGAGCTTTGTTTTTGTACAGCGTTATTAGCTCTGTATTAAAAATTAAAACATGTTTAATTAATGAAGTGTTGTGTTTTAAAACTGCTTGCTTTTGATTCAAGACATCGTGAATCTCTCGGTGTCTTTCTGGTCTTTATCTTGCACAGGAAGCCACATCCACCCGCATATATGGGCCGTTCCGTAATTTGAAAGTCTCAATGTATCAACATCAAACACTTCTTTTAATTGACTCAGAAACGCACTTAGCGCACTGCATGCGATTGGAAATGGGATATTATGAACTGTCAGTTTGCATTTATTGCAATTTTGCTCTGGGATTTGGAAAAGCAATGGAAAACAGGAGCTGGGCTGGAGAGAGGCAGAAAAGGGCTGAGCGAGTGACCGTTTAAAGACTTTATCTGCGCCCTAAACACACACACACACACACACACACACACACACACACACACACACACACACACATACAAACACACTCAATGTTTTTGTCATCCGATATGCAACGGTATAGCAGTTTTTTCTTCCAAACGGTTCGTTCTTTATGCATTCTGTGTCCTTTAATGGTTGAAAATGGGTTTTAAAGAGGTCAGGCGTTTCGCTGAGCATATTAATAGTAGCCATTATGAAATTAATCTGATCAGAGCATGAACCGGCTTATTTTTAAATTGTCTCTAATATCGCTGAAGCCTTCTCTCTTGTTGTCTAGCTAAACGGGGAGTGATGTGCGGGAGGCTCCTTTATGAAGTACTTTTCATTTTTGTTTTCTCTGTTTTTCCCTCTTTCATTTTCTCCGCTCAGAGGGCCGTCACTGAGCAGGTCCCTGGCGACTGGCGCCTGAAACTTATGACTAGCCATGTCTACAGACATCACGGCGCAACCAAAGCATGGCAGAATGACAGATCGTGCCTTCAATATGTACTGACAAACAAATTAGTGAGAAGATGCTTTGCGCTGCGTAACAGATGTGGTGGGCGCCGTGGTACGGAACAGCCGACAGAAAAAAACAGAAAGAACCGCGCCCCATCTGGACCAGTGTAGGCCCAGCGGCCCACTCATTCCAGCCCCAACAAAAGAGACGGGACACGCTGGAATTACTGCTCACGTGATAATGACAGACATAAATGCATGAGGGTGTTTTGTCAGCTTTGTCAGTCCTTGTGGACTTTTAGAAAAGTTCACTCTTTTCACACTCTCACCAGTCTATTATAAATGTCCAACGGTGCATATGCAAACATCACTAGAGAATTTGTTAATGTTCATTTACTATTTTTATTTTATTTATTTTTTTCTAAATCAACAAATGTAGTTGGACCACAAAACCAGTCGTAAGTCGCTGGGGTATATTTGTAGCAGTAGACAAAAATACATTGTATGGGTCAAAATGATTGATTTTTCTTTTATGCCAAAAATCATTAGGATATTAAGTAAAGATCATGTTCCAAGAAGATATTTAGTAAATGTATCAACTTATTTTTTGATAAGTAATATGCATTGCTAAGAACTTAATTTGGATATTACAAATGTGATATTGATTTTTATACAACAGTTCCATAAACTAGAAGTTAATATTAAGAGATTTACATTTTAGACAACATATTGCCTATTTTTGCTCTATTTCGTCAACAAAAATGGTTCCAAACACAGCCACACTGTTTTGCTTCTCTAAACAACATGACGGTGTTTCGTTCCTGAATGAATTAACCGTTTAAATGATTCGGTTTGCTGCCACCTACTGGCATTTTTAATTTCACATTTCAAGTACCTTTTTATTTTATTCAATAATTAGAGAAATCAGCATTCAACATTAAATTAAAATATCAAAACATTATTTATGCATTTTGAAAATGCAGGTTCAATGCATTCATATCCTGCGTTAAACAGTGGGTAAATGCATCTAAATGCCAATTCAGACGCAGCGTCTGTGTTTCCTCTGCATTGAAAAGATTCATTTTGTTGATAATGATTTTATTTGTGTGGTACCAGCCTAAAATGTCCTATTATTCTAAGTGACTTTATTGATTAAATGTTAGAATTTGACACAAAAGATAACACACAGTTTCAGAAGAAAAAGAATGGCTTTATAAAGGTAAAAAATGCTTTGGCTAGATATTTAATTCTTCTTTGCTTAGTGATTGTTTGGTACACCTAATTCACTGATGATCGTAAAATAAGCTTTTATCTTAGAATTAGGTGTTCTCAGTGATAACAAGGACAAGATAAAAACATAAATCATATTTATATAAGGTTCTATTTTTTTATTTTTTTATTTTTTCATTTCTACGGGGGCAGGCACTGGTTGTGCGTGTGTGTGTGTGTGTGTGTGTGTCTATTTATTTATTTTAAGATTTAGGATGGATGGATGGATGGATGGATTTTATTATGTTTTAATGTTATCTTTTAATACTAAATCATCTAACTGCTAGTAAATTTCACAAACCAGTACAACAGTTACAGAAATATTATTTTCTTGTAAAACATACTTCCGAAATCTTCTAAAAATAATTTTTGCTGTGTGTGACATGAAAGTGCCCATAACATTTGAAGAGATATCTGTGGTGTTTGTCAATAAGCTGAGAGATGTGTACAGATAGTATCTGAAATAGATGCAGACGGTTATGGCAGCATAAAGAGAAACTCAAAAAGAGGGACTCAAATGAAAACGCTGATTGACAGAGACAATGGGAATAGTGCTACCCACCTCAGCAGGGGGAAATAGATGACTCTTTTCAGGAAAATAAGGGACATTTCAAGTCTTTATAAAAGTTATGCCATTCAAGTTAGGTGAGGTGACAACTGACCATTTATTAAAACAAAACAAATTCAAAAATTCAGAAGTCAGGTGTAAAATGCTAAAATAAGGCAACAAAACAAACTGTGAGATGTATGGATTTAATACTCAACGCTCAACGTTTCCTTTAAATATGGGATGATCTTGTATTATACAGGATGGTTGACAAGCCTAACTGGGAAGTGTTAGATGTGAGATGAAGGGGAGGCTGCCGAGAGAAAGCGGTTGCAGAGATATGTGTTAGACAGGAAAAGAAAGGCGAGAAGAGGGTTTGCGAGTGAGAACGTATCATTGTTGCATGGCGGGTGGGGGCCTGTGAATGACACTGAGAGAAATAGTAAACAAGGAAGAGACGCAGTTGATCTGAGGCTAAGCGTGTCGAGCAGACAGAATAAAAGACGGAGATCTGATAATTCGGCGTGATGTATGGAGCCGAGTCTCTGAGGTGAAGGGATTGAGTGTGAGAACTCGACTCAGATTAAAAACAAACATTGTCAGACGGTGTAACTGTTCATCTGTTCGACGCCTCCGTGAGTCCACAGCTGACTCACACTCATGGCTGTTGTTAGCTGAGGTGGTTATTACACTGAGTCCAGTGCTATCTTTGTTGTTACTGTGTCCGCAAGGTGAATTGAAGTTCACTTTCTTTTATTTGTCTTTTTTTATACACATACTTGTATAGTTCAATCCAAACTGCTCAATGTACGGACTTTGTTTCTGTGTCTTAAAGGAATAGTTCACTCAAAAATGAAAATGATCCAATAAATTGCTCATCTTAGGTGTATAAGCCTTTTTTCTTTCAGATAAATATAGTCAGAGTTATATTAAATGGCTATTCCCAGCTTTGTAATGTTAGTAAATAGTTTTTGAAGCTCCAAAAAACACATCCATCCATCATAAAATTAATCCATATAACTCCAGTGAGTTAATAAATGCCTTCTCACATACTCTGTTCCAGACCATATTTTAGCTATTATGTTGCTTGTTGAGATAAAATATAAATATATACATACACCTTTCAGAATCTGCAAAATGTTAATTATTTTACCAAAATAAGAGTGATCATAAAAAATGCTAGTTATTTAGTACTGGCCTGAAGATATGTCACATAAAAGACGTTTAAATAAAGTCCACAAGAGAAAATAATAGTTGAATTTATAAAAATGACCCTGTTCAAAAGTTTCCATACACTTGATTCTTAATACTGTGTTGTTACCTGAATGATCCACAGATGTGTTGTTTGTTTAGTGATGGTTGTTCATGAGTCCCTTGTTTGTCCTGAACAGTTAAACTGCCCGCTGCTTCAGAAAAATCCTTCAGCTCCCACAAATTATTTGGTTTTCCAGCATTTTTGTGTATTTGAACCCTTTCCAGCAACGACTGTATGATTTTTGGATCCATCTTTTCACACTGAGGACAACTGAAGGACTCATATGCAACTATTACAGAAGGTTCATATGCTCACTGATGCTCCAGAAGGAAAATTGGTACATTAATGCCAGGGAGTGTAAACTTTTGAACAGAATGAAAATGTGTACATGCTTCTTATTTTGCCTAAATGTCATATTTTTTTTCTTTTAGTATTGCCCTTCAGAAGCTACAGAAGATACTTGATGTTTCCCAGAAGACAAAATAAGTGAAATTTACCCTAATCTTCAAATTCAAAAAGTTGAGTGTTTGTCAGTGAGTGTTTAAACCTTCTGTAATAGTTGCATACAAGTCCCTCAGTTGTTCTCGGTGTGAAAAAAATGGATTTCCAAATCATGCAGTACACAAAAGCACAAAATTTGTGGAACCTGAAGGATTTTTCTGAATAACAGCGGACAGTTTAACTGATCAGTACAAACAAGGGACTCACTATTAGCGAACAACTATCACTAAAAAAGAAAAAACCAACAGCTGTGGATCATTCAGGTAACAACATAACATTAAGAATCAAGTGTATGTAAACTTTTGGACAGGGTCATTTTTTTTTTAATTCAACTATTATTTTCTATTGTGGACTATATGTAAGCAACTTTTAGGTGAAATATCTTATTCAGGCCAGTACTCTTATTTTGGTAAAATAATTAACCTTTTGCAGATTCTGCTAGGTGTATCTAACCTTTGACCTCAACTATACATGTGATAATTGCAATTATTGAATCAACATTTCATTTTCATTTAATAATTTGATTAAATTCGTATTTTTTTCAACTTTATTCTTGTATGATTTTCTGCTTGTCCTCCTTGAGCTTCATTGAAGCTGTAACTCTTGGGTAGCTTGTATTTCCACTGAACTTTTCAGCCAGAGTTGACTAGAGGGCATTTCATGTGTGTGAATGTGTCTATGTCTAGCGATAGAAGCTATAGAAGGATACCAATTTCATTCTCCCTAGCACTCCCTGAATGAATCCTAGACACCTTCTGATGAAGCTGCCCGCGGCGTGGAGCCGCGATCAGTCTCATCTTGCCCTGACTAGCCGTGTCGTCACGACCATCCAGGATGGAGGCACGGACACAGAAAGAGTCTATATCAGCCAATCATCCAGCCCTGTATCCTAAAAGCAGGGTTTGATTTTTATTTCTCGCCACTGACATCATCTAGATGCGTCATTAAAATAGATCAGTCGCACTTCATCTGAGCTGTTTTTAACAGCTTCATCAAACTTTAATACTAGTTCAAACCCAAACCCAAACGATTAGTCTTTCACAGCGTTTCTGTTACACCAGTAAGCTATTACAACAAATCTAGCAAAAAGGTTTTCCCTGGTAGAGCGGTATACTGCACATGTGATGTTGACACAGAAATGTGATGCGTGTTTGCAGTGAGATTATAAGATAACTGACATTCTGACAGGCGAGAGAAAATTTTAAAAACAAGTGTTTTGGGAGGAGCGTCAGCACATACAGTGTGGGACCTCTTATCATGAAATAGATCTTAGTACAGATGGCAACCATGACATTTTAACAGTGATCTCTTTGTCTTGTCTGCCTGCCAAAACAACCAAAATAACAGCAAAAAGTTTTTTTGTTTTTTTTTTTTCATTTAAGCCTTGTGATAAAATTCTGTGCTTTTTCCCCTGTGAAGTCCATTTACAATGTTTGTCAAGGCTTTTTGCACCAAAAAAAGTCATTATTTAGGGGGAATTTAGCGTTTTTATGCATTTTGGCCATTCGATAACACAACAACAGCATTTTGGGGGCTTGAAATTGCAAACTTTTGAAAACAGGTGTAAGTTTTTGAGAACAAGTTTTTGAAAACTGTGGTTTTAGTCATTTTTGCAGATCCAGGGATCACTTTGATGGCATTGTTGGCTGTACTGTAAACTCTTTTTTAGTACATTATTGATATGTAAACGTACCCATAGTTTAATAAACATGTTCTCTCTGACAAATAACAATTAAATAGGTCATTTTTGGTTCTGTTCTTTTAATTACTCATTTTTAAATGGCATTTTGTTTTGTTTTTTAACAAACTTGCATCTATCAAAAATACAGTAAATGCAATAATATTGTGAAATATTATAACAATTTAAAATAACTCTTTTTTTATTGTAATATACACTACCAGTCAAAAGTTTGGACACACCCTCTCATTTAATGTTTTTTAAAGAAGTTTATTATGCTTATCAAGGCTGGTTTCACTTGATCAAAAATACAGAAAAAAAATAATATTGTGTAATATTATGTAAATCAATGTTTTTCTATATTACTATACATTAAAATTTAATTTATACCTGTAATTAAGGTTGAATTTCCAGAATCATTACTCCAGTCTTCAGTGTCACATGATCCTTCAAAAAATCATTCTAATATGCTGATTTATTATCAGTGCTGGAAACAGTTACACTGCTTAATATTTTTTTTTGGAATCTGTGATACTTTTTTCAGGATTTTTTGATAAATAAAAGGTTAAAAAAGAACAGCATTGCTTAAAATAGAAAGGTTTTCTAACAATATACACTACTGTTCAAAAGTTTGGGGTCAGTAAATTTTTTATTCTTTCTTTTTTTGAAAGAAACTAATACTTTTATTCACCAAGGATGTGTTAAATTAATAAAAAGTGATAGCATGTATTTACATTGTTAATAAAGATTTGTATTTTGAATTAATGCTGTTCTTTATGCTGTTGTTATTCATCAAAGAATCCTGAAAAAAGAATCACAGGTTGCAAAAAAGTATTTGGCAGCACAACATTGATAATTCTAATAATAAAACAGCATATTAGAATGATTTCTGTAGGATCACCTGACACTTAAGACTGGAGTAACAGCTGATGAAAATTCAGCTTTGCATCACAGGAATAAATTATATTGTAAAGTATATTAAAATAAAAAAAACAAAAAAAAAACATTATTTTATATTGTTATAACATTTCGCAATATTACTGTTTTTTTCTGCATTTTTGATCAAATAAAGAGACTTCTTTAAAAACATGAAATGAGATGTGTCTAAACTTTTGACTGGTAGTGTATATATATATATTTTTTTAAAACAGCATTTACTGTGTTTTTACCATCTTTTGTTTTTTTTTTTTTTTTTTTTTTTAAATTTAATGGATTCATGCTGACTTATATATATCTTACTGGCCTCAAACATTTAAACAATAGCGTATTGAATCCCCCTCATAACCACCTTTATGACCTCTTGACTTTTTGCCTGCCCTGACCAATCACTGATCCTCACTCCCACTGGTTCACATTGTGACACATAATGCCAATAAGCACAAAAGCTCATCTCATAACGTTAATTTAATCTTGTGTTGGATGGCTTGTATGTGCTCACAGCTGTTGTGGGCAGGCGATTAGGATTGGTGCCCGCGGACAGTGGCGTTAGCAGCAGCTAGTATGCTAAACCTCTGTCCCTGGCATGGAAAAGAGTAACACATGTAAAGCAGATGGCCGGTGCACTATGTCTTCTGTTGGCACTAATCAGGTGCTAAATATCACTCCGTCTGCTCACTCGGCCTGATCCTGGAACCCATGGTGCTCACGCTTTTTGTGTTGGCCTGTGCTGGTATGCTATGAAGAATAGTTCTGCATCCATACTTTCGGCCAAACAGCTGAGCCGTGAATGACTTATCATTCTGGAGCCTCACAACATGACGTCAAAACACAGACTTTCTAGTGCCTTTTGATACTGACTATCCTGAGCAGTGACATTAGAGAATAAACATGCTATTCTGTAGTAAGAAATATTCGCAATTTTACAGCAGGAGTCCACGTCTCTCTCGCCTCCCCTGAGCCCATTAAGTTTTAACAGACCTCCTAAAGGATGCGGTGAGTTTGGTGGGGGGTATGTGACGATGAATGGTGAAATTGATGTGAGAGGATATGACTGGTTATGATTAGCTGTGATTGGTTCATGTGATAAATGCCACCTCTTCTGTTTTTGCACAAGTATGAATCAGTCTGAATGAACAATACAATGCCTTTAATGGGAAGACTAATTAAAAAAAAAGTAAGTAAATAATGCCTTTAACATGAAATCTCTGGAATATCGAAATTAAAATTTTTAAAGCAGTGCCTTGCAAAAGTATTCGTTTTTTTTTTTTTTTTTTTTTTTTTTTTTTCCATTTCACGTTTTATGTTGCTGCCTTATGTTAAACTGTTTTATTTAATTTTTTTCCCTCTACATCAGTCTACACTCAATGCACCGTAATGACATTCACAGAGTTTAAGGTCATTGTCTTGTTGGAAGGTAAACCTTCCAACCCAGTCTGAGGTTCTGAATGCTCTGAACTGGGTTTTCATTAAGGTCATCTCAATATTTTAATGCATTGAGCTTTTCTTCTACTTTGAGTTCCTCAGTCCCTGCCGTTAAAAAACAGCCCCACAGCATGAGGCTGCTACCAGCAAATTGTTTTGAACAATAAGGGGCCTTCGAATCAAAAACATTGAAGAACCATTGCTTCAACATTCTTGCTACATGCTAACCCTGGCTGTATGCTTTTATTTATTTATTTTTTTATTTATTTATTTATTGTTATAGTTGTGTTTTTCCTAATGTGGTTGTCACTCGTTGTAAAAAAAATGTTTGCTTTGCCATTATGGTGTATCAAGTGTAGATTGATGTGGGAGAATTTTTTATTTTTTTTTCCAAAGCAGTTTAACATAAGGCAGCAACATAATAAAATGTAAAAAAAATAAATAAATAAATAAAAAAAGTAGGGGGTATGAATACTTTCGCAAGACACTGTAACGCGTCAATATTTCTAACTTCTGTTCATAAAAATGTTTAAAAACAAGCTGTTTCGTTATACTTACAGCAAAAAAATACCAGAAATTCCAGATTACAATTATTGTTTTGAACAATAAGGGGCCTTTGAATCAAAAACATTGAAGAACCATTGCTTCAACACTCTTGCTACATGCTAACCCTGGCTGTATGCTTTTATTAATTTATTTATTTATTTATTGTTTTTTTTTTTTTTTCAAAGCAGTTTAACATAAGGCAGCAACATAATAAAATGTAAAAAAAAAAAAAAAGGAGGGGGTATGAATACTTTCGCAAGACACTGTAACGCATCAATATTTCTAACTTCTGTTCATAAAAATGTTTAAAAACAAGCTGTTTCGTTATAATTACAGCAAAAAAAAAAAAAAAACAGAAATTCCAGATTGCAGTTGTTGTTTTGAACAATAAGGGGCCTTCGAATCGAAAGCGTTGAAGAACCATTGCTTCAAAACTCTTGCTATGTGCTAAACCCTTGCTCTATGCTTTTATTTATTTATTTAATTTTTGTTATAGTTCTGTTTTTCCTAATGTGGATGTAACTCGTTTTGTCAGATTTAACTAACTTTTGGAGACAAATTTGCCTCCAAACTTTTGCTAAGTACGTCCAAATACACACACACACATAGATGGTTAGCACACACAAAAGGTGTCTCTGCCAAGCTCCAGCTGAGCGGTCTGACAGAAAGCCGATTCCTAGCGTGATGGCGAGACAATGCGGCCTCCCTCATTTGCCACTTCACCAGTGTTTAATCGCTGGTCTCCTAGACAGAAAGAGTGATTGAAAGAAAGGAAGAGGAGAGAGATAAAGAGAGGGAGAGAGAGTCAATGATTTCCCCACTGCCTTTTTGAATAGAGTCTCTAGTGTCTCATCTGACCTGACGGTTATGAGGGCCATGGGAAGATGTGATTGGCTCATTACCTCTGCTCGCTCCTGATAGCCGAGGAGGGTGCGCCGAAGCCCCTCTCGTCTTCTGAATTTACACCGTTTCTCTCTTCTTCTCTGTCTCCTGACAACATGGCAGTCTGCCAGGCCTCTGGTTCTGACCTGACATTTGCTGTTTTCTTTGGTTCAGAGGAGGATGTCAAAGGTACTTTGGCACTAAACTGATGCTAAAAAATTAACACAAATATTATGATACCAGTCAAGAAAGCTACATTCTATTGTTTGTTATATACTGAGGATTACCTGAATTTAGTTAAAGGGATAGTTCACCCAAAATGAAAATTACCCCATGATTTAATCACCCTCAAGCCATCCTAGATGCATATTATTTATATAATCAGAATTATATAAAGAATATTATGGCTCTTCCAAGCTTTATAATGGCAGTGAATTGCTGTTGAGGTTTTGAAGCCCAAAAAAGTACGTTCATCTATCATAAAAAGTACTCCATATGGCTCCGGGGCTTGATAAAGGCCTTCTGAAGCAAATTGTTGCATTTGTGTAAGAAAAATATCCGTATTAGGATTATAAACGATTGATCTACTCACAAAAAATGCATTTATTTGTAATAATATGTAACAGTATTGTTGTTTTCTATGGCATATATATATATATATATATATATATATATATATATATATATATATATATATATATATATAAACCATATTTTTTAAAGTATTTTTTGAGATAAAAATTCAAAAGAAAAGAGTTTGTTTGAAATAAAAAAAAATATTTTTTAACATTTTATCTTTATAAATCAACAATTTAATGTGTCCTTGTCCTTACCCAAACTGAGTGTGCTAAATAACTTAAAGGGGACCTATTACATAAAATTGTAAAACACTTTTGCGTGGTGGTTTGGCCTCGTTAGCCACAGGCCCCGCCCACAAATTTTGACAGACACCGCCGTTTTAACATAGAACCGCCCCCTTGATTTAGTTGACAGTCACCATTGCTGCACTGACGAGAATGTCTTTCAAGCGTTTTAGGTTCTAGAAGCCCCGCCCTCGCCTGAAAAGGGGGACGGGAGCACAAGCTAATTTGCATTTAAAGGGACAAACACAAAAATGGCTCATAGCCTAAAAGTGTCAATTTCAACAAGCTATAAAAAATTATCTGTAGGGTATTTTGAGGTAAAACTTCACATACACATACTGGGGACATCAGAGACTTATTTTACATCTTGTAAAAAGGGCCATAATAGGTCCCCTTTAATTGGTACCAAGAATGGTTATATTTCGACAGCTGAAATCTTGGTCTCGTGACAGCCGTAGTTCAGAGAGAATAATGATTCGTCCTTCCTCAGCATGGCAGAAGTAATGGATTGGTTTTAAGAGATCCATCTAGTTGCTCATATTGTTTCGCTTCACAGACAGGCGAGTCAAAAGTGCTTGAGGGTGACATGACAAAACATCCACCGGTGACAACTGACTGAGCATGATTCCACTGATTGTGTCTGGGGTGATGTGTGCTCCCTGTCTTTTGTTTCTGTTGTTGATCTCTTTCCTTTTTACTATCAGAACCCTTCAAAAAAGTGTGTATGCTGTATGTTTAATTTAATCTCTTTCATTGTTACTCAGCTGTGTAAGCCAGATGCACAAACTGGCAGCAAAACTTTGGAGCCTGAGCCATACCATTTAAAGTAGCTGTGTGTTCTGTCCAGGTGTAGTGCTTTACTGAGCTGCACACTGTACTCACATTCTCATTTGTGAGATGAACAGACTTCACATTTAATTTCCTGCAGGCCTCCTTTGATTCTTGGTGTCACGTCAACCGCGTAACCTTCAATGGCTCTGTAGTGATGGCGAAGCTCTGAGCTTGTTAGATACCGCTGAACTTCGAGAGACCTCCACATCATCGCTCTGAGTATGAGAGTCTGTCTCAGCACTTTTGTGATTGGTTGATGACAGTGATAGCACCTCCTATCACTTATTCATGCCCTGTTCTCCTCAGCCATCATTCAGGAAGTGACACACAGGAAGCATACAATGCAGTTACCGTATCTTCCCTGCTATGTGCTGACATTCAGCACTTTGGTTGTGCTATATGTGACCTATAAATCCTCCACACTTCTGATGGGAGGGAGAGAGAATCTCTTGACCACTGCTTGGGAAAGCAAAATAATTGGATTCCTGCTCCTTATCACACTCAACACATTACGAGTTGTCAAAATTCCCTGCTGCCAGGGCTTGGTCACGTTTCAGTCAAGCAAGAGGGATTTCATATGGCTGGCTGATAGGTGAGACTTTTTAGATTGTGTTATTGCCAGTCACTGGGGGCAGTAGTGTCCAAAACGTGACTTAGACTTTCACGTGACGACGTTACCATATTGACCTTTTTTGTCCTATTATATTGTGCCTTGTTGCTATTACAAAACTCTATGCTCTTTCATTTAAGTGGTTTCACTTCATTCCACTTGCAGTGAGTAGTGGAATTGTTTTTGTTTCTCTACTGTGATGTGGAACAGACAGCAAACCTTTTCCGACCCTTGCAAACAGATCCTCTTAAGTGAGTGATAGAAACCCTGGCAACAAAATTATGACAAAGTAGATTTTCTGAGAAAATATGTGAGGTGCTGCCATTTGGACTGACACCTGAATTCCATGTTTTCCCATGTCTGCAGTCTAGGTATGATTGGGGCCCCCATGGGCCTCCACAGATTCGAATGAGTCCATCCCCTATTTAGGTGATAATCAGGTGCCTAGATATGGCCTCTAGGGGCCTTTGAGGCCCCACAGGATTTCTGTACTTTGCCTTGTCAAAATGACTCATTTCCAGGTTTCTGTAGAAACGGATTGGTCTGTGCCCCCCAGATGCCTCTATAAACTGTCCTGAGTCAAAATAGCTCATTCCTGTGTGTCTACAAAAAACAATTGTCTAAATATGGCAGGATCTCAGTCAAAATGACCCAGCCCGATGTTTATATAATATTCTGGTGCCTAGATAAGTCTGGGGCCCCAAAGTGCCTTTGTACACCTCCCATGCACCTCAGGTGCCAAGATATGGCTGGGGTTCCATGCAGGGTCTCTGTACACAACCTTCAGTCAAAATGGCCCACCCCCAAAAGCCTATCATATGCATCTATATGCACTGTCCTGAATCAAAAGAACTCACTCCCTTGTTTCTACAAAAATCAAATGTCTAGAAATAGCTGAGATGCCATGCGGAGTCTTTGTACACTGCCCTCAGTCAAAACAACCCACCCCTATGTTTCTATAATTTTCTGGTGCCTAGGTATTGGACCCTATACACGACACCATGTCAAATGAGCCCACACACATATTACTACAGTAATCATGTCTGGGGCTTCTGGGACATAAATAGAGACAGACTCAGACACGCAGTATAGACACATGGATGTATACAGGAAATGTGTGATAATTGAACTTTTTCAGTTATATTTCAGTTGTTTTGGATGAATATTGTTTGCTTATGCCTATTGTACTCTATACTTGCATTCCGGTTTGTTTCTTGAAGGGTTATTGTTATTAGAGTTTATGGTCTCATACTGTAACTAGGTCAAATGCAAAATGGTTTAATCAGAATTTGCATTTGTTTTTATCCAGTCTGAAGTAGTCAAAATTGAACAAAAATAAAAGATCACATCTCCCATTCTGAATTATTGTCCAGAACATTGCATGTGGCCTATGTGAGCAAACACCCGTTTTAATTTTTTGTTCACTCAAGCACTCTTCTATTCACATGTAAAACCTTTTTTTGTCTGCCTATTAAAATTATTGATCATTAGGAGATGCTGAGAAAGGTGGGATGCAATTATGAGTCCAGGCAGCTTTGTCAATTTCCCACAGTCTGGGTTGAGCCCAGCAGAGATCCTAATAGGAACCTGCAGTGTTAACAACATACACACACTCACATGGATATAGTAGGAAGCGAGGCTGTGAACACAATTTGGTTTATCAGCAACTCAACCAGAAACTCAGTTTCCACTGCCACTAAGACCAGAAGCATAATCTATATAACTGTGCAAACAGTGAGGCATTGCAACTCTGTAATCTCATTGTACAAACTTAAGTGATTAGAAAGAACCTTGTATGTATGAATCATGTATGTTAATAGTATGCGCTGTATTTACACAAACTTTCTTTTCCTTTTACCTTACAGAGAAAATGAACATGTTGTCTGCACTGATCGCCCCTTTCAAGTACATGAGCCCAGCAGCCAATTGCACAGAAGATGAGGACACATTGAGTCAGTATGCATAATCACTAACACAAACCCTTTCAAAAAATTAACATTGACTTAAACATATACAATACACAGTATGCTAGAAGAGTTGGAGACAGGCAGCACTGCAAAAACAACATTTTGGTTCTTTCTCACAATTTAGGTTTGCATCCATGTGTTAAAGTTTATTTTCACAGATGAATTTCATTTGGTTCCATCACAACACAGTCGGGGTGTGAAATAGAGGCTTTAATGTGTGATCAGACTTTCACACACTGAAATCTCATAACCGTCTGCTCTCCTGCATTACAAAAGAGCGTCTCCTTTGCATTGTATATGGGGAGACGATTTGTACCCACTTTAAGTATGGACTCCAAGCCAATTTTGTGGGAGATTACGGAGCGATTTGCCAGATAATGCCCCATTTTAGAGGATTTGTCTTCGGATTTTTACAACAGTTAAGTAGAGGAGGCTTTTTTCACATGGAGCAGCTGCTTTGGAGATTTTAATATCAACTTGTATATGAACTACCAGACTTTTATCAGGTCCTGTGAGACTTTTGTATTTTGAAAAATGACTTCCTTGATCATAATAATATGTCATTTCTGCATCCAACCTAGGCACCAGCAGTGCTGAGGTCAAGGAGAACCGTAACACGGGAAATTTGGAAGATTGCGCTATTGTTCCATCAGACTGTCAAACACTCTTCCTGTCCGATTCGCCCAGGGACGGAACGTCTGGCCTCAAACGTAAGCGACCTTTGGAGGAGGACAATAACGGACACTTGCGCAAATTGCGCCTGTACTGCAAGAAACTGGCATGGTCAGATGCACCAAAGAACGCCCTGGTCCAGTTGAACGAGCTGAGACCGGGTCTACAATACCGGATGGTCTCTCAAACAGGACCGGTGCACGCGCCTCTTTTTTCCATCGCCGTGGAAGTTAACGGACTCACGTTCGAGGGCACGGGCCCTACAAAGAAAAAGGCTAAGATGAAGGCGGCCGAGATGGCCCTGAAGTCGTTCATCCAGTTTCCCAACGCCTCGCAAGCTCACTTGGCCATGGGCGGCCTGAGCAACCCCGCAGCCGACTTTACTTCGGACCAGGCTGACTTCCCAGACACGCTGTTCAAAGGCTTCGAGCCTGACGGCTGCCGCTCTGCAGAGAGCGAGTTGCTGTCTAGCGCCCTCCGTTTGCGCCACACGTTGGACTTGATGGTTGTGCATGCCAGGCAAGGAGACCCTTGCCTTCCTCCACCTCCGGTTCCCTCCACCCAACCCAGCCCCGTCGTCTTGCTCAACGACCTGCGGCCCGGCCTGCGATACGCCTGCCTGTCGGAGCGCGTCCAGGGCAAACGGGAACACCGCAGCTTCGTCATGGCCGTTCGAGTGGACGGCAGGATATTCGAGGGCTCGGGTCGCAGTAAGAAGCAGGCAAAGAGGCAGGCGGCTCTGTGTGCCCTGCAGGCACTCTTCAACTTCAGGCTGGCACCTGAGGCGAGAGCGGGACACCGGCCCAGTAGGATCAAATGCCCTCATTTGCCCCAGGTGAGTGTGCCAGTCCAGCCGCTGGCAGGCCACCCGTTCCATACGGCGGGCCTTAATAACCAAAGCAGCAGGAATGCTGGGATACAGAACAGCCAGCCAAGACTTAATTAAGAGGGAGGAGATAATGTTTGGGGAGGCATGGGGCAGTACAGATGGATTATGGGGGAGAGGTTAGGCTGTATCGCAGAGCAAAAGGTGGAAGCGTTTTATGTTAGCACACAGGCTTTAACATTTACTTTGGGCGGGACAGGACGGCATATCTAGTGTAAACACACACATGTGTGTGTACTTAGGAAAGCAAAAGGGCCAGAGGTAAACAGAATCTATTCACAGATCTATTCAGACGGAAAAGGGATGCAAATGAGGCAAATTATCATTCGGGAACCTCTGACTCCAGAGAGAAAGCCTGTGCGCCAACAAATGAGTTTTCTTTTTTTGAAACTTTCCATGTGTTGATAGAGCTAAATTGCAAAAGTATTGTTATTTTGCACAATCTCTAGTTTCCTCATGTATGACATGGCAGTGTCTATAAACATTAATTCAATCTGTTGCCCAAAGGAGATTGAAAAAAGCACAGAGCAAATCGACAAACAATCCTCAGACCCATTCTTCTGTTATTTAGTCAAATATGTAAATAGCAATCAGACTAGGGAAATAAAATGGGTTTTTGATCCCTTGTGCATACATATGGAGTCAAAATGTAATCAGCATATAGTGATGCCAATCAATTGTACATTTTAATTGAATTACGTGAAATTGTAGTTAATTAAATTACAAGTTTCTACAGTATGTTGCTTGCCATACAGTCTATAGTTAGGCCAATTATAGTAATTAATTGAAGAATTGTTTACTATTCTTATAATTAATGAGCATTTGTCATATTGCTGTTGCTGCTATTTTCTAAAAGCAATAAGCCACTCACAACCTTGCATTACGGGGATTTTACCATGATTAAAGGAGTTTCCTTCATTTTTAAGAATCACTCACAGATGTATTCAGCTAATCAGTTTATTGTTTGGTGTTTGTGACTGTTTCCAAGTATGTGCATGTATATGTGTTTATGTCAGCATCCGCTTTCGTGTGTGTGTGTGTGTGTTTCTTGTGCTGTATTAGTATTCAGCTCCTTCCTGCACAGAGCCGACAGGGAGAATGTTGTCTTTCCTCTCCTACTACAGCAACCAAACAACCTGCACATGTTTGCCGGAGAGAAACTTCTCCTTTCTCCTGCTCGCTACGCTCTTTAAAAGGATTTATAAGAGGATTTGCCTCACTAGTTTAGTTCCAGAAATGCACTTCCTTGTGGAAATTCTTGAAAGTCAGACTACGGCGTTGGCTGTTGAGTCTCTTAGAAATGATGACAGAAACATGCACATGTAATTAGAAATGTTCCTCCTTTTCCATCACAAAATCATTCGGCATCATCTGGCCGGCGGAACGGGCGTTTGTTCATGTGTGTTTGAGCTTGTATGATGATTTCTCAGTAGTCTGGAGATCTGAGGCTTGGATGGCGCTCAAACCACTGCCTGTAGGGTGTCTTCCTGTGCCGCAGGGCCCTGCTGATAGCAACCGCTGCCAGCTCTGCCGCTGTCACACTGCTCTCAAGACCCGAGATTTTTCTCTTTCTTTCTGAAGCAACTGTGACTTCCTTTAACAGCATTCATTGCAGCAACTAGTAGCAGTTGCTTTTCTATAACGAAATAGTATTTTTACCTAAAACAGTCTTGTGAAAACCTTTATCCAATTTACATATATATGTGTATATATAAAAGAAATATAAACAGACGAATAAACATAGGAAGTCACTTTTAAAGAATTAATATAGATTTTTACATGTTTGTTTTTTTCCAGACCTTCTCAATGCAGATGCACAACAGTAATGAGGATTTGGGGGAAATTAAGAAACATATTTGAGATTGTAAGGCTGTATTGAAACTGTAAAGAAAGAAAGCGATCAACAAAGAGTGGCAGAAAGAGAGAAATAAGGGTCACCTTTGGAGTGCAGTAGAAGGACAGGGAGGCTCCGCTGGGTGGAAGGCATTTCTGGCACAGATGGAATATTCTGTAGGAAGAGCCGGCCATAGCAGCGTGATGCCCCAGGCAAATATGAACAATAACTTGCAGGCTACCCTTCTCCACCACCTCTTAAATGAAAAATTGAACCGTCATCCAGGCTGCATGCCTTGTTGCCCACATCCCTATGCCTCTTCACATCTCTAAATAATGACACACTCACACACATGCACACACACTCCCTGCAGGGATTTACCTGCAAGCTCTGTGAAAGTCAATATAACATTGAAGCAGTAATATGAGATCCAGGTACGAAGCAAGACTTATTAAGTCACCCCAAAAATATCCATCAATCATGGGATCATAGTCCCCCCAGTGCTTTCCTAACTTCATTCCCAGCTAAAAGGACGCATAGGAAATTTACAAAACCGTGCCTTGCGTGTACCTTCTCACCCAGACGCTTTGTCTGCGTGTCAGCAGCTTCACGTTTTCATCACGATTCCTCTAGTTTCAGAAGTATAAATGCAGGACAAACTGATTTGGCATCAGGAGTCTGCCCACGTTATAAGGTAGAATGATTGCAGTGCATGGTTAGGTTGATTGGCCACTTAATCTCTCAGCGCAGTCACAAATATCTGCAGCGTTGCCAAGTCAACGCACAGACCCTGCTAAGACAGGCAAAAGCCAGGGTCTGAGCAGAGGGCGACACTGGTGCCACTGAAGGTCCTGACCGTGCTACTAGCATAGTTAACCTTGGACCACAGAGCGTTTGACTGAAGAAATTACCTCAGCATGCTGCTAAATATCAAACACTGCCTAATCATGAGTGAGGTAAGACAGTTTGACTTCTAGTTATGTGCTTGAATTTTGCAGCTTTAAAATAGAAGGCTTACAGAGGTGAATCACACTGAAGAAGTGGGTGTTTGCGGGAGGTTTGGAAGGGGGAGGGATAAAACAAGGCAGGGTCAAGAAAGGTAAGGGCTCTTAAAAGGCGGAATCAGATGTGGGGGGCTAGAGGAACATAAAAGGAAGGAGAGTGTTAAATTGCAAGATCTGGAAAGGGAGGGGAAGTATTGCAGAATACGACAAGGGGAAGACAGAGTTAAAGGGTGAGGGCAGAAGGAGGGAAAGCGTTAAAGGGTGTGGTCAGAAGAAGAGGTGATAAATGGTGAGGTCACTTGGGGGGCAGGAATGTTGAAAGAGAGGGTCAGAATGTGGGGGAATGTCATAGGGTGGGATCAGAATGATGAGGGCGGGGTCAGGATGAATCCGAAGCAGAAAGAGCTTCATTGATAAGTATGCTTGTCAATTTGTTTTAGTGTCATTAGCTTCCAGTACACAGAGACAATAAAAATACGATGAGAATATAAAATACACATATGTAAATATAAATAGACAAAAAAAAAAAAAAAAAAGTTGTATGTAAAGTTGTGCTATAGATGATAGAATGGAATAGAATAGAAAGAGATGCAGGGATGTATTAGGTGGAGGTGGTAACAAATTATTTAACTGTGCATGGATTGCCTGTGGGAAGAAACTGTTCTTGTGCTTGGTTGTCCTGGTATTTGGGGCTCTGTAGCACCGGTCAAATGGCAAAAGTTCAAAGAGGGAATGGCTTGGATGTGAGGGATCCAGAGTGATTTTCTGAGCTCTTTTCCTCACTCTGGATGTATACAGTTCTTGAAGGGTGGGCAGAGGAGCACCCCATACCATTGCACTCATTAGGTGTGTTTGACTTGAAGAGGCACTGCACAGATAGATCGGTGCATGACATCAAATTACAAAGAGCACTTGTCCACGGTAGTGGTAGGATAAGTTGAGGAGTGTTTAAAGTCAGGTTCAGAATGGATGAGTCTTAATAGGTGGGGTTAGAATTTGGGAAATTGTAAACAGTGGGGTCAGATTGAGTGAGGTGTTAAAAATAGGTGGAAAGGGGGCATTATTTAATGGTTGGTTATAATGGAGTTATTAATGGGTGGTGTCAGAATGAGGGGGGCAGTGATAATTTTGTTGACGTAATTTTTGTCAGCAACAGTTTTTTCACCAAAGAAACAGGACAATAATGAACTAAAACTTATTTTGAATGAGAAAAATAATGACGGAAATGTAAATGGATTCAAAAAGCATAAGCAGCCGTCTACTCTCTAATCTTTCTCGTGGTACTTTGATGTCACACACTGATAGGTCTTAGTCGAATACACCTAGGGCCTCATTTATGAAACAAATGTACAACAGAAAATTGAGCATGCGGTTGTTTCTATGCAGAACTTGGAATTAATCAATATGGACGTGAGCGATGGCAATTTCAGAGAATTTCAGGAATTTCAGAGAATTGTATAATGACAGCATTTTGCTCATTTAGATTATTTTTTAATCCTTTTAGGGCATTCAATTTATATGCGCAAATAGCCACATCACCCACCTGCCGCGCTTCGATGGAAAAAAACAAAAATTATAGAAGGAATAAATAAAATATATTACACAAAATATATTTCTCTTAAATAATTAACAGATTAACAAAAGAAAAAAAAAACTCTGCAACAAGTATTGGCCACTTTCGTTTTTGTGAAACTAATGCATTTGATTTATATTCTTTATATCTTTACTTGTATACTTATCTTTACTTATTAAATGTAACTGATCACGCAGACACCTTACGCGTGCACGCACAACATTTCAGCTTTGCTAACTTGACATTTCAGCCAATAATCAAACTAAACCAAATCAAACATAGTTAAAAGGTCTGCTGTAAAATCAGCGTGCAGCACCCAAATAAACATTTTGCGCATGTGAAAGATGATTTACGTGGATATTGGAACACAAGTAATGTACAAAGACCTGTTTACATCATGGATAAGTTTAACAACCAAATATTACATAGCAAAAAATGGAAATGTCGATGAAAGAGACTTGTGAGCTTAATGCCGTTTAGTTTCGTATTCACTAGCCTAATTTGTGTTTTACTTTATAGTTTAATACACAATTGTATAGCTACTCTTTTTTCATTCTTGTTCTGTAATACCATTAAATTTAAAGTAGGGCTGTCAAATGATTAATCGCGATTAATCGCATCCAAAATAAAAGTTTATGTTTACATACTATATGTGTTTACTTTGTATATTTATTATGTACATATAAATACACACACATACATGTATATATTTTTAAAAAATATTTATATGTATATATATTTATATCTGTATACAATTTTAAATATATATAAATATAAATATTTCATATATAAATCTAAAATATTTGTCCTTAATATATACATGCGTGTGTGTGTATTTATATATACATAATAAATTTACACAGTACACAGACATATATTATGTAAACATAAACTTTTATTTTGGATGCGATTAATCGCGATTAATCGTTTGACAGCACTAATTTCAAGGGTTTGTTGTGGATTAAGGAGAACTAAATAGGCTATAATGTTTATAAATGTTTAGTTATACTTATTGGTATTTAATATACTGTATAAATTAACACCATTGTTTGCAAATATAATGTTAAAGGGTGTTTTTAGAACGAGATCTATTTCTCTTTCATGCATGTACTTTCTCCTTTTGGCCAGGTTTCATTTCTCGGTGTTGTAAACACTAGGGGTAAGGCTTCAAATCAGGGTGTTTTAGGGGCGTGATATTTAAATGATGATTGTTTTCAACTGC
Organism: Cirrhinus molitorella; assembly: GCA_033026305.1. Classification (NCBI taxonomy): domain Eukaryota; kingdom Metazoa; phylum Chordata; class Actinopteri; order Cypriniformes; family Cyprinidae; genus Cirrhinus; species Cirrhinus molitorella. The sequence continues at coordinate 4,650,613 of CM065140.1, read as the reverse complement.
CACTTGTATCAATGTATTAAAAAACACTGGGTTAAAAACAACCCAATTTGGTTTGTTTTTAACCCAGGGCTGGGTAAATATAGGACAGAACCCATTTGGGGTTAATTTTATCCAGCAAATTGGGTTGTTTATTTAACCCATCATGACGGGTTGATTTAACTCAGCTAATGGGTTGATTAATTTTTATTAAAATATAGCTTATTTTTACTTTATACATATTAAATTATGAAATGCTTTATGCTTTTTATTTTATACATAATAAATTATGTTAACTAATTATGTTAATTAAATAACTTAAATCATCTAAACGTCTGTAAAATAATCCACACAACCACTGGTTTGCATGGTAACTTCATTTATTTTCCTTTATTTATCATTTACAGTGCTGTTTACCGTTTTAATGTACACATAGGCCTATTGCCTATTTAAACTTGTTTAACAAACATTAAAAGTACAAATTAAACATTATACAGAAGTAATTCACGTGTAATCGACCAGTCTCTGTTATTCCGTTTTCACCGTAACGGCGCTGACTCTCGTGCCCGATCTGGAGTCTTGTTCGGTGAGGAACTGCGCAATCATAGCCGAAATATAACGTTACTGCCACTGCTTTCATAACCTGCCCAAAACAAACAGTAAACAGCTTTGAGGAAATATAAAATAAAATGTACACAAACCTGTTTGTACCAAAGAAATGCATCAATTCGATGGCACTTAGAGCTACTCTCTCAATGCAAAATCCCCGCGATAAATAACTCAACCACTGGGTTACGCCTGACCCAGGATCTGAGTAATACAAAAACTACCCAGACATTGGGTTATTATATCTGACCCAGGAGCTGGGTAACACTAAAAAAACTACCCAATTATTGGGTTGTTACATTTGACCCAGGGCCTGGGTAACACAAAAACTACCCAAATACATTTGGGTTAAAAAAATAACCCAGGATTTTTTAGTGTACAATCATTTGTTCGACGGGATTGGCGGCATACGAATATTTCATGAATCACACGTGAACACGTGTCGTAAGTTGATTTGTGCGCTCGGATCTGCACTTGTTTCTATGTTAAATTGATAAATAAGGCCCCTAGTGTTTCAGCAAGGGAAGGGCAGTGTTGGGCAGGAAAGGTAGCTTTAAAGAGCAAAGCCAAAAATAGAAAAGAGAAGTCAAGTTTTGCATGGGAATAATGACGGGAAAATAACGGTAGGAATTGAGAGGCAAATATTAAAGAGAGTATGAGGAAACTGAGATGATCAGGTTCAATTTACTTAATATGCTCAATATCACTGGCAGGTATTTAGCATGGAAAATGAGACAATAAAAACGATCATCATTCCATTAGCCAATTTGCCTTTCTGCTTTATTGCATTACTACGTACCAAAAATAATCATATACAGAACAATAACACCTCAGAAGAGGATGTATGCTGTCATGATTTTGTCTGGTAGGTTTCTCAGGCCTTTGGGTTTTCTCATTGAGAAACGACAACATGTAGGTGTCTCGCTTTCTGCTTCAGTGAATTATGCCGCACTTTTGATATATGGATGCAGAAAGTATGCATGGACTTTGACTAATCTAGCATGGTAATTTCCCCAGCAGAGTGAATTAAGACTGTTTTCATACACGTGAAGGTGACCTTGTCCACCAGCCTGCCATTTGGTGATTATTTTGTCCCCCTCTCTCTCTTTCTCTCTCTTTCTTTCTTTCCTTCTCTCGCTCTCTCTCTCTGTTTTTAACCCTCTGACTTAATCACACCAGATATAAACAACCCTCCAGCAGCCATGAAGCAAAAATCATTAATTAAGACTGCCACAAAAAATTAGAGATGGCAGGATGGTAAGAGAGCTAGAGAGAATACAGATTGCAAAGTGTGAAACAGACATTATGAGCATAATTGATTAACATTATCAGCGCCTACTAGAGGATCTCCACATCACAGGCACTGTTTATTTTTAAAATGTTGTTATTAAAGAATAGAAAGAGTATTATTTAGATATATCACATAAGGTCATTGTCATTAGCTATTTACCGTGTGTTGATTAAGGTCATCAACATTAGCTCAGCCTGAGAGCTAACAATGAGGAGGTTTTTGCAGTAAGTCAAACTTACTGAAAGCTTCAGCAAGTCAAAAGCCTAGCTTACAGTTATCTTTTCTAAACTTCTAAGCTTCTAAGGCTTTGTAGGATAGAAATCTTGTATTTTACACCTGCTGTTCCATACCTCAGGTGTGCATTAATCCATTGTCAATTATTCCTTAATCGATTCTTTCAAATTTGGTAATTGCATCTGTGCATTATTTGAGGAGTGATTGGCGGGCCGCTTTAACAAACAGAGCAATGTTGTGATGGCGTCACAAGAGCTGTAGTGTTTACAGTCTACAGTGAAGCAACCTGCAGATGTCTACATTAAATGGGCTTAGCAAAAATGATGCCAGCTTTAAGTGCAATTTCCTCTTTGCTTGTCTTTATATGATAACGTTTTGAAATATAATAGGAGCACTTTACACCCAAAAGGTTATTATTATCAGCAACTGTCTCATCCCTATGCAAAATATGACCTATAAAAATCTTTTTCCATTCTTTCAGCACAAACACACACATGCTGCAAGGCAATCCCTTGACTTTTTTTAAGCATAAGAGATGCAGTTTTCATGTTTTTTGTGCTGAGAACTATTAGATATATATGATACACTATTATGTGATATAAAATGAACCTAGAATAGGTATTTCAAACACATCAAAACAAAAAATCGCTATTTGTCTGCATCCGTCATTTGCGTCTAAATTAGCATTTAACGTGATGATTTTGGTCAATGATGTGAATACAATTGCTTTTAGTTATTAACATTACAATTATTCAGCTGTGTTCTATATTTTGCGGGTAACTCTGTTAGTGCAGGATTTTCTCCATTTGAAAAAAAAACTGCAACTGTTCAAACTTTATCCTAGAGATGTTATTTTAGAAGTTATGTTAAGAAAGAAACAAGTAAATAAATCTGCAAATATTTTTATTTAATTTGTAGGAATTACAACTTTATTAAATTAATATAATTAACATCATTTAATAATATAATTGTTAAATTGGCTCCAATCAGTGACATTTTAATTTAGACATGAAGCTGTCATTCTCTAAAAACAATTAAACAATTCTATTTGAATATATTTTTAAATATATTTGATTTCTGTGATGCACTCATTACTCCAAACTTTAGTGTTACATGATCCTTCAGAAATAATATACACTACCAATCAAAAGTTTTAGTTTTATAAGTCTGCTTACCTTATTTTAAAATGCAATTTATTCCTTTAATCAAAGCTACATTTTCAGTGTCATTACTCCAGTCTTCAGTGGCACATGATCCTTCAGAAATCATTCTAATATGCAGATTTTCTGTTGACAAATGATAAAGTAATACTTTTATTTAGCAAGAATGCTTGATCAAAAGTGATGATAAAGACATTTCTAATGTTGCAAAAGATTTATATTTCAGATTAATGCTGTTCTTCTGAACTTTCTGAACTTTTCTATCACAGAAACTTGAAAAAAAGCAGCAAATCAGAATATTAAAATGATTTCTGAAGGATCATGTAACTGGTAATGTATGCTAAAAAGTCAGCTTTGAAATCATAGGAATACATTGCATTTAAAAAATATTAAAATAGAAAACAATTTTTAATGGTAAAAATATATATATTTTTTTTTCTGTTTTGGTCAAATAAATGCAGGCTTCGTAAGCAGAAAATACTTCTTTAAAAAACATTAAAAATCATTCTGTTCAAAAACTTTTGAATGGTAGTGTAATTACTATACTATAATTTAATATTATAGTCAGTGACATACGAATTTAGACTTAAAGTTGTAACTACTGTTGTAAAAACAGCAAAACTGTGAAATATTATTACAGTTTAAAATAACTCTTGTTTATATATATATATATATATATATAATATATATATATATATATATATATATATATACACACACACACACACACACACACACACACACACACACACACTACCGTTCAAAAGTTTGGGGTCAGTAAATGTTTATTCATTCTTTTTATTTTTTTTTTTTGAAAGATATGAATAAATTGTTACATTAATAAAAAGTGACATAATAGATTTACATTGCTAGAAAAGATTTATAGATGGAATAAATGTTGTTCTTGAAAGAAAAAAAAATACAGGTTCAAAAAAAATTATTTCTGAGAGATCATGTGACACTTAAGCCTGGGAAACTGAGTAAAAGCTGATGAAAAATCAGTATTGCAACATATATGAAAATAAAAACCATTATTTTCTATTGTAATAACATTTTGTAATATTACAGTATATTTTCTGTATTTTTGATAAAATAAATGCAGCCTTGACTTCATTAAAAAAAAAATTGCAAGTCTTACTGACCCCAAACTTTTGAACTGTAGTGTATGTGTGTGTATATATATATATATATATATATATATATATATATATATATATATATATATATATATATATATATATATATATATATAATAATATTATTATTATTATTATTATTATTATTATTATATATTTTTTTTTTTTTTATATATATTATTATTATTATTATTATTATTATTATTATTATTATTATTATTATTATTATTATTATTATTTTTTTTTTTTTTTTTTTTTTTTTTTATGTAATTTATTCCTGTGATGCAAAGTTGAATTTTACAGCCATTACTTCAGTCTTCAGTGTCACATGATCCTTCAGAAATCATTCTAATAATGCTGATTTGGAAAATTCCTTATCACTGGAAAGCAGATGTGTTTTTTATATATATTTTAAGGAAACCATAATAAAAAGAAATTCAGGATTCTTTGATGAATAAACAGTTGGAAAGAGTAGCATTATTTATTTATTTAAAAATATAATTTAAATATGATGTTTAAGTGCTGTTAAAAATGTTGTATAAAAAGGAATGAAATCTCATATTTAATTTGACCTCCTGACGCTTTCAGTGCCACATGGAAAGCCCTGATTCTGTAGGTCTGTTGCTGAGCCTAAATTCTGACTGCTGAACTGCCTTCCTCTTCCCCTGTAATCATCCGGATTGATGGCAGTCTTAAACACACACTCACACCCACAAACACTCATCATCTCTCACACCTGACGGTCTCCTGCGATCAGAGCGCATGCTCATAATCACCTCCCAATAAGATGCTCACACTTCATTAAAAGCATAATCAAGTTCATTACTGTGCCATAGACACTCAGCTAGCAGACGGGCTCAGATAAATCACAGACAGTGCCTGAGTGTGTGTGTGGGGGGGAGTTTATCTCACTGAGCCAGGTGGAAGAGTAGAGGCCAGAGAAACCTATTCGAACACACGTGGCCTTTTACATGACTTTATGTCTAGTTAGACTGGGTATATGTGCATGTAAGCTACATCTAGTTACTCCTGTCCATTTACAGGATGCTAAAGCCTCCACAGAGACTAGATTTTGATTTTGCCCACTGTCCTGTGAGAAATCAGCCCCAGTGGTTTCATTGCGTATCCCTCTATAAACGGCAGCATTTTTGTTTTTAACAAAAACGACTTTATAATATTTTGTGTATATGTGACCCTGTACCACAAAACCAGTCATAAGTCGCTGGGGTATATTTGTAGCAACAGCCAACAACCACACATTGTATGGGTCAAAATTATAGATTTTTCTTTTATGCCAAAAATCATTAAGATATTAAGTGAATGTTCCATGAAGATATTTAGCAAATTTCCTGCTGTAAATGTGTCAAAACGTTTTTTTTTTTTTAAACTAGAACTTCATTTGGACAAATTTAAAGGCGATTTTCTCAGTATTTTTATTTTGTTGCACCCACAGATTCCAGATTTTCAAATAGTTGTATCTCAGCCGAATAACAAACCATACATCAATGGAAAGCTTATTAATTTAGTTTTCAGATGATGTATAAATCTCAATTTTCAAAAATGGACCCTTATGACTGGCTTTGTGGTCCAGGGTCGCATATAAAGTTTCAGTAATGTAACCAAACCTTTGGTCTTATTAATGAAATAGCATTGTGCACCCAATGGAAAGTCACAATAACTCCATGTACAGTGGAAATACCCATGCACTCATTCATATGCACCCAGCAAATGTACATGCATGAGATATGCATTCATTACACAAATGTAAGAAGGAAGGATCACATTAAAACAAATGACTGCTGCTTTCATACATGCCTAACATTTTATCATAAACACACACGCATGCCTTCGGGCTCTGGCCTAGCGCGGCACTGTAAGCGTGAGTGCTGTTTGTCTAGAGGCTGAAACTGATCTGGCATGGACATATGAGGAATGAGCAGGTAAAGAAATGGACCTAAAGACAGGACGAGAGAGAGGGGGGCGGAACTAAAAGACCTTCAGGATTAATTAGGCGTCAGATTGGTTGCGGGGCATGGGTGCTCCGTGCATGCAGAATGTCCTCTCAGCCTGTCGGGTCATAATTCAGCCTGTGCGAGGTACGACATGCTCACGTGCTTAGTCATTTTGCTTGTGTTTTTTGCTCCTTATTGTGTTTTTTTTGCAGTTTGTTGATATTTCACACTTCGTTCCTTAGCACAGCACGAAAAATTGCACTAGTCTTGGGCTCATAATTGATTGTTTCTGTGAGTTTTCGTTCTGCTGTGCCACTGTGCCAGGCTGCCGGCCGCCGCACTGTATTCGGAACAGATGCAAATGATTGTGCATTAACTTGCTGCTGAATTCAGGTCCCATAAGAGCCTTTGACCTCATTCAGTTGTATTTTTAGTTGTGTTTGCCATCTATCTTCTGCAAAGTGACATGAGCGGCATATCAAAGATGTCAGAGATGATGCAAAAACAGGGGAGGATTAGTGGGTCACCTTTCAACCTTTCACATTATGTCATTTCCTGAGGCGCAGGAAGTGCTCGTCTTGGAATACCAATTGGTAATTCAAGATGAAACGGCTGTTATGAGCTTAATCTTCATTCCTGACCAAGAATGCTTGCACTCACTTTGAGGGAACGTTGTGATATTCAGAACATGGCTGATATGACTCACAAACCATCATTCTGATTTGAATTCATTAATTGTTTAAAGAAGCTGGGCAGTTACTGCGGAGCATTGACTCACTTTTTAAGCTTTTGTAAGAATCTTACAGTATATTTAAGGGATAGTTCATCCAAAAATGAAAATTATTGACTCATTCTCATTGCATTCCTTATGTGGAACTGAAATATGTATTTTTTTTTTTCTGTCTTGTTTTCCAGTAAAAATATCTTTAAAAGATTATTTTAAAAGATTTTGTTGCAACCTGGTCTCATGACGAAAACGTGCCTCTGGGAACTTTTTTGCAAGACGCGAAATACGTACCGCCATATACATTTCGCGACATATCTGATGAAAAATGTCCACTGAGTGGCGCTAAATCAGTGTTTGTTTTTTTTCCTGGAACAGGGAACGTACATATGGTACATTTAATGTGAAATTGGTTTTGTATGCGTCACCACAGTTCTGACTTGAAATGTGTACCGCCATATACATTTTGTGACATATCCGATGTGAAATGTTGTTTAGTGGTGCTAAAAGAGTGTTGTTTCATATATTTGTATCAGGGGCGTTTCCTCCAAGGAGGCAAGGGAGGCAGTGCCTCCTCAAAATACTATATGAGAAAAAAAATGTAGTACAAAAAATACGTACCGCCATATACCTTTCGTGACATATCCGATGTAAAATGTCCGCTTAGTGGTGCTAAAAGAGTGTTTGATTTGTATATTTGTATCAGGGACATTTCCTCCAAGGAGGCAAGGGAGGCAGTACCTCCTCAAAATACTGTATGAGAAAAAAAATGTAGTACAAAAAAGACGCACCGCCATATACGTTTCACGACATATCCAATGAAAAATGTCTACTGAGTGGCGCTAAAAGAGTGTTTGTTTTTTTCCCTTGAACAGGGAACGTACATATGGTAAATTTTTATGTGACATTGGTTTTGTATGCATCACGCATCTAATTTGAAATGCGTACCACCAAATACGTTTTGTGACATATTCAATGAGAAATGTCCGCTTAGTGGCGCCAAAAGAGTGTTGTTTCGTATATTTGTATCAGGGACGTTTTCTCCAAGGAGGCAAGGGAGGCAGTGCCTCCTCATAATACTGCATAAGAAAAAATTTGTAATACAAACAATATGTACTGCCACATACATTTTGTGACATGTCCGATGTGAAATGTCCACTGAGTGGTGCTAAAAGAGTGTTTGATTTGTATATTTGTATCAGGGGTGTTTCCTCCAAGGAGGCAAGAGAGGCAGTGCCTCCTCAAAATACTGTATAAGAAAAAAAATTGTAGTACAAAAATAAAACAATGTAAGTATTACAAAACATTCCATTAAAAAGTAGATAAATCACTTGTTTTCTAAATAAACATTGTCCAGCAGTGACACCAGCAGATAAAGTTACAGCGGGAGTCTATTGAGCCTACTGAGTTTTAACAGAAACCCTAAAGCATGCTGTGGGTTTGGTTGGGGGTAATTGAGAATGAATGGGGAAAGAGTAGGCCATGCCTCCATCACGATATGATTGGATATGACTGGTTATGATCGGCTATGATTGGTTCATGGATAAATCCCGCCTCTTGTGTTCATGCACATTCCGTGTTTGCCAATCAGACTAAATGTATATAATGGTGTCAATGAGAATACTTATTTAAAAAAATGTAGTTAAACAACTAAAACACTTAGATATCACAACTTTGTTACGTCAAAATAAGACATAAATGACATGAAAACATGATCTGTGAGTTTTTAGTGAGTAATCAGCTTGGTGAAATTTGAAGTAAATCTTGTGTCTGTGCCTACTATTTACCAAGGTTTGACTGATGATCCAAAAAATGCAAAAATAGTTAAAAGTTAACTGTTAAAAAGAATAGCTGAACATAAGTTCGCAAATAAAATGTTACTGCCTTGAGTTATTTTAGAACAAATGTAAAAGGCTTAAAAAGACACAGATTTATAATATAATTTAAACTTGACAAGATTTATAACTGGCTTTAATAATAGAATATTGATTGCATTGTTAATATAACAGATCAAAGAGAATTTTATCAAATAGAAAATGTGATTGGGGCATTAATTTAAATTTGATTAAAAAAAAAAAACAACTGAGTAGAGGACTATACAAGGGATTGTAATAGTAGTTGTATGGACTAGTGTTTTTTGGTCCTCTTTTGCTCTGGTTGTCACTTTTGAAACAAATTCCTCCTAAAAGTATTTCATTTTGTGCTCTACAGAAGAAAAAAGTGGAATTTTTTAGAATGACCTATGAAATTCACAGGTGAACTTGCCCAAGGTGCGATGCTGCTTTTAGACTGATGTGTAAAGTCATCTTTGCTTTTACATTCCATCAATATATGTATAATAAATAAGTTGAACTGTTTTAACGTACTGTTTTGAACCCTTTTCAGCACTTTTTTGCCTTTCAAACAGCTTCATGACATGTACAGTGCATGCATTTGCGGTAATCTGGTTTGCCTCAGCACCTCAACACGAACAGGGAAATTCCATTTCCTGCATTTCTACATCAGAGCTTCCCAAGCGCTGCCGTGTCGGTATATGCAACACTGACATTCTCAAACCTCACCTCTGCTAATGGAGATCACACTAGTGTATGTACCCGCCCGCAGACAGATAAATGAATAATGACAGCGTGCTTTTAGTTGAAGGAGAACGGATTCTCCAAGAGCTCTTTTTAGCTCCCTCTGCTGGTGCACTTATGAACTCACTCACAGAGCTACAAGACCATTAAGATATTTCGGGGCGAGTAGACATGGACATCTCTCCCTGTGCGTGCCTCAGTGACTGCCATGTCAAATTAGGACTTTTCGGTTTTTATACAGTGCCTCTAATGACAGTCATAAGTGTCAGTGCACAGTTCGGAGGCCGATACACTGTCTGCAAAAGAATTCCCTGTACTTCCTCTGTTGCCACACACACACACCGAGCCATTAACCAGAATTGTAAAACATCCTTTAATAGCAGAACTCTTTCCCGGAGAGAGCTGGAGGGTGGGTTAGTGAGGTCTGACCATGGCACTTAACTTTACACATCAGCTAACACCCTCCAATCATAGGTGGAGCCGTTGGGACTGCAGAACAGGACTGTAAATCAAAGCAGATGTTGTACAAGCGCGTATTAGGATGCGAAGGTTACGTCTCATAACAATGACACGTCCCTAGGTGATCCACTCGAAGAGAAACAGCGAGAAGTAGTGAAACTGTAATTGACTTAGCATGACGCACGCCGAGTGGAAGGCAGCCTGGTCAAACCGGTGGCTAATGAAGGAAATGTGTGTCGTGAGAGGCCACGGATTGATATGCAGGCTTAATAAATGTCGGACACGATGCGGAACGCATCAGTTCATGGGCTGGGGTTTCTGAGACTGTTGTCTTGTGTTAATACAACGAATTCTGGCTGTCTCGACTATGGAGGGTAATTGGGTGAAGGAAGCATACACTGATCTGGGTTCATTGTCATTTCTTCTTCCTGTTTCAGTTTCTTCAAATGGGGTTGTAGTGCTGTTTAAAATCATTATTGAAGGTGGAACACCTTATTTGAACGACGAATAACATTATCCACTTGTTAAGTCATGAAGTATTGAATGCTATTTCTGGCTCCAAGCCTCTGCTCATTTCAAGCGAACACCATCTTAACAGCCGTTTGTTAGTGCTATTAATTTATAGCACACACTTAAGCTAAGCTTTTAAAATCTCACGCTGTACACTAGAGTCTCCAGCCAACAATATTTGAATGTCACTGTCTGGCCAACTGAGATTTGGCTATGAAGGTAAAGGTTAGGATCATGATTTTTCAGCAGTACTACAGCACACTGTGTGTATTAGCATCACTTGTTTTTTACTTTTGGGATCTGATAGTGCTTCTGGACCCGGAAACTGTAGCTGTTTTTCCATCCACCTATTTTTATGTGCATTTTGGGAAATCGCACTGGAGAGAAATGCGAAGATGCACATACATTCTAAAAATGTGCTAAATTGAGGTGGTTCCATTTTTGTAGCCAGTAAGAAATCATAAACTATGATGGAAAAGCTAATAATTCATCAAAGTCACATGACTTTGTACGATGGGATGGCATAACTGGACTAGCCAGTGGGCTGATCTCATTGCACAGCATCTGAAATGTTGTTTTGGTCATTTTGAAGTGATTAAGTCAAAGTCTGTCGCCAAAGTGGTTTCGGTTAATTACCTCCCAGAACTGTCTTACACCAGAACTGACTGTGTTCCCAAACAGCAGGTATCCGCCTCCAAAGGCAAGATAACATGACAGCGTTTAATGCGTTTCATCTGTGTGCTCTTAGAAAAAAGACCCACGGTGGCTTCTCCTACTTCAACAAATTACCTTTTTCTTTTAGTAATATTTGGCGTCTGTTGACCAGGAAGCTACGATTTTGTTCTCCTCATCTTGCTGAATGGAGTAGAGCTTTATTCACACATTTTATGCAATATTACAGTTTTGAGTGCAAGTTAAATTCACAACTTTTTGATTAACAGTCTTTAGCTTCCTTGTTAGTGTGCCTGCCTCCCATGCTGGAGACCAACTCAGAGCAGGGTGCTAGTAAGACCCGGGTGGAGGGGTTACATTGGTGCCGTGACCCGGAAGTGAGGTTTAGGGGGGTGCTGTGCAGGTAAACCACACTCCCCTGATCTCAAGAGTTGCACTAGCGACTGACACTAGAAGCTACAGTCTATAGCCTCCTTGTTATTGTGCCCGCCTCCCATGCCGGAGACCCGGGATCGAGACCCGCTCGGAGCAGGGTGTGAGTAAGACCCGGGTGGAGGGGTTGCACTCAGAATAAAATCTAGTCCACGTTGAAGCTTATTTTGGCCACTTATGACAACGCAGCAGGGTTTTCTCTCGAAAATGACTATTTTTATATGTGAAAAGAAATGTGAGTGGTTTTCATTTCTGCAAAACAGTTGGGTGTTTACAGTACATCGTTTTTTGTTTTTTTTTTCTAAACGCACTGTTGTAGCAGTGCGGGATAAATATAGTATAGAGAGTCCGAGAGTCCACGCGTGATACACTTTGAGATGTAGGTTGGACTACCATGTGAGAACATTGAGTTCATGCTTTCACTTTGTGATTTTAGTCTATTAAAATACATTTAGAAGTAGGACTGTTATATTTATTATCTGATATATCCAAATATCCGCACAATTGCAGATGTGATATTGTTTGAATAAACAGTTCAATAACCAAGAAGTTAATATTAAGTGACTTAGAATCTGTATTTTGTCAACAAAAACAGTTTAAAGCCACAGCCAAACTGTTTTGCGTCTCTGAGCAACACACAATGCTGTTTCTTTACTAAACAAGCTGCCATTTTAATGAATCAGTTGAATGAATGACTCAATGACTCATTCATGCAGTGTTCTGATGCCCCCTACTGGCGATTTTTAGGTACATTTCACACCCCCTCCACCCCAAATCATTTTTAAAACATCAAAATATTATTTATGCATATGTAACTGCAGGTTATCTTCATTCATGTCCTGCATTAAACAGTCACTTCTGTGCCACCTCTGCACTGCAAACATGAAGTTTGTTGATACTGATTTTATTTGATTGGTAACAACCCTATTGTGTCTTACTATTTGAATTTATTGATTCAGTTTATGAATTTAATTAGGTTAGGTTTAATTAGGTTAGAAACTATTGGCCTTATAAAGGTAAAAATTCTCATAAAAACTAAAAAACAATTTAAACGAATTGCAAAAGTTAATTTCTGTTACTTCTGCAAACAAATCATGCACAGAATATAAAGTCGTAAATATGGTAGTCCTAACCCTGTAAAAGTACCAGCACAATAACATGCTCAGCAAAATATTTTTTAGTTATTGTAATCGATAAATCACAGAAAATGCTGAGATATCATTTTTTGTCATTATCGCACACCACTACTCTGTTGTCTGTTTTTTTTTATTTTTTTATTTTTTTTTTTATCATAAGGATGGACCTTTGTGGATTTAGCAAATTCTCAATCCTGTTACCTTAAAGGATTAGTTCACTTTCAGAACAAAAATTTACACATAATGTACTCAGCCCCTTGTCTTCCAAGATGTTGATGTCTTTCTTTCTTCCGTCATAAAGAAATTATTTTTGAGGACAACATTTTAGGATTTCTTTCCATATAATGGACTTTTATGGTGCCCCCAAGTTTGAACTTCCAAAATGCAGTTTAAATTCAGCTTCAAAGGGCTCTAAATGATCCCAGCCAATGAAGAAGTGTCATTATATTTATTTATATATATATATATATATATATATATATATATATATATATATATATATATATATATATATATATATATATATATATAATTTTTTTTTTTTTTTTTTTTTTTTTTTTATATATATATTTTTTTTTTATAAAGGGCGTTTGATCTTCTTTATATGTTCACTTTGTAAACACAATGATTTGTAGGATGATTTTGAAGTTGGGGAAGAAAACGACATGAGAGTTTTTCAATATACCCTAACCGCATTGACCCAGCTCACACAGACTACGCATGCGTATCGCAGTGACGAGACAAGACACAAATTTAAGGTTAAAAAGTATAGAAATTGTTGCAAAAATGGACGATTGTTTCACTAGATAAGACCCTCCTTCATCGTCTGGGATCATTTAGAGCCGTTTGAAGCTGCATTTAAACTGCGTTATGCAAGTTCAAACTTGGGGGCACCATACATTATATGGAGAGAAATCCTGAAATGTTTCCCTCAAAAAACATCATTTCTTTTACGACTGAAGAAAGAAAGACATTAACATCTTGGATGACAAGGGGGTGAGTATATTATCTGTACATTTTTGTTCTGAAGGTGAACTAATCCTTTAATTGTGTAAAGTATACAACGAATAACTTAAAAGTGAACATTAAAACAGCAGCATTCAATTCTGTTTCTAAAAAAGCATTGTAAAAAAGCATCTTTGTAGCTCTTTCTGACTGTAACTATGATCCTGAAATTTAAAAAAAAGGCACTCACAAAGACAGAAAGCTGCTTCACACATCAGTATGTTCCAACCAAATAACTTACTTGAGGCACTCTGGCTTTACCAATCTCCAACACGGCGCAACGCTCATTTGACATTTTCCCTTGATTCCTTGTTGACTGTTTAGAATTTAAAAAGAACACCTGAAGCTATGAATCAAATGTCAGGTGTGGCAGTGTAGTGGAACTATATCAATACCGAGTGATATATGGCCTGCCGGAGGGTTTTTTGCAGGGCTAGGATCAGCGCTCAGGAGTGTCCAGATTATTCGACCATGACAGAAAGGGCACTCCATGAAAAGGTTTGGTGCTCTTGCTGTACCCAAGGGTTGGACAATGACATGACTGCTCTTTCCTTTTTTTAACAACTGTAATTGCTGGAATTGTCACATCCTTTCTCAAACATCATATTTTTGTACTCTCTAAACCTTAGAGTTTCAGGCAGGGTTTGCCGGTAACCAGGTTTGGCAGCAGATATGGAGAGTCTGTTCAAAGGAAGCAGACTGGGTTTGAAGTGAAGTCTGGGATGGTGCACAGTGCTCTGGCTGGTATCTTCAAGAGAAGCAGAAGTGATGGAGTTGTGATGTTTCTGGTTGATGGTCAGAACGTTCTCCCTCAAAGATGACGGCAAAACGCTACTTCACAGAGCGTTTGAACGCGCCTCATCTCCGGTAGCACATGAACGGTGCTCGTCGAGCCGATGTTTGAAGTAGTGTATGTTTTCCCTTTGGTAGGCTGATTTGTTTGGATGCTTTTCTGCTTAACACCTCATCCTTAAACAAACGCAAGTCATGCAGTGCTTCAAAGCATCAAGCGCCAAAGAATTGTTCTTTCCAGATTGTTGTGTGAGGCAACAAAATCACATGTTCACTTAGCACCTGCTGGTCCATGTTGTAGCTACACAATCGGTTTCTAATTGTATTCTATTATTGTAAATATTTTCTTTTTGTAGGTTATTACTTAACAGTGAAATGGATTTATATTGCTTCCATTCTGTTTTTGTCATGATCATTGTTGGTGAATTATTTGATTGTGTATTAATACAGTGGTTCTCAACTCCAGCCCTCGAGGCCCACTGCTCTGCACATTTTGCATGTTTCTGAATCTGACACACTCAGTTCAGTTCATGGATCTTTCTTCTAACGAGCTGATGATCTGAATCAGGTGTGTTAAATGAGGGAGACATACAAAATGTGCAGAGCAGTGGGCCCCGAGGACTGGATTTGAGAATCACTGTATTAATATACTTATGGCTCCAAAGCACTTAGTAACATGCCATTTTTAGCCTGATATTAAAACTTCTGAGCTTTCATGAGTAAAGATGGCAGATTTCATATTGTGCTTCCAGGGGGGTTCTGTGCCAGCTAAGCAGCCATCATTGTGATGAATAGTAATGCTAACATATATATGATATCTGGAGAAAACTATCTCTCTTCGGTCATGACAGTCTTGTTTTGCGTATGTCATTTGTTAGCCGCATTAGCCGGTAGCATTCGCACAGTTTTGGGAGTAATGATGACAGTGTTTTCCGTGGCCTTTCCGTTAGCAGGGCTCTTCACAATCAGGAGTGGATTAATGAGCGACGCGTGAACAGCCCTTACGGTCAGATGAGGGTCGGCCTGAGAGGCGCTCGTTAAGAGAACATCACACTCTTTCCCTCTCTCCGTCAATCTTTCCTCTTCATCTTCCCGTACCTCCTCTGTGTCTCAATCTCCCCCGCTAACTCGCCTCCTCGCGCTCACAAATTCATTCTGAGGGGCAGGTCATGTTATGCCTTTGAAGGAGCCTCTTCGCTGTCCTCTTTATTTAATGCATTATGTATAAAGGCCCTGATGTGTGTTTTACACCCTCTCTGGCATTATTAAGCCATTTTCTTTCTTATCTGCGCTTTTCTATCTTGACACAAGGGTTAATCAGGTGAGATTGACGCTGAGCCTTTAAAACAAGCTCCCTCCTACTGGGGCCTTGTTTTTTTTTTACTACATTTTCCACTTTGGAAACCAGGCCATGCACACTGTTGTGTACTGCCTGAAGTTTGAGGAAGTGTGGTCACGTAGATTTTAAAAGTAAGTCAGGAGTACAGGCACAGGATCAGTGAATTGTACCGTGGCACCTCTTGGCGCACAGATAATACCAGGTTGAGTGCACATGGAGAGAGAATTAAGCCCATGCAGGGCAAAACCGCTATGGTGCCATGATAGTCTGTGGCGCAGATTGAACTGATCCTAAAAGCTGCTTTCGTATCTGTTTGCCAGGTCTGCACGATCAGATGGCCTCACTGAAGCAGGACAGTTATTGGACGTCAAACCCTGCACACATGAAAGCACACACACATGTGTATGTACTGCACACATGCATGTACACTCCGTCCCGAACAGCAGCTGTTTTATACGGCTGCAGAAGTGCATGATGAGTCCATCTGTAGGATGATTATGATCCTCACTGCAGGTTTGTTAGTGCACATCTGCGTTACAGCCTGGAAAATAACTTTTTTTTTAATTTAATTTTTTTTTTAGTTTATTTGGAAACTGAATCCATTATCATGCTACGACTGTTCTTACTTCTAAATATTTGGTCTAAAGTTCATGATGAACTTCACATCCACTTAGTTTGGCTAGTTTCTTTAACAAAATTGTCTGCTTAATATCTGCTAACACTTTAATTTGATGGTCACCCAACAGACATTCTACTTACTATAAGTAACTTAGATAAAAATTGAGGTTTTCCCTCAATATAATCCTACTCATCATTTGCAGCTTATTGATAGTATGCAAGTAAGGCTGAAACGATTAGTCGACATTATCGACAACGGCGACAATAAAAGACTGTCAACAATTTTTTTTTTGTTGTCGAGTAGTCGCTTGATTTCATATGACATAATGTAAGAGGCTGCAATAATGCGGTTCGACCAGTGTGGCGCTATAGCGCAAGACTGTAATTTAGCCCTCCTGGATGCAATTCAAGAGAAGAAGACATACAATGCCTCAGAGCAATCACAGTCGAATCTGAGCGGCATTTGGATGAATATTTAAATATATATTGCACGCTTTCCTCTCTGTAACGAAATAAGCAACAAAAACTGACAGCATTGTAAAAGCAGCAGTTAAAATGCATCTGATTACAACGATGTGGATGTTTGCATGAGCTCTGCAGTTCAGTAACGTTAACTTACTCCAGTAATGTCCGCTCACATCATGTTTATTTATATAGTACATTATGCAATAGATAGCCTTAAATCAAACAGCTTTATTGTATTTAACATGAAAAACCTGTTGCTTTCAGTTAGAATTACAACTTGATTTCCTGTTATAAAGCAGCTCTCCAGTGTGGAGCTAGCTAATGAGAAAATATTTTTTATTAGTGGGAAAAAATAATTTCTTTAAAGTGATAGTTTGGTTTACAGAGATCAAAACTTGATCTAGCTCAGGACTGTTTTGGTTATCATAACCCTAAAAGGTATTTTAAGATATTATGTTGTGAATAAAATAGTTTATCCAAAAAGGAGAGCCTTTTATTTTGTTTCTTACATATATACATATGGATAGTATGACTTGCAAAATGAGATGCTAGGCAGAATGATGTGTATAAGACAGTTTCTCATTTTGTGTGCCAAATACATCTATTTGTATAATGAACTGGTAACACTTTACAATAAGGTATCATTTGTTACTATTAACTAATGTATTAACTGACATGAATGAACAATAAACAATACATTTATTACATTTGTGTATTAATCTTCATTACTTTTGGTTAATAAAAATACGGCTGTTCATTGTTTGTTCTTGTTAGTTCACAGCGCATTTACCAAATGTTAAAAAAACAACTTGTGATTTTTATAAATGCATTAGTACATGTTAAAATTAAGATTATTAAATGCTAATTATTAAATGTTAATTAAGATTATTAAATGCTGTGAAAGTTGTTCATTCTTAGTTCATATGAACTAATGTTAAGCAATGAACCTTATTGCAAAGTATTACCAATTAATTGTATAATAACTGTAATTACATAATATGCTTTTCTAAAGCTGAAGTGACCTTTAATTATGTTAGAATATGTATAACATAATAGTTTTACTAATTGCAAAAACTGAATAATCTTTCAGTCTATTGATTAATCAGTGAAATAACTGTTGATTAGTTGATTGATCATTCTCATAATCTTTAGAGTAATCAATTATCAAAATAATAATTTGTTGCAGCCCTAATCAGACAATATGCTTGCTTATAAGCAACTAGTTAATAGTGAATAGTGTTCCCTAAGCTTAAGTGTTACTGTAACTTTGCAAGTACGTCAGCTTATTCTACTAACCCTAACCTTAATCGTAACCAATCAGTCTGCTAGTACTATATCGATAGTTAGCTGACATGTACAGTAGTTGCGAATTCGTAAGTTAGTTGACATGTAGTTTCAAAGTCACTTATAGTTAGCAGAATGTCTAAAGTTGCCTTTTGTAATGAAGTGTGACTGAACAAAGTGGACTCTGATGTCTTTGCAAAAAAGCAGAACTGAAGGCACCCCGAGGGGATGTGTTCTTTCATTCAAAAATAGCTGGACAGACTACAGTGTAAAGGAATGAAACAGGGATATTGAAAGGTTGCACTACTTTTAACTTGATACAGCATCTCAAAGGGGTCATGAACTGCCTTTGTTTTTGTTGTTTTTTTTATTTTGTACTGTTCTCTGGTCCACTTATAATGTTATCAAGATTTTGACATCGAAAAACATCATAATTTAGAAGTAATAGGCTATTGTCTTTCCTGTTTTGAGCCCCCTTATCAGAAAGCTCTATTTGAATAGTTGTGGCGGATTGTAGACTTGGAAGTAAATGCCCACTGCTGTGATTGGCTAACAGTTGTGTATGTTTAACAGCCTACATCCTTAATAGATGGACACTGCTGTGGTTTAGGTTAAAAATGTATCTATACTCAAACGATCTCTAATGAAAGACCAAGAAATAGTGACTACATAATAAAAATCAGAATCTAGTTTCAGTTATATATACGTGGTCAGGAACTTCAATAAAAATAAAGTTCATCAAATAAAGTTCTGTACTGTAGTTCTGTGTTTGCCTCAACGGTTATTTACCTACTACATACGCAAATCCAACCTAGGCTCATTGGAAATACGTGCCTTTATATACATTTCTGCAACACCATTATTACATACCTTACTGCATATTTTGCAGCAGTTTCAAAGTGAAATGTCCAGAAAGTAGTGCTAAAACACACGTTCAGTACATGATTGTGGCACGATTTTATTACGTTGGTATGTTTTTATTAAACTGCTTGAGGTACATGTTGTAGCTGTTCAGAATTCAGATATCTGGGTAGTTTGTAGATTAATGCTCTATCGTGTTGGAAATATCTAGGGCTGCCCTCGACTAAGTATTTTGCTGGTCAACTAGTAGTCATTCATTTTATGCATTAGTCGACTAATCGTACGTTTATTAATAAAATATTTAAATCATTATAATGAGGCTTTAATTGCCTACATATCCTAATAAGAACTCAAGCAGACGCACAAAGCTTGCCACAGCGCACCGCAGATGTAATGATTATAAATGTGTCAGGAAAAAAACATGAGTAGACTGCATTAACATTTTAATAATATATTGATAAAGTAGTGCTTTCTTTGTTTTTGGCTTAAGAGATAAAGTCGGCGACTGGTCATCTCCGCAGTTGTGATGCGCCTGAATGTGTAGGCTATTACATAATCTGAGAAAGTAGAAATTTTACTCTATAGACCTATTTTAATGTCTGAAAGCCAAATACGCTGAGTTTCGCTCTGAAGTTCATGGAAAAGAGACGACAGAAAGCACACCCTGTTTGCTTTCATTATTTTACAAAAGCGAAATGTGTCGTTTTTATTGTGAGTGTACACGAATATGCGTCTTTTGAAAAGATGTTTTACTTTTACCTGTATGCCCAAAAATGATGGAGTAAGCTATTCTAAGAGCAAATTACCGCACCGGCGCATCCATCTGTCCTGCAGTAAGCGCATGTTCAGCTTCCACACAGACAGCGCACATTTCTTTAGGTCAAACTTTTTAATAAACATGTAACCTAATTTGCGCGCATTGGGATAGTCGCTCTCTGAACGCGGGATATTAAAATTGCTTTTGAATGCGAGCACACGTTTTACTTTAGGTTTCGTAACGGTTGCATGAAACTCTCCATGGTACTGCATTCTACAGGCGCGTCTAAAGGCTTTGAGAATTAAATAGCTTGCAGAATTCAAGAATGATCAAAAAGTCTGGGGTTTTCAGCAGTGAGTGGACACTGATAAAGGCAAATACAGATACGCACTGGAGTCTTTCATTTTGTTGTTAATGTTTATTTTGTTATTAAAGTTACGTTTGCAGCTTCCCACATCCTTCTCCCTGAATCTTGAACTTTGTTACATACATAGGCTATACATCTTTGTCCTGGCGAACCATTCTTTAAGTCCCGCTACCCACCCAGGGTTTGAAAACCACTGCTCTAGGTTAACATTATATTATTACATTGACAACATTACATAGTTGCTACTACTTACATTTCAGATAATAAGCCATATTTGAGGTTGATGAATGATAGGCGAATGTTGGATGTACTGCCCAATGTATTACTATTTCCACACAGACTATAGCCAATAACGATCTCTCTGTGAGATTTATTTATTTATTTCTGCGACTAAACGACTAATAAAATTTTGTTCGACCAAGCCTTTTCTGGTCAACTAACGCTTAGTCGACTATTAGGGGGCAGCCCTAGAAATATCACCTACACCAAACCCAACCCTAAACCTAGCTGATAGTGTTATCAAATCCAAAAGTGATATAAAAACGCTTTTGTTGATGCAGCCGTGCTATTTTAATAGAACACTTCACTTTAAAAAAAAAAAATCATTATCCAACTCCCCTAGAGTTAAAGAGATGAGTTTTACCATTTTTGAATCCTTTCAGCCGATCTCTGGGTCTACTGGTAGCACTTTTAGCATAGCTTAGCATAAATCACTGAATCTGATTAGACCATTAGCATCTCGTTTAAAAATGACCAAATATTTTCAATATTTTTCGTATTTAAAACTTGACTCTTCTGTAGTTACATCTTGTACAAAGACCGACAGAAAATGAAAAGTTGCGATTGTCCAGGCTGATTCCAGGCTATTTTCAAAAAAAGTGGAGTATTCCTTTAAGTTCCTTATGCGGATTTGAGCTGTTTTTTCTCATACCGGAGCTCTTCATCACTCAAGCGCCATATCGCATGAGCTACCAAGTAAACCTACTGAATTAGAAAACTCCAGTTGTATATGTGATGACAGTGTTCAGATGTATCAGTTTTCAAATCACACAGGATTGTTTTGAAGCCATAATATAATATTCTGCAAGTAATTGTGTGATCAAAACTGTGTAAATCATACTTTGTGAAAAAAGGAATAAAAGTTGTTGGAGTTTTACTGCCTCTAGTGTTCAACTAGAAACCTTAGTGGTTTGTACAGTACATATAGGTACATTTTTTTTTTTTCAGTTTTGCAGAAATGTAGAGGCACATATTTCCATTAACCCAAATCAATGAGTGGGGCTAAACAGGTACTGATGCAGAAGCAGGCGTTGATCTTCTGTGGACTATTACATCATAAAGTGGCACATCCAGATTGTCTTTAATATAAGCTGTTTTTAGACTAACAAGAAAGTATTGAGTTCTGAAACATACAGAATGTTTTTATAGCACAATGACCTCTTATATGTCAAAATATAAAGGGATTTTTTTTTTTTTTTTTGGTTTCCCAGTTCATGACATCTTTAAAAATGTAGAGCTCATGATATAAGACACTAAAAAACATTAAAATAAAATAGTAATAAAATAGTGATCAGATATGTCCACTGTGACGTTGATCTGTAGATTTGCCCATATCTTTGTTCTAGTCTAATAGATATCACGTCTCACAGTAGTTAGCTTTTATTTTACATTTCACTTTAGAAGCTAAAAAATCAGGCCATTGCTTTATCAGGTCGACTCATTCCTCCATAACCTCTTTCCTGATGGTGGAGGTTATTTGTTTCAGGCCACAAATTTGTCATGATTCCCGTAGGCTGTGGGGGTCAGGTGCATTGTCCATCCCTCAGGTTAGGTGACCCAACTCTCCTACAGAGTGTTAAAGGACCCAAATCAAAACTCTCTGGTCCTGCTATTTCTTTTAGAGCGTTGGGATTTTTACAACAGACAGATGAGAAAGCATTGTTTTTAACGGCACTGGTAGCCTAGCCAGGCTGATCTGACTGACAGCTCCCCGCTGATAGAGCAGAAAGCGTGGCCGGCTGAAAATCTGTCTTGCAGGCTGCAGGGCCATCTGGACCTTCTGCACGCTAAAAGGTTGGACACGGTTTGAGGCGACATCACAAAGCTGTACACAGTTCATTTTAGAGGGGCGGGGGCTTCGTCAGCAGTTTCCTCGCTTCCCCTTTTTTGTTCGCGCAGAAAGATGGGAAAACAAACTGTAAAACAACGCAAACAGAAAGGAAAGAGCGGGCTCCTTGTAAAGCCAAGGCCAGAGATAGAAACAGAGAGTTTAATAGCATGGGTAACAGAGAACAAACAGGAGTGAAATGTGTGGCACTGTGGGTACCTGGCACTTTGAGATTTTCCGAAGCTCCTGAGGCAGGCTTCCAACGGATATTGATTTTCAAAGAACCCACCCTGGGCAGCAGGGTGGAGGATGATATAGCCATGGAAAGGCACTATTAAAACTTGGTGAATGAATTGTTAAATACGTCTATAAAGAAATAGAAGACATGGCCCCATTTCTTTGCAGGCACGGCTGTTCTGTTGGGCCCTGATAAGCCGTGGGGGGAGGTTTCTGGAGAGATGGCCCTCACACGCGCCGTCGTATGATTGGATTCTCTCAAGCTGGAGATTGTAAAGCACAGAGTCGTCACGGCCGTGCTGCTAGGAAATATACGATGTTTGCGTCATGCAATGGAAGCGGTTAATTGCGGCAGTCTTACCCAGAGTTTGTAGGATGTTGAGATTTATTGACATGGCCGGTGCGATAAAAGCATAATTATATAAATGCTAATTTCGTAATGATGTAAAATTGCTTCATTTTTGCCTCATGATTTTGTTGGAATTGTCTATTTATCACCACATAATAATGTATGCGTTATGCATTGTAGTGTAGTGTACTGTTGGTCCACACCAAATCTGTGCAAATGGCATTTTGGGCTTTTACTATTGTAAAAAAAAACAAAGGTCATCAAGAATTTTCTTTGTTTTTGTGCAAATAAAGTTCCCTTTTGCTCACCTGGGTCTAAAGAGCAGGCTGCAGAATTCTCTGCATAGTCCATGCACTTTTCCCTACAGAGGAAACCATACATTGCCAGGACCCTTTTGTCAGCAAGAAGGCCCCAAGGGAGAGACTTCTGGGTCAGGGATCAGTCGAGAAAATTTCCCTGTTGACATTTGTGTTCCTGGCACAATATTGACTTCTAAGGGGGGAGATGACGGCAGCAGTGCTACTGACATTCTGCATTACCTTGGGAATACGAGTTCTGGAAAGAGAGTTGTAATGAAACCTGTTAAAATGTTATGCAGTTGATGCCTTATTTGTAATATAACCTTGATAATCATAACTAAACCTCTACGTAAGCCTAAAGGCCTGTTCAGACCAAGACTGATAACTATGATGATAAAGATATAGTTTTAAAAATAATTTTAAACTGACAAAGAATAGCAGATTCCACACCACAACTATAACGGTAATGGCACAGAGAAACTATATAGCTGAAATCACTTTCACACCAGTTGTTTCCAGCTGATGAATGATACAAATTTTTACAGCCAATCAGAATCCTGCTTTAAAGAGCATTTGAAGTGACGGGTGACAAAATGTCACCGTGAGCTTTTAATAAACAGAACCAGCATATAGCTAGTTTGCTGGCCGGTTTTAAAGGGTTTTGACCACTTCATTATCTTGTCAGGTTGGTCTTAGGTTGTCAGGCTGGGAAATTAACTTAACCAGGTTAAACCAGCTACGTTTTTTTTTTTTTTTTTTTTTTCCCAGCAGCAAAAACTAAAGTGTGAGGTTTAAGCAAAAATACTTGATTATTTTTCATTATATGTCACACTGTAAGTACCACAGCAGCCTCCCAGGTTGAGTGAAAATTGAATTATTATTAGTTACAAGAAGTAGAACAGCATGGTTGAAGCTAAATACAGCAGGAACATGTTTTAGTGCAACGTGTCATGTCCTTATGCGTTTTATTATTTGATTTTTCCTTCCTAGATGGCAGAAAGAACCACCGCACATCACAAGATGTTCTTTTTGTCTCGTCATGTGATCCACACCTTTCAAACTGAAAGGAGTTGGATTGCAGTTTTCCTCTGATTTGACAGAGCTCATTTTTTTGGCCTGATTAACATTCAACACAAATTCTCTAGCAATGTGCCGGAGACTAAATCACAATTTTTCTGCTTTTGATTTTTTCCTACCTTTTCATGGCCTCTTTCAAGGTATTAGAGTCCCTTTTGAGTGCTCTAAATATTTTATTCCTGCCTTTGATAACTAATTTCAGTCCATTACCTGCAAGAGTTTTCCCTTTTGCGAATCAGTGTGACATTATTCTGCATTCAGATTTGTGAATACAGATTTATGCAAAAGACTTCATTATTGTGGCATATCTTCAAAAGGAATCAAATGATTTGATTGCCATTAATGGTTCATGTTGAGACAAGTCTTTGAAATTTAAAAGCTCATAATGTGCTGTTGGCATGTAGCAAACAAAAGACAGAAGCCACTTAATTCCCCTGAAATGGCCAGCGCTGGGGGTTGTTTTCCCTCCGTTTATCTCTTTCTCTTTGTTTCTTTCCTTCTATCTCATATATCCA
Source organism: Cirrhinus molitorella (assembly GCA_033026305.1). Lineage (NCBI taxonomy): Eukaryota > Metazoa > Chordata > Actinopteri > Cypriniformes > Cyprinidae > Cirrhinus > Cirrhinus molitorella. Next base: position 4,625,677 of record CM065140.1, on the reverse strand, counting down.
TCTCATATATCCTCTACCCACTTTGTGTTTATTAGTGGTGCTGCACATCAAGCTTCTCTTGTTCAAGTAACCATTAGCATTAAACTTTGTCCCATTACTATGGACATGATCGATACAACACACCCTAGCAACACCCTAACGCACTAATAAACAGCTTAGCAGCTGTATACCAATGACATCGCAACTACCAAACAAACAAAACAAAACAACAAAAAAACATAACCCAAAAAACTGCATAGCAAGCAGTTTAGATCTACTTAGAACATCTTGGAAACCACATAACACCATCATAGCAACCCCATAACAACCACCTTAACTTCCCAACAACAGACTAGAAAACACACAGTACCCAAGCAACTACCAGTACCCCAAAAAGTAGAGCTCTCTAGCAAAACACTGAAAAAACAGTAACACCTCAGCAACCACCTTAAAAAACCCAACAACACCCAACACACTAAAAACCACACAAAACACCAGCACCCTAGCAACTAAATAGAGCTCCCTAGCAACCAGATAGCAACATGCTAAAAAAAAACACTTAATCACCTTGCAGCTGCATAGCAACAATATAGGAACCACCTAAATGCCCTAACAACCATATAGCAACACCCGAGTAACCACTCGGAACACCCTAACAACAAGTTGAGATTCAATCAGAACATCTTAGATACCGCATAGCAACAATCAAGCAACCAACCACATAGCAACCTCTCTGAACAATATCACAACACACAGTACACCTTAGCACGGTATGCCAGTGCCCTAGCAACAATACAGCAACACAATAAAAATATTTAGACGACACAGAACAACCTAGCAACCACATAGCAAGCTTTCTGAACACCCTAACAACTGCAGAACATGTAAGAAACCACACAGAACACCTTAGCACTATAATTCCTAGCAACCACATAGCAACACACTAAAAACACTTAATCACTTTAGCAATAATTTTGCAACAACGCAGACTCAGTAACCACCCAAAACACTCTCACAACTCCATAGCAACATGCTGAGAATCGCTCTGAACATCTTAGATACCACATAGCAACAATCTAGCAACCTCTCTGAACAACCTAACAACATCACAACGTTAAACACACAGAACACCTTAGCACTGTATACCTGTGTCCTAGCAACAATACAGCAACGCATTAAAAACATTTAGATCACCTTAGCAACTGTATAGGAGCATAGCCAAACCACACAAACACCATAGCAACCACATAGCAACACCCTAAAATCTCCATAACACTCTGACCATCTCCTTGCATCCACATAGAAACGCACTAAAAATATTTAGATCACCTTAGCACTAACATAGCAACACAGCAGCCTAAGTAACCACCCAAAATATTCTCACAATCCGATACTAATGATACAACGATACCAACATGCTAAAAAACACTTAGATCACCTTTCACCCCAGTACCCTAGCAACTAATTAGAGCTCCCTAGCAGTCGCATAGCAACACATTAAAAAAAGCTTAGATCACCTTGCAACTGCATAGCAACAAAGCAGCAACCACCCAAATGCCAGAGCAACCATATAGCAACACCTAAGCAACCACTCAGAACACCTTAACAAACACACAGCAACAAGCTGAGATTCAATGAAAACATCCTAGAGACCACAGAACCCCAACCTAGCAACCCCATAGCAAGCTTTCTACCTAACAACAGCAGAACATGCCAAATACCGCACAGAACATCTTAGCACTGTACTCTAATTCCCTAGCAACTAACTACCGCTGTATAGCAACCCATTAGCAACACACTAAAAACATTTAGATCACCCTAACAACGACATAGCAACAAAACGGCCTCAGTAACCACCCAAAACACTCTCAGAACTGCATAGCAACAAGCTGAAATCCACTCGGAACATCTTATGGACCACTTAGCAACAATCTAGCAACCACACAGCAACCTAGCAACGCCACAACATGTTAAAAATCACACAGAACACCACATTGGCAACCATTCAGTACACCGTAGCATACAGGTCCTTCTCAAAAAATTAGCATATTGTGATAAAGTTCATTATTTTCTGTAATGTACTGATAAACATTAGACTTTCATATATTTTAGATTCATTACACACAACTGAAGTAGTTCAAGCCTTTTTTTTGTTTTAATATTGATGATTTTGGCATACAGCTCATGAAAACCCAAAATTCCTATCTCAAAAAATTAGCATATTTCATCCGACCAATAAAAGAAAAGTGTTTTTAATACAAAAAAAGTCAACCTTCAAATAATTATGTTCAGTTATGCACTCAATACTTGGTCGGGAATCCTTTTGCAGAAATGACTGCTTCAATGCGGTGTGGCATGGAGGCAATCAGCCTGTGGCACTGCTGAGGTGTTATGGAGGCCCAGGATGCTTCGATAGCGGCCTTAAGCTCATCCAGAGTGTTGGGTCTTGCGTCTCTCAACTTTCTCTTCACAATATCCCACAGATTCTCTATGGGGTTCAGGTCAGGAGAGTTGGCAGGCCAATTGAGCACAGTAATACCATGGTCAGTAAACCATTTACCAGTGGTTTTGGCACTGTGAGCAGGTGCCAGGTCGTGCTGAAAAATGAAATCTTCATCTCCATAAATCTTTTCAGCAGATGGAAGCATGAAGTGCTCCAAAATCTCCTGATAGCTAGCTGCATTGACCCTGCCCTTGATAAAACACAGTGGACCAACACCAGCAGCTGACATGGCACCCCAGACCATCACTGACTGTGGGTACTTGACACTGGACTTCAGGCATTTTGGCATTTCCCTCTCCCCAGTCTTCCTCCAGACTCTGGCACCTTGATTTCCGAATGACATGCAAAATTTGCTTTCATCCGAAAAAAGTACTTTGGACCACTGAGCAACAGTCCAGTGCTGCTTCTCTGTAGCCCAGGTCAGGCGCTTCTGCCGCTGTTTCTGGTTCAAAAGTGGCTTGACCTGGGGAATGCGGCACCTGTAGCCCATTTCCTGCACACGCCTGTACACGGTGGCTCTGGATGTTTCTACTCCAGACTCAGTCCACTGCTTCCGCAGGTCCCCCTCTCGTTGTGCAGCGTTTTCTGCCACACTTTTTCCTTCTCACAGACTTCCCACTGAGGTGCCTTGATACAGCACTCTGGGAACAGCCTATTCGTTCAGAAATTTCTTTCTGTGTCTTACCCTCTTGCTTGAGGGTGTCAATGATGGCCTTCTGGACAGCAGTCAGGTCGGCAGTCTTACCCATGATTGCGGTTTTGAGTAATGAACCAGGCTGGGAGTTTTTAAAAGCCTCAGGAATCTTTTGCAGGTATTTAGAGTTAATTAGTTGATTCAGATGATTAGGTTAATAGCTCGTTTAGAGAACCTTTTCATGATATGCTAATTTTTTGAGATAGGAATTTTGGGTTTTCATGAGCTGTATGCCAAAATCATCAATATTAAAACAAAAAAAAAGGCTTGAACTACTTCAGTTGTGTGTAATGAATCTAAAATATATGAAAGTCTAATGTTTATCAGTACATTACAGAAAATAATGAACTTTATCACAATATGCTATTTTTCTGAGAAGGACCTGTAATGGCAGTGTGTTTTACCAGAAAATTGACAAATGTAGCTGTATTTTCAGTCATCAGAGGTTGAACATTGCACCATGAAAGCAGATCTCCAGCACAGTGAGGTATGAGCACCATCGCTGATCTCGGGCGTCAGTCCAACCATAGCTCACGCCTCTGTCTTTGAAGTGTGGAAATGTTTGGCATCCCTCTTAATCCTTTTAATGTCACCAATAAAAGATGTTTTATTAAGGTGACATTGGGATTAGTGTTTAATTACCACTGAGAGGCATTTAAATATGTCTGCTGGCTTGGCAAGCTCTGGCTAAAAAAGCGCTTTACTGTGTTGCTCACTAAAGCAACCAAACCTTAGATTAATGATGACACCATCATTTTGTTAATATGTTTAGGGTGTACAGTATGGGACATTTCCAGAGAGTTTTGTTGCAGCCAAACTGTTTACTTACAGTTGTTGCTGCATATTAAAATTGGACAAAAATATTTTATCATAAAATGAATTAACATTACAAATAAAATAAAATAAAATAAGCCATTTTTCTCATTTCTGGTAATGTGTTTTGCCCTTGTAGGACAGGTTATGGAAGCAAAGTAATGACAAATGTCTTTGAAACTAAAAAGTATTTTGAATTGCTCTAATGCATTGTATCAACAGTGCATATATTGTACACCTATTTGATGATGCATACTATATACAGGCAAGATCTTCTCAGAATATGAACCTAAAACCTAAAGTTTCATCCTAAGCATTTCCCTCTTACAGATACCTGTTATAAAGGAAGCGAATAACACACCTCAATGCATTAAGACAGTGATATTAAAATACCAAATATGGTATAATGTTTATAAATAAAACATACTATGTATAGGCAATTAGATTAACCCAGAAAATAAACACAACACTCAAAAATTAGCGTTTCTGACATTTTCTCAGAATTGGATATAAACTCTTAGTTGCAAATTATAAAGTCAGAATTATATGATATAAGCTCCCAAATGAGAGTTATAAAGTTAGAATTGTGAGATATAAACTCGCAATGACGTTTTCTCTCTGAATTGCATAATATAAATGCACAGTTGTGAGTTATGAAGTCAGAATTGCAAGATATAAACTTGCAAAGACATTTTGTTTCTGAATTGCATGATTCAAACTTACAGTTGTGATTTACGAAGTCAGAATTGTGGGATACGAACTTGGATGATAAAAGCTTACAATTGCAAGGAACTCGCAGTGGCGTTTTTTTTTTTGTTTTTTTTTTCACCGAATCGTGTGATAAACTCATTGTGAGAAAAAACTTGAATATTCTGTTGAATTAATAAGGAAATAAAAACTGGCCAAAAAAATGATCTGCTGAATATCATTGGTCGATGTGAGGGTGAATATAGAGTTCTGGCATGGAACTCTAGAATGCAGACCGATGGGTCTAACTCAATCTAACAGCATGACATCATAATCACATGACACAGCCAATTGGTTCTCTCCTGTATCAGTAGCCAATGAGCTCACTGCTTAACTTTCAAATATATGACTAGTGCTAGATGTAGCAGTTGCAGCATGCTTCAGAAACCCTTCACCTTCCCCAGCTCCACCTGTATAGGTCTGAAGTGATTCATATATGCTATGGGGTTTAATTATATATGTTATATGTGCAGCAGCAGTGTTTCTTACATACTTACAGCAGCATGTTGTGGATGTGTTGGCAGTAGCAAGTCTCAGTACTTGCTCTGCCGCAGCAGTGTAGCAGATCTATTCTGCCAACACCAAATACATTAACATTGTCATGTACATTACCATGCCAATCCCTCCAAGAGTTGTCATGACATAACCGAAAAAAAAAAAAATATTATAATAATAATCTCATAATGAAATTGTGTATGAAATGTTTTGAATTGAAATATTCACAGCTTAAATATATAAACAAACGTTGAATTTCAGCCCCCAAAAACTTAAGCCCTCTAAAAACTCATGCTTTTGTCATTATTTTACTTCCACAGCAACATATGCTGTTTGACTTTTGAATAATTTCAAGTTGATAACACCAGAAGACTGGTTCTACAACATAAACCAATTTACATCTATAATTTAATTTTAAACTTGCAGTACACATGTATACTTTACAAAAACACATTACATGTTAGACAAACCTTAGATACGTACAAGTTGTATAAATACAGTTGGCCATGTATTTATACATATCCGTATCTATATCCAAATGTACAAAAAACATGTATTTTACATGTAAATAGCTATGAAATAGCACAGGTGTTTTTGTGCTTTTCTGCTAAATGTCATTCAGGTTCCACAGACAGGCAAATGCCTGTTGTGTTATGACTGTTCTCCAATCAGAGCATCAATCGCTACAGACTGTGAACATCCTTCATAAGGAGGTACATCTGTTTTTGCCCTCTGAGCGCTTTGCCTCCATTTTATTTCACCAGGCGCCTGGCCGACCCCTTAGAAGACATAATTATCATCTGGCACTGTCTGTGTGTATGTACTGTATGAATATGTGTTTGCCTCCAAAAGCCACTAATTGCCACAAACAGCAACATAATACCATCAGTTGTGTATGCGGTATGAAAAATCCACTCGCACAGGTTCAGGAACAGCTGTACGGGGCAGGATGGGCCGAAGCCCGTCTGGTGAATGCAAACACAGGGTCCAGGTTATTTTTCAGCCTGGCGGCCTGAACCCTGAGCTCAGAGCGATGGACAGATGGTCCATTTGAGACGCCACCAAACTAATCACGCTGTTCCATTAGTGAAAGTGTCTCAGATAAACGGCTGACCATGAGCACGCCCGTGGTCTCTTCTCCTTCCAATTACTCTATTGATGGCCGGTGTTTTGACACAAATTAATTGGGTCACCATGTTGGTGTGAGAGAAAAAAGCGCCACGGGCAAAGTCATTGTGTGATCATGGAATAGCAAAAGCTATTTGCTGAATTTAATTGATTTGAAATTAAATATGCATTATGTACATGATTTATGGCATGTATTTATTTTTTTTTTTTTCCAAATACATTCACATTTGATTTTAATTCACCTTCTGAAAAAGGTGAATCTGAAAAAATTCTGCAATCTTTGCAATTTAAAATTATTATTGGAAGTTACTTTATTTGTTTTCAGTATACAGTGTGATGATATGGTACATGAACACCGAAATATTGTCAATATGAACATATATTTTTAATAAGGCAACAAACTTACCCTGAACCTGTTGTGAATTGCAGGAGTTTGCGGATGCCATATTCCACCTGGTGCGAGAGAAATACACAGAGCTGGCCGGCTGCTCCTCTCTGCTGCACTCGCGTCACAAAGGCCTGGCGGGCATCGTCATGACCAGAGGTATGGCATCATTTCAATCGGCCTGTGAATTATTTAAGAAGTTCAATAAGGGGAGAGAAAGCACCTCTTAAGTCTCTGTGTGTCCTCTGAGTGTGGAGCTTTGTATGAAATATTTAGTACTTTATCACCTGTGAAAAGCAACAGTCAAAGATGCACATATATCAGAATGGAGTCAAAGAGCAGATGAAAAATAGACTAAAATGATTTACAGGCAATGAAGTCTTGCTTTTTCTTCTTTAGAACAATATTAAAACTGGTGTGTGCAATATTTCCAGATGTTAAAATACTTTCCCTTATCCTAGATTAAACTATTAGTCATTCATATGCTGACTCCCCTGAAAGGTGTGAACACTGTGGCATTATCAAAACACTATTATTAGTTTAAGCATCCAACCATCCTGACATAGCAACAGCTCGACCAATGACGTGGGTTTGAGGTCTGTGAGTCTGACCAATAGGAGATAGGGAAAAGTGTTTGGGAAACCTGTTTGTAAACAGTCATACTTTTGCACTTTTATTTGGTGACTGTAGTGAAGTAACCAAAAATGACATACTTCAACTTATGTTGTAGATTTACATTTGTCAGTTATACATTCTCTGAAGAAAAAAAATTATTTGTTTGGATGACTATACAAAACTCACTTTAACCAGTGTGTTGCTAAGCGGTTGCTAGGGTGGTTGAAAAGGCATCGGTAGGTTGTTGCTAGGGTGTATAGTTGGTGTTTTGATTGGTTGCTTTTTCCACCAGATAAAAATCATAATGATCACATGATTTGAGGTATTATTCAGTTCATAGAACAAATGGTGCAGGACAAGTTACATGCTAAAGTTTTTAGATTTGTTAATGGGTTTATGAAATATTAAGTTCACTTCAATTAAAAGTTGTTGCTGTTATGTAATTGGTAATAAATGATAAATACAATCAGTATGATAATTTCAGTAATTCTGTAAAGTTGAATGGGTATAATTATATTTTATCTTATTAACAGAGGCATTTACTTAGTAAAATATGCAGTTAAACAAATAATTAAAATAGAACGCTAAAATACTTTCTGTATGTAGTTTCCACATAAATTTGGAGATTCAGTTTGAAAATGTATTTATGATTACAATTTGTAGGCTGTTTTATTTTATTTTTATTTAAAATAGGGTTAAATTATACTTAACTAAAACTAAACCTGAAACTAAAATTAAAATAACTTAAAATACTTAATAAATGTATTTAAAATAAATATATGTTAACTGAAATACATAAAAATAAATACAATATAAAATACAGAAAAAAAAGTATAATATTTAAAATAATATTTAAGTGTATTTATGTGTATTTTATTTTATTTGTTGACAGCGGTTAGGGATTTTATACTTAGCTAAAAATAAATCTGAAACTAAAATTAAAATAATAAAAATACAGCTTAAAAATACTTAATATTTTTATAATAAATGTACTTAAAATAAATATTTGTTAACTGAATTACATTAAAATAAAATATATATAACTTGTTTTTACTGTATTTCATAAGTTTTATGTATTTATTTATTAATCAGCGGTTCTCAATTCCAGCCCTGGGGGATCCCTATTTTGCATGTCTCCCTTATTTAACACACCTGATTGAGATCATCAGCTCATTAGGAAAGAGATCCATAAACTGAACTAACGAGCTGATTATCTCAATCAGGTGTGTTAAATAAGGGAGCCACATAGATATATACTACTACTAACAATGACAAAAACACAATATTACTAAAATAACAATAAAAATCACTAACCCCTAAGTAGAGCAATACTCAAATTAAGTACAAAATAAAAATGCAATGCAGAGAAGAAAAAAAAATAGTGAGACGTGCCTTATTTATATTTATATGTGTATTGTTGCTAAAATAAACAGTATATATCTCGATTATGAATTAAAAGCGCTCAGTTGGCGAGCAGTGACAGGTTGACGAGATGTTTCAGTGTGTTTGTGTGAAACACACAGCTGCAGGCTTTCAGGAGTCATTGCAGGATCAGTATCAAGTTTTTCTTTTGAAGACCACAGCTCATCAATTTAGACTTCAGTGAGATCTGACCTAATCCCTGTCCTCGCTGCTCTGTCTCGCTCTCTTTCTCTCCTTCCCGCTCTGTCTGCCTCACAGTAATTGCGGAGCATGTTTATTAAGACTGTTATCTTCAAAGATCCAGACATCGGTGCCCAAGAATTTGTGGCAGGCGAGCAGACACGCAAACTTGACAGAAACACTGGGGGTTCTGTTCACTGCTCTTTGAGCATCTATTGAATCTTTTAGACTGGTACGGGCACCGGTGGAATATTAATGCGGGCCCAACTTTGAACCGTGGGACTTGCGCAGAGGGAGTCGTAACCTGAGCGAGAGTGCTCCTCACAGGACTCTTATTGGATTATTTCATCCGCTAACGCTAAAGAAACAGACACCGCTTGAATCAAATGGTGTGAATAATCTTATTTCAACCAGCCACGGATGCTGGGATACTGGGTTTTGAACATCACATGCACAGTTGAAAGGCTGGTAAAGGGAACCAAATGTGTCTGCTTCTACATTTGGAGAACAGACGATTGTGTTTAGAGCAATTCGGAAGTGTAAAGACAGATTCCTGTGGTGGAAAATGCATATTAATCTCAACGGAGGGCCTAAAGAGTTTTATTAACAATATATTACTCCCTATTCAGAATATAATACAATACATTTCTGCCGATTCAGAAACAACAGTGTTTTTTTTCTTCTTCTAGATATTCATGTAATTAAAACTTTACTAAACTTTTACTTTTCACTAAAATATTAACATCTAAACCCCTGTTAAGTCTCAAGAAGAGCTTTTCTATAAAATGAGCTGAGATCTTGAGAGATTTGTTTTTTTTTTTCTTCTTACAGACAGACCCGTCTTTTGTTAATATCTACCAATAAGTGCATTCGTTCCCTTGTTGCCAGGCAAAACTGCTTGCACAGCCCATCACATTAAATAAAGACCAGAGTGAAACATTACGAAAAAAATTTGAATTTTAGTTTACAACACTTAAATCTTAAGTTTACATATACACAAGCTTAGGTTTTTGATTTATGGGCCCAAAATGTAAAATTTTAAGTAATGTTTAGTCAAGATTACAAGACAGTATTTGAGTTTACAGTGATATATGTGACCCTGGACAACCATTTTTTTTAATTTTTAGAAACTGACATTTATACATTATCTGAACAACTACAACTATTTGAAAATCTGGAATCTGAGGGTACAAAAAAAAAAAAAAACACTAAATATTGAGAAAATCCTTTAAAGATGTCCAAATGAAGTTCTTAGCAATGCATATTACTAATCAAAATGTAAGTTTTGTTATATTTACAGTAGGAAATTTACAAAATATGGAACTTAATATCTATCATTTTGACCTATACAATGTATTTTTGGCTATTGCTACAAAAATACCCATGTTACTTAAGGGTCAAGGGTCACATATGTGTCCGTTCTGCCTTAAGATTTTAGGTTTAGTCAACTTGAAATGCTAAATCATACTCAAGAGACTACTACTTGATTTAACTAAACATTTTAAGGTGGTACAAACACTTACTTTTTAAAGTAAACATTTTTTTTATTATCTTAAGAATTATTATTAATTAATATATTATAATTAATTATTATTAATTAATATATTATAATTTTTGTAGGTTATTGTAGTTAACTAAAGCTAAAAGCGCTGAAAAATATGTTCCTTAAAATAAATAAAAAAAACTAAAATAAAATAAATGCAAAATGTATTTCCGCAACATTTGTCATTTTAATTTAGTTTAACTTGATGCACTAAAATAAAAATAAAACTGTGATATAAAAAAAATAAAATAAAATAAAAACATGTAAATGACAAAATACATTACTGAAACTTTAAGTAAAATGAAAATGAAAAATATGCGCACAAAAACTAGTTTTATATATATATATATATAAAAAATAGTATTTTAATGATACTTCATAATGAACTTTATATTTCAGAACATGGAGGAATAATATGGAACTGTAATGTGGTAAACTTTTGTAGAAAATTAGTACATTTAACAGCATTTGCCAACAAGTTAGATTCTATTTTCAACAAGGATAATACTTATGTAGTGTCTTTTTGTAGATAAAACTCATTCTCTAAGCATATCATTTTATATAAGTGTGCCGTATTTGCGGAAAGGTTTCCATTTCGACGGGAATTATCTCTGGAACGCAGTTTGTAAATGGTGATGATGTGCACCGTTTTGACCTTATTTAATATTCAAGCATTTTATCGTGCAACTTGTAAAGGATCAATTCATGAGGCTCTTTATTCCTAATGGCATGTAAATGACTTGGTAGACGATGACCTCGGCCATTTGCTTTACCCCTGAAGAAAATAAGTTTAATGCAAATTCATCAACTTTCAGAAATAATCTCTTTCCGCATTTTTTAAACCAAAATATACTGTCTTTTCTAGCCAATCCAGTATGGTCTTTCCTAGACCTCCCAAAGCAGAGGATGCATAAAACCTCATCTAATGATTCCTTATGATTTGATAGCCTCATAAAGGAGCTGATGAACTGCATTCTCTCCTTGTTTTGCGAAACAAAACTCATTTAGGAAATGCGGGGGTAATGATGCTTATTAAGCTCATATCAGCATATGGGCTTTCCCTTGACAGACCTCCGCTAGACTGACCCATGTGCTGATGAATAGTGTCTTGCACAGACAGTGGCTATGTTCATAGTGGAATACTTACTACCACTTACTGAATACTGCACTTTTCATGAAGAGTCTACTCATCTGGTGTCTCATGACTTGTCTCTGTTGTATTTTTGTTATATTATAAGAATCTTGTTGCTTGTTGCTATTATAAGAATCCCCGTTGTTTTTTTCATGAATCAAGTTCACAGATGCATTTTAGTAGATTTGTTGTCATTGAATTGCACTGGATTACAGTGCTTTGATCATAAAATAAGCATTTAACATATTATTGAGAGTTATAGAGTGACAACTGATATTTATATGCATTTTATATAGTCTGCTCTTCTGCTATAAACATCTAAATGATTTACATTACTAGCTGTCAGAATTTAATCTTACTTTTTGGCCACATAAATCATAGCAAATGCAATTTTTCTGGATAAAATTGCTGATGCAATTCTATATAAATCCTGGATAAAGCTGATTTTTCCTCTTTGATTATGAGCTTCATATTCTCACTATATCATGATGCATCAAATATGATTCTCAGGAAAAAAACATGCAAACTTTTTTAGATTAAAAAATAGTTATTTAAAGGTGCGATAAACAGATTTAAAAATATATACATTGAATTATTAAAAGACGATGTATCTGTAAAATAAATGTTCAGTTTTTTTTTTTCAGTAAGCACAATGTTTTCGTGCAAACATCATACCTTTTTGCTTATTTCAGTTAATGTCATAAAACTAGCAAGCTAAGCCAGTAATAGTACTGACAATGTCATGTAAACATGGGTGAAGACACAAAAAGAGGAACAGATGAGCCAAATCATTTGAGGCATTTATGATGGAACCACTCTGATTGATTAAAACTTGTGACTTAGATCATTTATTTCAAGCTATTCACTAGCAAAAAACAGATTAAATTAAAATAGCCATTTATTTTACTTGATGGTGATGGAGCTTTTCGAAATTCTGAATCAGTTGAACCATTCCGTTGCAAAATGATTCACTGTTTTGAAGTGCTCCAATCAGATCACGTATAGCGAATACATTTTTTTTAGATCGAAAATTCAAATCGCAAATCATTTGATTTAGAATGAAACTTTGCGAATCATGAATCATTTTATTCAGATCGAGACTTTGGAGCGCATATCGTGAATCATTTGATTCAGATTGAAATGAGGGTTTGTGAATCATGATGATTCACTGATTCAATGATTCACAATACGCGCTTTGAAGTTCCGATCTAAATCAAATTATTTGCGATTCACGATCCATGCTCCGAGTCTTGATCTGAAATTATGGTTCGCAAATCATTATTATTATTCAGAACGGAACTTCGGAAATCATTTGATTCAGTTTGGGACTTTTTAGCGTGCTTATGGTGAATAATTTGGTGAATGATCGCAAATCATTTGATTTTGATCAGAATAGATGCATAAATAATTTTGCGAATTGAATGATTAAAATCAAATGATTCCAGATATACGATTGGAATCATTATTCAGATTGGAACTTCGGAGCATGGATCGTGAATCATCATGACTTCGGAACACTTATGGCGGATCATTTGATTCAAATGATTCACAATATGTGATTTGAAATTCCGATCTAAATAAAATTATTTGTGATTCACATGCTCCGAGTCCTGATTTAAAATGATGGTCGTTGAATCATTATTCAAATTTGAACTTCGTAGCACACATCATTCGATTCAGTTCGGGACTTCGGCGTGCTAAAGGCGAATCATTTGTTTCAGATCAGGATTTTGGAGAGTGTATCGCAAATCATTTGATTTTGATCGATATGCGTATTGAATCATTATTCAGATTGGAATTCAGAAGTTCCGATCTAAATCAAATTATTTCACAATCCATGCTCCGAGTCCTGATCTGAAATGATGGTTCGTGAATCATTATTCAGATCGGAACTTTGAAGCGTGGAGCGCAAATCATTTGATTCAGTTTGGGACTTCAGCGTTCTTATGGTGAATCATTGTTTCAGATCAGGATTTTGGAGTTTATCGCTAATCATTTGACTTTGATCAGAATAGGCTTGTAAATAATTTTACGAATTGAATGATTCAAATCAAATGATTCACGATATGCGATTTGAATCATTGTTCAGATTGGAACTTCGAAACATGGATTGTGAATCATTTGATTCAGTTTGGGACTTCGGAGCACTTATGGCGGATCATTTGATTCAAATGATTCACAATTTTGATTTGAAGTTCAGATCAGGATTTTGGAGAGTATATCGCAGATCATTTGATTTTGATCGATATGCGTATTGAATCATTATTCAGATCGGAACTTTGAAGCATGGAACGTGAAACATTTGATTCAGTTTGGGACTTCGGAGCATATCGCAAATCATTTGATTTAGATCGGAACGGATTCATGAATCATTTTGCAAATTAAATCAAATGAAGGCAAATGATTCACAATATGCAATTTGAAGTTACAATCTAAATCAAATTATTTGCGATATTATTTGATTCGGGACTTCGGAGCGCATATTGCAAATCATTTGATTTAGATCAGAACGGGTTTTTGAATCATTTTGTAAATTGAATGATTTAAATTCAGATCAATGATTCAGTGATTGTGAATTCAGATCGGAACTTCGGAACACGAATACTGAATCATTTGATTAAGTTCGGGACTTCGGAGCGCTTATGGCGAAAAAACAAAACAAAGGAAAAAAGAAAGTATATACAAATCTCCTAAGAAAATGAATCGTGGTTTTACTATAATAAAAGTGTAATACTTTGTAATATTTTAGTAATAATACTTTGCATGTTCTTCAGTATATTTGTATTTATCTATTTATCTTTTTCTTTAGAAGATATTGTGTTGATAAGTGAGTACGTCAGTTGACACCTTGTGAATCAAATCCTGCGTGTTCGTAATAAACCAGTTCCTCATTAAGCTGTTTTTTTTTTACTTTAAACTCTAATTCCTAGTCAAAATATCCATAATCAATCATAATGCATGAAAATGACCAACATATTTGTTCAAAGCAGTTTTGGCTTGAAAACGCTGGTGGATCTGTGCATATTACTTTGCTGATCCAGACAAGATGCCTTTGTGTTACTGGAGAAAACAATATTATGGATAGAGAACTCAGTTTAAATTGTCTTAATTATGGATTTGTTTTTTTACAAACACATAGCTTTTAGCTTCATAAAATGATTATCGATGGACTGGAGTGGTGTAGATTACTTCTAGATTATTGTGATGTTTTTATCAGCTGTTTGGAATCTTACTCTGACGGCACCCATTCACTGCCATTGGTGAGCAAGTGATGCTAAATTCTTCAAATCTGTTTCCATGATCTTGGTGACCTGAGGGTGAGGAAATGTTCAGCAAATGTTCATTTTTTGGCGAACTATTTTTAAAGACAGTCGTTCTAAGCACATATAGTGTGCTGCGAGTTATTCCTATAGAGCAAATCTTCCCTTTGATACTGTGATGTGCTCTTTTCTGTTCTTTACACAGCGGTCTACTGAAGGGTAAAGAGAACTGCAGTCATGTTCGCATCCAGGGTGTTTGCCTTTGTACCCACCTCACTGGCACAATCTGCTTTCTCAGAGATGTTGATGATTATTGCTCTTCTAAAAGCAGCGGTGCCCACAGGCCTTACCACCCCCTCACACCCAGAGAAGAGCCTTTACAACAATTTCATGCCGTTACAGAGAGAAATTACTACACACTCTCTTTTCTTTCTCTCTGCCATCGCCAGATTGATCTAAACTATCATTAAATGGAACAGCATGGAGAGAACAGGCTGGGAGGGTGAGATGGTTGGGGCCTTTTAACTTACTTTTTTTTTCCTAAAGTGTTTTTGCTTTTGGGGATTGTTGAATAAAGATGCCTGAACACAAAACCTGGGCATGCTGGGTCCCTGCTGTGTGCTGTACCAGTGCATGCTGGGATAGATCAGGTAAGGCAGGTGGAGACTGGGCAGAACCAGCTGGCATTTGTCTTCAGAGGGACATTCGGGACATTTGAGTCGGACTTTGATGGATGGAATGGTAGAGTTCATATAATAGTGTGCAGAAAGAAGAGCATAACTCACCGTGATGGTTTTGTGCTGGGCAGCTGCATTGTTTTCGTCAAGGATTTATTTTTCCTGGAGTACCGGGAATGTCTTTTCCCTCTCTGCATGTCACATGCAACAATAATGCTGTCATTATTGTCAAAAAGTATTTACTGTAATGCTTTATTTATTAGGAATGTGTTCACACACAAATGAAAATTCTGTCAGCAAGGAGATATTTTGAAGAATGTTAATGACACTTTTTCCATCAAAATGATTTGCAATGCGAAAAAAAAAAAAAAAAAAAAAATATATATATATATATATATATAACTTGATATCACTTTTGATCAATTAAATGCATCCTTGCTGAATAAAAGGAATGTATTATATGTATTATAGGAATGTGTATATATATATATGTATGTATATGTATATATATGTATGTATATATATATATATAAAATATGGATTTATTTAATCTTTTATAACTTAATATAAATTAAATAATTAATTAATTAATTGTAAATAAATAAATAAATCTGACCCCAAACTTTTGAATGGTGATATATGTAAGTCTAAGTCATAATCTGGATGCAGAAATATGCAGAAACTAAATAAATAAATCAATAAATAAACAGGAAGTGGTATCAAAAAGCATAATAATAAGTGTTTTAAAATAGATAAAATAATCATCAGAAATGTACTCATATTTATCATATCTGTTAAAAAAAAGGATTTGTTTTTATGTATTTAGATGATTAAATGGTTCAAAAGAAAAATAAATATTTATAACTTTACTGTCACTTTTGATCAATTAAATCCTGTCCTTGTTAATTCAAATTAATTTCTTAAAAAAAAAAAAAAATAACTCTGACCCCAAACTTTTGAATGATGTATGTAATTATGATAAATTATTAATCATAATTTGCATGCAGAAACATACTGGAAACAAAACAAACAAACAGAAAGTGCTATCAAAAAGGTTAAGGTTAAGTCTTTAAAAATATTAAATAATTTAGCCTTTTAATGGAAAGGTGGTACAATTCCCCCAAAAATATTAGTAGTAATATTTAGGAAAATATAAATGTATGTTTAATGTTCTGTATGTTTAAAAGAGCAACATATATTTGAAAAAATAAATATTTTATAACATTACAGATGACTTTACTGCCACTTTTGCTTAATTAAATGATGTGTCCTTGCTGAATATAATTAATTCCTTTCAGAAAAAAGGGGGAAAAAAGAAAAATCTGACCCCAAATCTTTGAATGTAAATTAAAATCAATTTTTTATAGAAGCCTGTTTCCGCCACTGAATAAAAAATAAAAAAGGTAATTGAGAGTTTTTATCTCACAACTCAGATTTTTTTTCTCGCTATTGCGAGTTTATATCACGCAATTCTGACTTTATAACTCGCAATTGTGTTTATATCTCACAATTCAGAGAAAAAAGAGATAAGTCGCAATAACCTTTTTTATATAAAAAAAGGAAAATGGCATAGAAAAAAATCTTTTAAATATGAAGTAGTTTATTATTACTTAATTTATTTTATTTTTTATTATTATTATGTTTAATGTGGTTATACCACATAAGTTTTTTTTTTTTTTTTTTTTTTTACTACGCACATGGTGCTTTTTTTCAATCTTGACAGCCTCAAGCTCAACATGAACATTCAGCTAAACTTCTCTTTTTGTGTTTTCCATAAAAAAGTAAAGCATGTGACCATGAGATTGAATAAATGCTTGACAGAATATCCATTTATGAATGAAATAACCTTTTAAACTCACAGTTTATATGAATACATGTAGTGCAGTAAAGCTCATATCAACAAGTATGAAAAAATGAGCTATTGACCGCTTCGATCTGGACTTATGGTTGCGTTAGACCCATTCTCTCTTTCTCTGACTCACGTTTCATCTATTTCTCCTCTTCTCACGGCCTCTCGTCTCTCTCTCTCGGTTCAGCAAGCAGTGAAAGGTGGAAGAATGGATTTCAAAGGCTATGCCTTTAACCCCACCTCAATATTAGTTTTTATTATTGTTATTGCCAGCCAGCCGCGCTGGTGGCGGCCGGGCCACGGCGTGCAATTCCGTCTGGGCCCCGACTGATAAAAGCTCATATGTTGCCTCTAGCCTGCAGGTCTACATGAGGCAGTGAACACTAAATTTTTGAAGCGATGGAGGGATATATATTTTTTTCCAGCACACAGAGCTTTATGGTTAAGCATGCTGAGACATCCGCTCACACGCTTGAGCTGTTCTCAGTGCAGAAATCCCACCGAAGCCTGTATCCTCCTGCCGCTGCCGTATCGTGGCCGAGCAGCTGTGAGACAGGTACAGCGGGCCGTGGCAGGTGGAGATGCTTTGTGCCGGGGTTGTGGGTTTCGTCTTGCTGTGGCCGATGAAAATGTCACAGAAAAGCTTTGTGCACTGATGACCAGCGCGGCCGCAGCAAGTCAGGAGTTGCTCATCCTTGTGTAAAAAACGTCAGCAAAGAACAGATTTTACTGTGGGGTACAGCAGAATTTATAGTTGTGTCTGCCTCGATAAAAACCTTGTGCATGCTGCTTATCTTTTTAAAGGGTCACGTCGAGGGCTGTGTGATATTGAATAAAAAAATGTGATATGCAATATGATAATGCTTAAAGTGCTGTTACTGTGTCAATCCTGTGAACTTCTATAAATATATGACATCATATAAGGTTATGAATGTACAGTTAAAGACAAAATAATAATATGTTATGTGTTTAACAGAAAGACGATTTTATCAACAAAGCATTTTTAAATATAATACTTTATTCAGGAAGCTTTTAGGGTTTGTAATACAAATAGAAATAAATGTATTACCAAACATTTTAAAAAGTCTACTGGTCAAAATTATTAGCCCTCTGATGTTAATAGTCAATAGTGTATCCCTTTTGCTTGATAACAGCCTTTAGTTGTTTGCTGTAGTTCTCAACAAGTTTCCTGAGGAATGACAGCCCATTCTTCCTTAGCAAATCTCTCAAGCTCCTCCAGATTTGTTGGTCTTCTGGTACAAACTCTGGACTTTAGTGTGCCCTACAGATTTTCTATTGGATTCAAATCTGGGCTTTGTGCAGGCCAGTCAAGTACACTCACTTTGCTAATTTGGAGGTATTTCTTCACCAGAAGTGAGGTATGCTTTGGGTCGTTATCATGTTGGAAGACAAAATGTCGACCCAAACCAAGTTTTCTTGCAGACTGTCTGAGGTTGTCTTTCAAAATCTTCTTCCTTTTTCATGTTTCCTTCAACCCTGACGAGATTCCCAGTTCCAAACGCACTGAAACATCCCCACAGCATTATACTCCCACCACCATGTTTCACTGTGGGAACGCTGTTCTTGGGGTTGAATGCCTCTCTCTTCTTTCTCCAAACATAGGCAACATCTCTATGGCCAAAAAGCTCTAGTTTTGTCTCATCTGACCAAAAGACACGTTTCCAGTATGCATCACATTCCCCCAGGTTGTCCTTAGCAAACTTCAGGTGTCTCTTCTTCAGAAGTGGAGTCTTTCTTGGTCGGCAACCTCGCAGTTCATTCCTGTGCAGCTCTTCGTTGAGACATCAATTCCAGACTTGGCTAGGTCATTCACTAGTGTCTTGGCAGTTGTTCTTGGGTCTTTAGAAACCTCTCACTAGTTTTCTTTCCAAAGTTTTTGAAAGGCTTAACTGGGTTAATTAGGTTAATCGGGCAAATTAGGTTAATTTGGCAAGTCATTGGACAACAGTGGTTTGTTCTATAGCTAATCAAACTAATAATTTCTTAAGGGGGCTAATAATATTGATCTTAGCAGTTTTTTATTTATTTTTTCTAGCAACTATAAGAAATCAGACTTTCTCTAGAAGGAAAAAAAATAATAGGAAATAATGTGAAAACATTTTCTTGCTCTGTTAAACATCACTTGGGAAATATTCTAAAAAAAAAAAAAAAAAATTCACAGGGGGGCTAATAATTCTGTCTTCAACTGTATGTATGTATCAAGAACTCCTGGAAAAAGACAACAAATTCCTTGTGTTTGCACACACTTGGCGAATAAAGCACATTTTGATTCTGCTTCTAATATAACTAGCATACATGTTTCACTTTTGGTGAGAAAAAAGCACCTCTACAACAACTTCTGAAAGTGAACGGTGTAAAGAGTAGTTTTATGTAATACTCTAACATTTTTAACATTAGTGTAATCATTTTAACATCAGTTTAGGAACTGGGTAATAAAAAGGAGAAATAAAACACTGCTTAGTCTTCACTCTATAAATTCAATATGAAGTGATTTAAAAGTAATCCGATTACGTAACTTGCGTTAATTGTACTGCGTTACCCCCAACACTGGTTATTTCTATAATTATCTATCATTCTTTATGTGAACAGGCCTTTACTCCTATGTTTGCTCCTATGAAGCTGTCATATGTTGACTCGATGTGTTTGTGTGTTTGTGCTCATCAGGTCTGGATCTGAGACAGGCCCAAGTGGTGGCACTATCGACTGGGACTAAATGCATAAATGGAGAGTATATCAGTAACCAGGGCCTGGTGGTCAACGACTGTCACGCTGAAATCACGACCAGGCGAGCCCTGCTGCGGTTCCTGTACTCGCAGCTAGAGTTACACCTCAGGTAATGACACACTTTTACAGTTTATTATTTATACATAAACCTTACATAATTACTAGCACTAGCCCAAACCCTACCAGTTGCCAATAAGAAACACTTATTTTCAGAGGTTGACCGATGTATCGGTTTTGTCGATTAATCGGCACTGATAGTTGATCGTCGGAACTATTGGTTATCGGGAAAAAAAAACTATGCCAATAGTTTTTCCAGGTTGCGTTTTCCTCAGCTGAAGCAGCTGAGAAGGCTACGCTATCATTATATAGTATTAGAGCCATAGATATGGATGATGAGAGCGGCCTCTAGAGGCGGAAACCACTGACAACACGTGCAGTTTGTTTACACACGTGATACTGAGTTCTGAACACTGAGGGACACTTCAGATGCAGATTTAAAACATCGACAACGAACTATAGTGCATGTTTTTATATCATTACTTGAGTACTTTGTTGACTAGATTCTGCAGGCTGAGAGGAAGCGAACATTAGCCGCACCTCAACAGGTTAAAACAATGTGACCAAAACAGTAAGTCCAACCCAAATGTTTAATGTCACAACTGTTACAATCCATTTGCATTAGTTTATATCCAACTGATCACATTAATGCATTTGTTAGCCAGCAAGTTGCATATTTAAAGCAAACTCTGTTCATTCAGCCAACAGAAATCCTGCGACATCACAGAGCGCTATCACAAAGTTTATATTAAATACATCACATCTGTCCCAAGTCAATGTAAATGTACATAAACACTTCACCATGGGCTGGAAGACTCTGTGTATTGTGCATTTTTAGCAAAATGTTTTTCTTTCTGTGGCTCTAATGAAGTCTGTATGTTTCATATAGAGACCTATAATATGTGACCCTGGATCACAAAACCAGTCTTAAGTCGGTGGTGTATATTTGTAGCAATAGCTAAAAATACATTGTATGGGTCAAAATTAGGATATTAAGTAAAGATCATGTTCCATTAAGATATTTTGTAAATTTCCTACCATAAATATATCAAAACTTAATTTGTGATAAGTAATATGCATTGCTAAGAACTTTTCAGTATTTTTATTTCTTTGCACCCCACATATTCTAGATTTTCAAATAGTTGTATCTCGGCCAAATATTGTCCTATCCTAACAAACCATACATCAATGGTGCTTATTTATTCAACTTTCAGATGATGTAGAAATCTAAATTTCGAAAAATTGACACTTATGACAGGTTTTGTGGTCCAGGGTCACATATAGACTGTGCTTTCTCTTTCCGTTTGCTCTGGTGTTTTAAACACTGAACTTCAAACTCATCTGTGCCACTTTTTGAACATTCTTGAAGTAAACGTATGTCCATTTGGTGATTAAATAAACAGTTTTAGATCACTGTTTGAACTGAACGCAACACGTTTGGCATTTGTGATAACCAGTGTTGTGCTAGTTACTAAGAAATAGTAACTAGTTACAGTTACTAGTTACTTCAATCAAAAAGTAACTCAATTACTTTGTTGATTACTTACACCAAAAAGTAACGTGTTACTGTCAAAAGTAACTTTTTAGTTACTTTTTTAAAGAACGTTCTTTAATGTTCCCGTTAATGCCCTTTTGTGCGTTATGGTCTATACAAACACAAAACTGACTTAAGTACAAAGCAATTTTTAAACTCTATTTAAGTCAGGCCAGCAGAAACTGAAAGTATTGAATACACACCACCGTTTAATCAGAGCGTAAATCCGTTTGTCATCGAAAGCATTATGTAATGATAAGAAAATTATGAGCAAGGTGGCAACACCGCATCTGAAAGATGCAACACAACATCTTGCCACAAAGCGCCGGCAAAAATAATTAACAATGAATGTGTTTGAGGAAAACAGTTAGGAGATGTTTAAATGATCCATTAATAAACTAGTATTCTGAAATAGTGTCGCAAAAAGCCTGACTCGCAATCTCCTTTTTGGACACAACTAGAAAGAGTTTCCCCCCCCCGATTTATTTTATTTCGTTTAGTAATAATTTAAAGCTTTATATTTAAATATTTATCATGTTTGTGAGGCATTCGCTGAAAAAGATGCAAAAGATCGCGCTGGCGACTCCATGTACTGCATAGCGGTTTCAGCTTCCCCTCTCCAAAAACCATATGCACCTAGCGCACATTTATCTAGGTTTAACATTTAAACCAATATTGTTTCATAGCTACTTTAACAGTTTTAGATCTATAGATTTTATTTCATGCAAGTCGTGATGAATTTGAGAAGGCAAATTGATCAGACTATGAACAGTCTTCCACTGGTTGCTGTTCGTTACTTAAAAAAAACCCAAAAACGTATATTTAACGAACACAAAAATGCTCCAAAAGTTTTTCTAAATTAACTTAATGAAAAAACGTAATGAAATATAATCACTTTGCCATTACATACAAAATGTAACTATTTTAATAGCTGAAACAGTCGTAGTAGGCCTATACACTATTCTGGGAGAAGGGGGAAAAGACGGATTCAGGTCTGACTCGTAGCTGCGCGCCTGAACTGTACACCTATACAAATCTGAAATATTTTTTTAGCCTATTAGATGAATACAAACGCTGCTTTGTGAATGTTGAAAATGTTTATCGTTATCTTGTTATTAATATGACCTTATTTATGGTTCATATTCATGTTGTTGCCAGTTTACAGGGCAATGATTCCATGCACTTTCAGGCTGAAATAAAGGCTGTTTTCATCTACATTAAAATGGCTAGTATGTATATTTAATGATCGCGGGTGCGGGGCGGGTGGTAAATATAGTTACAGTGGTGCGGGGCGGGCTGGGACCGGCCAAATAATTTCATAAAAGCGGGACTGCGGGTTGGAAAAAACCCAACCCGCGCATCACTGGTAGGCAGCACTTCAGCCAAAATGAATGAATTAAAAAAGTAACGGACAAACGCACCATATTGTAACGGTAACTGAGTTACTTTATTTATTTAACGCGTTAGAGTATTAGTTACTGTCAAAAGTAACTGCGTTACAGTAACGCGTTACTGCCCAACGCTGGTGATAACCGATACAAGAACTCCTGGACACGGCGCTGGGCTTTTGTTCGGCATAGGAGAATTAAAGTCGCAGTTACAAGAATTGAAGTCATAATTGTAAAATGCTTTGTCACAATTACCTTTTTCTTTACTTTGGGAAAAAGGCTTTAACAGTAAGTTCACCTTTTGGACTAGTGGACAAACATTTTATGGTCCTACACCTTCCACAGTTGATATAAATACATATTTAGACTACTAAACTAAGTGCAGCCAGCTTAACAAAAAATGTTTTTGACTTAAATCACCTACCTCACATTTAACTTGTAAACAAGATGTTTGCTCATTTTTCCACACAGAGTCAAAATTATTTTCTGCACTAATCAACAGTATGTCACAGAGGTTGTCAAAAGAGCTTAACACATATTGAACCTGAAAAAACTCCCTTGGAGCTTTAAGCAAACAACACATTTTCTCAGAGAAGCACATTTCACACCCAACAAAGGACTTGGATGTACTTTCCAAAGTGTTAATTCTTCGTTCATAAAGACTCCACATTATCATTTCAGTCTGGTCTGGCGTTGGAGGTATCATTGTGCGGCAGCAAAGACTCTAAATGTCTTCTGCGATGTAGCAGATTGCTGCATAGAAAAGCCTCCTGTAATGTCATATTTGCATACGCGTCTTCCCAGAGTGCATTATCTGCGGCTAAATGGGCCCGTTTGGCTGAGTCTGGAGTCTAGTTTGGAAGATAAGTCATTATGTTCAGGCAAATAAAATACCACAACGGCCATCAGCACCTTCCTCAGTAGACAGTTCTGGAGCAGCGCGACTCCACCCTTGACATCGCAGGTCGTTTGCGTAATTAGCACAGCTTAGGTGCCAATTAGCGACGATGATGTTTGCGTATGTAATGCGCTCCCTATGCACAGTTCACCTCGTGCACTATTCAGAGACGTCTTTTGTAAGATGTCACAGTGAGGCGTTAATGCTAATGATGATGATATGTGTAAAAGTGGGGCGGCTCTGCGGGAAACGACGTGTCCTCCCTACAGCTGACTAGCTACAGATCATCCGGGTTAAAGAATTACAGCTCGCTGTTGTCTCGGCCATTTATATTCGCCTTGTTCTGACAGAGTAATGATTTGAGATTGTGTACCGGAGAGAGGGAGAGCGCGCGAGAGGGGAATGTGACAGTGACGGAACTAGCCTTGGTCGCGGCAAGGCCAATATTTGTCTCCTTTGTGTCTTCGGCCCATTATTAGCCCGGAATGTGAGCGCCGAACGCTTTCAGACGTGGTTGTTTCTCATGTCTCCTTTTTCTGTTCTCTCTTCCGCCTGCGGCCTGTGATCACTCTGAAGCAAAAGGAAAGAGGACTGGGAGCAATCGATCTTCGTACGGCACAAAGATTCCTGTTTGAGACTCAGAGAGAACGTCCTTTTCCACATGTACATCAGTACGTCGCCCTGCGGGGACGCCCGGGTGAACTCCCCGTATGAAATCACATCAGATTGTAAGTTTCTTCACTTGTCTGTATCTCATCTGCTCTTCTTTGTATTGTTATAGTGTCTAAATGTGACTTTGAAAGACTTTTATTTAATTTTTAAGACAAGTTTATGTCATGTAGGGCAAGATATTTTCCTTGCACCTGTAAAATATATACTTCTGTATACAGAACCATAATGGTTAAACAAATCAAATGATATATTGGATTTAGACTGAAACTTCTTGTCATGTTAAAGGCCTCAGTAGGGCTAACTTCATTTTAAAGACGTTAAAGGGATAGTTCACCCAAAAGTTCTAATTTGTTAAATCATTACTCACCTTTAGGCCATCCAAGATGTAAATGAGTTTGTTTTGTCATGAGATTTGCAGAAATGTAGCATTACATCACTTGCACACCAGTGGATCCTCTGCAGTGAATGGGTACCAGCGGAATGAGAGTCCAAACAGCTGATAAAAACACAACAATAATCCAAAATATAACTATATATATATATATATAAATAAATATTTAATAAATCTGACAATATTTGTATGAAGCAAATTCATTCATCGTTAGGATGTTTTAACAATTTTTCCATCTAAATTATGACTCCTCTATCAAAAAATAAATAAATAAATAAAAATCAATCATAGATTGGGGTCCAATTATGTATTATATTATCTGCTTATATACCTCAATCCTAATGGATTAACTGAGTTAAACTGAAAGAAAAAAAATAATAATATATATATATATATATATATATATATATATATATATATATATATATATATATATATATATATATTACTACCAGTCAAACATTTTTGAACAGTAAGATTTTCAATGTTTCTTTAAAAAGTCTCTTTTGCTCACCAAGCCTGCATTTATTTAATCCAAAGTACAGTAAAAATGGTGATATTTTCAAATATTTTTTTACTATTTAAAATAACTCTTTTTCTATTTGAATATATTTCAAGATGTAATTTATTCCTGTGATTTCAAAGCTGTTTTTTATCACCATTACTCCAGTCACATGATTCTTCAGGAATCATTCTAATATTCTGATTTGCTGCACAAAAAAACATTTATTGTTATTATTATGATGTTGAAAGCAGCTGAGTAGTTTTTTTTTTTTTTAAGTTTCTTTGATAAATATAGATTATAAATGTCTTAATTGATAACTAAAAGTTTTCTATAATTTCTATAATAAAGCTTTTGAATGGTATAGTGTATAATGTTTCAAAAGCCTTTTTTATTTCAGATAAATGCTGATATTTGCATCTTTCTATTCATCAAAGAATCCTAAAAGAAGTTTCTCAACTGTTTTAAATAATAATAATAATAATAATAATAATAATAAATGTTTCTTGAACAGCAAATCAGCATATTAGAATGTTTTCTGAAGGATCATGTGACACTGAGGACTGGAGTAATGATGCTGAAAATGTAGGTTTGATCATAGGAATAGGTATATTTTAAAATATATTCACATAGAAAGCAGTTATTTTAAAATGTACAAATATTTCTAAACTGTACTATTTTTGCTGTATTTTGGAATAAATAAATACCGGCTTCGTGAGCAGAAGAGACTTCTTTAAAAGACATACTGTTCAAAAACTGGTACACTGTAAAAAAACAATCACAATTTGTTGAGTAAACTTAAAATAATTTGTTACCCTGCTGTGTTAAAATTTTAAGTTCAGGCAAATAAGTTCATTCAAGTTGACATGTTAAGTTGTACTAAGTGACAACTTGGATATTCGAGTTTACTAAACTAAAAAATTGTTTGTTAAATTTTACAGCTGTGCTTGTTACTCGGCTGCCTTAATTTTAAGTTTAATCAACTCAAATATCTAAGTTAAAGGCAGCAGGGTAACAATTTATTTTAAGTTGAGAGTGTAGTTGTGTTTGAGGTGTCTGAATCCACATGACATACCTTGACACAAAGTCATGAGGGACTTTTCAGAGAAAAATGTTTTCACTGTATGATTTTTTTTTTTTTTTTAGGTGTATTTTTGAATAAATAAATGGATTGACCATCATGTCAACACTCTTTTTGAACTTTCTGCAGTGCACAGCAACAGACACTTGGTGAAAAAGTTTCACAGCCACTTACGGACAAAGATTGAATCAGGGGAGGGTACGCTACCCGTGAAGTCCACGGGTCCCGTTCAGACGTGGGACGGAGTCCTTCAAGGAGAACATCTCATCACCATGTCATGTACCGACAAGATTTCCAGGTCAGTAACTCTGGTGCGTTTGCTCTGTTAGTGCGGTGTGCACCAAACAAGCTAACTACTGTTTAGAAGTATTTGGTGCATGTCGCTTTCATATTTCATTCGAGCTGCACCAGAGTTCGTTTGGAAGCGGACCGAGACATAACTTTTTAGTGGTCTCAGTCCGCTTCCAAATTAACTCTGGTGTGGTTCGAATGAAATATAAATGCGATATGCACCAAATACTTCTAAACAAACCAAAAACAGGATGTAATGACAAGATGCGATGCTATGCTATGCTATGGATACACGTGGTGTATCTAAAACAAAATGAGCAGAGGGCAAATGTTGAGCAACGAGGTAAAGTGCCTTTTATGAGCTCTTTGTGGGTTCCCAGGTGGTGAAAATAAAATCATATACACGCAATAATGAGTGTGCTTAGACCAGCAGACAACATTAAGTGTACTTACATTTACATTTAGTTATTTAGCAGACGCTTTTATCCAAAGCGACTTACAAATGAGGACAATGGAAGCAATCCAAGTCAACAAAATAACAGTGCTCCGACAAGTGCTATGACAAGTCTCAGATTAGCTTAGTGCAGTGGCCTATATGTAGCAAGGTTTTTTTGTTTAAATAATACGATAGAAAGATAGATGACAAAAAATAATATATATATATATATATATATATATATATATATAATTTTTTTTTTTTTTTTTTTTTTTTAAGAATAGAAATAGAATAGAGAGTGCTAGATTTAGAGGGTCAAATAAAGACAGATAAGATTGCTTTTAGCTGATTCTTGAAGATGGCTAAGGATTGAATTGGGTAGGTCATTCCACCAAGAGGGAACATTTAAGGAAAAAGTCAGTGAAAGTGATTTTGTGCCTCTTTGGGAAGGCACAATAATGCGCCGTTGACTTGCAGAACGCAAGCTTCCAGAGGGCACATAAGTCTGAGCTAGTGAATTTAGGTAAAGGGGTGCAGAGCCAATGGTGGTTTTGTAAGCAAACATTAATGCCTTGAATTTTATGCAAGCAGCTATTGGTAGCCAGTGCAAATTGATGAAGAGAGACGTGACGTGTGTTCTTTTCGGCTCGTTGAAAATTAATCTTGCAGCCACTTCACTTAAAGCATCGCTGAGCAGACCAATCAGTAAATGGGTACTTTGGTGTCATACATGCACAACACCGCTTTAGGTTGAACACACCTTTACCTTTTGTTTGGAGAGTTCAGTGAGTTCCGTCACAGAATATACTTCACTCAACCCGACCAATCAGGTTGTGAACATATCACTATGCCTTTAGGTTCAGTATCTGTAGGTTCGCTGTGAAAAATGCCAGTGTGAACGTTAAGCGGACCAGGACCAAATGTATCATTTTCCAAACGAACTGAACTACAAATGTGAACACACCCTTAAAGGGATAGTTCACTTTCATAGTTCACAAGGGCATCCAAGATGTAGGTTTGTTTCCGCAGTAGTTTCAATTTTGATATTTTTAGGTCCAACCGTTCTTGTCTGTCAGCATGCCTATGGTCAAAGAAAATGCACAGATTCAAATTAAACAGTCCAAATTAAGCAATTCCCCATCGTAAGTACACATTGATGGCCTTAGACATGAAACGAGCGGTTTGTGTGAGAAAACGAACAGTATTTATATTGTTTTTTACCTCTTGTACACCACCACGTCCAAGTTATCTGAGGGCGCGCGCTTCCTGGTGTGTGACCATGTTCTGGCTTATTGATTCGCACCGGAAAGCACCGGAAGTGATCTCTCGCGCGTGCACGTCACTCATTGTTAAGAACAGAGATTGAAGGTAAGACGGCTAACAGAAATGGTACTAGTTTGCGCTTTTACGGGATGTTTAAACCGACGAAAAAGAAAAGAATTACGTATGCTCACGCGAGAGATCACTTCCAGCGCTTTCCGGCTAACCCTAAGCCAGAACGGTTGGACCTAAAAATATCAAAATTGACACTACTGCGGAAACAAAGACACCTCTTGGATGCCCTTGGGGTAAGCTAAAACATATCAAAATTTAATTTCAAAGTGAACTATCCCTTTAAATTCAAAGCCAGTTCCTGTTTTTACTGATATTTGAAAAAAAAAAAAAAAAACAAATGATGGTTTTCATGGTCACATGATCCTTCAGAAATCATCCTAATATGCTGATTTGCAGCTCAAGATACATTTCTTATTAGTGTCAATGGTAAAAAAAAAACAGTTGTGCTGCTTTGTATTTTTGTGGAAACCATATTTTGCAGACACATTTTGTTATGATTCTTAATGAATAGAAGGTTCAAAAGAACTGTTGTGACATTATAACATTTTTTGTAACATAAAAATCATAATAAACATCCTACCTGATCTCATGACAAACATACCTGTGGGAACTTTTTCGGAAGACGCGAAATACGTACCAATAAGTACATATTACTGCAGTTTCCAACAAAAAATTAACACTAGAGGCGGTAAAATAGTGAGCAATTGTTAACCATTTCGTACAAAGTTATAATTACAGCTCAACATGTTTCCCTTTCCTGGACGCTTGCTTGGTAGTAGGGCTGGCTCGATACCACTTTTTCAGAACCGATCCTGATCCAATACCAACAATTCTGAGTATCTGCCGATACCGATACCAATCCGATACTAGTGCAGTTTTTTTTAATCTGTGTTGAATTTCTATTCCTCAGTGTGTGTTGACCTGACCATCACTCTTTTGTGTTACACACAGTCTACTAAATGTAAACTTTATTGCAAAGAAAAACAACAATTGAATAAATGTATAATTAAAATCTATGACAAAAATACTATTATAAACTAGGTTGGTGGATAATTCGGTAGCAAAAGTTACTGAAAAAAACAGTTCACATTAATTTTATAAAATCTAAAATTATAAAAAAAAAATCATTATTTAGTGGGGAACAATTAAAAGTGAATAAATGTAAGACTAAATCTGGTAAAATAATACACATTGCTCTTTGTATTTTTGTAAAATACATTCGTGAAATCAAGTAATATATATATATATATATATATATATATATATATATATATATATATATATATATATATATATATATATATATATATATATATATATATATAGATTATAAAATTAAAAGAGAATTATTTTAAATGTATAGCACAGCAATATTTTGTTCATCAAAGAGATTAACAAAAAAGGCTATTAATAATCTTTAATTTTGCAAAAGTATTATAATACGAGTGGAACAAAGCGGTTTTACAAATTTTTGATGAATAGAAGAATATATTTCTATTTACATTTTGCACATTTAATCTACCTCTTAAAGCCAGACAATGTAGACAGACTTGTCTTTTTGGAAAGACAAAGCTGTAATTGTGTTACTTACAAATTATGTTTCCAACTGTTTTATGTTTACATTTTGCACATTTACTCTCATTAAACCTTCTTTTGTCACAACTTTTAGTTTTTAATTATTTTTAGTAAGTTGTCTTAATTTTTTAAGGTCAAATGTGTATCTGTTTTTGTTAATAAACTATACTTTATAATGTAATTAATGAACCCTCAAATATTTGTGGCTTCAGTCATAGTTGGGGTACTCTTTTAAAGCTGGCAGAATAAATAAATATATATATATATATATATATATATATATATATCTGTATCTCAATATTGGGAAAAATTATCGAGATTACATTTTTTTGCCCTATCGCCCAGCCCTAATGCATAGTGTATAAAAATCTGTGCCATTTCTTTCAGCAGTCTTAAATTTAAGTTACTGTGCTCGTGAAGAACAATTCATAGTGCTCTTTACAATAGTGTTGTGATGTAACAGACACCTGGTAGAAAGTAACACGATTTAGAAACAGCACTAAACTCCAAGAAGTTGAAGTCCTTTTATGCGAAATCATTGATTTTTATTATCATTTTATTTTTATTCTATATTTATATATAAAAAAAAAAAAAAACCCTTGCAAGACTTATCGTGTTTATCTAACTGAAATTTGCCACAGCACTTATACACTGTCGCTCTCTTGTTGCTCTGATTGCTTCTATTGTAAGTCGCTTTGGATAAAAGCGTCTGCTAAATGACTAAATGTAAATGTATTATTTTGAATGCTGAATAGAAGATGACAGACAGCCGCAGAGGAGAGAAGAGTTTACATGAACTTGACTGTTAATGTTAATCTGTACATAAAACTATGGAAGCGCTTCAGAACACTTGAAATATAATGCACTGAAATTTTATGATGCTTTATAATGTGTTTGTGGCCTTTGTGGGGCTTAACAATAACACAATATACGCAATAACACAGTATACTCATAATATCCGATATGGATCGGTCTCGTCTGACTGATACTCTGATCCGGCAGAAAATGCCAATATCGGAGCGATACTGATACAGAATATCATATCAGCTCACCCCTAATTGGTAGCTCAGTCAGCATAGAATTGGGTAGGAATCCCAAGAAAAACATGACTCACAATAAAAGAGCTAAAAGATGAGAGAGTGAAAAACAACCTAAAACGGCATGCTTGTGATCGCGTTTTTGCCACATTCGCTTTTGTTCAAACTCTCAAATTTAGGTGTCATTAGAGCATTAGAGTTATAGCACCACTGAACAGACGTGAGTCACAACTGCGATGACGCATACAAAACCAACGTCACATAAAACGTACCAAATGTACGCTCATCTGTTCCAGAGAAAAAAAGAACACCGCCACTCAGTGGACATTTCACATCGAATATGTCACGAAACGTACATGGCAGTACGTATTTCACGCCTAGTGAAAAAGTTCCCACAGGTATGTTTTCGTCATGAGATCAGGTTGTAAATATCACTTAATAAACTGAATGCATCCTAAATGAATACAAGCATAAAATTTGAATCAATGAAAATGACTCTAAATGTTTGAATTATAGTGTATACCTTTTTTGCCTTAATTAAGTAACATGTTTATCTAGTTGTAAATGATCTGACACAAAAAATAACCTAAAAAATGTAGTATGTGTTCAAATGTATCTGACATTATATCCTGCAGTATAAATGATGTGTTCAAGGTGATATTGTGCCATTTTTGGCATGCCCCCTCAGAGCATAGACTGACCATTCCTGATTTGTGTGATTTGTGAAGTGCTGGACAGTGTATTGGTTTAAGGTTTACCTTTATTAGAGGATTAGTTTTTATGAGGACGAGATAGCTTCGCTTAAATAGGCCGACTTTTAAACGCCATTATAATGGCCGAGGGAAAGGTTGGCGTGATATTTGCCTTGAGGAAGGGAGTTATCCAAACCCACGGTGTTTGGGACTGGAATGATCACCATTATTGTCTCATGACGACGCCTGTGATTTGATTAATAATCCTTCAATAATTAGCTTCTGTATGGGACACGTCACAGTGTTAATCTGCGTTCTCATGGGCTTTCTGTATTTTCCATGTGCCTAAGACTACAGCTGTTTTTATTATTAGCAGGGATGTTTTTAAGTCAACTTAAAAAATGTAGATTTGGACCTAGCGTGTATGTTTTTTTTTTTGTTTTTTTTTGCTTGTTTTTAAGTAAAAAATACAATAAAACAGTAATATTTTGAAATATTATTACAATTTTAAATGTTTTCTATTTGAATATATTTTAAAATTGTATTTATTGTTGTGATCAAAGCTGAATTTTCAGTATTTAGTGTCACATGATCCTTCAGAAATCATTCTAATATGCTGATTCAAACTTACGTTTATATAATTCATGAACAAAAACATTTTGTAATATGATTTTTGATGTACATTTTCCATAGTAATGCCATGTCTGATTTTAAAATGGTTTTCCAAGGATGAATTTTGAAATTTTACGTTTTTTAACTGATGTAATTTCTAAAGGGTGATAGGAAAAATGGCAAAGAAGAAAGGCTTTTTGTGACAAAGGTCAGAACTCCTGTTATGAAGTATATTTTTGAGGTGCACTCTTGTCATAAATTAATCTATTACTTTTCCTACATAATTTGAAACACGGAAAAATGTTGGATTTATTTGTAAAATGGTGAAGTAAACTTCCCACAGAGGGGACGGTGACAATTAAGGGGTTAAGGTTCAAAAGAACAGCATTTATTTAAAATATTATAAATGTCTTTACTTCTTGAATTCAATGCATCCTTGCTTTAAAATGATAAAATGATAATTTATAATAATAATAATAATATGTTATAAAAAGGTTGTATGTTAAATGTTATAAATATATATTATATATGCAGGAAAATGTGACACTTATTCCATTTAATAAGAACTGTATTATTCAACTTGAGTATAGTTTCCCTCTCTCCTGAGACATTTATTCATGTCTTAACAAAGCCTCACTCTACATGATCTTAAGGCCCCTCTGAGCTTTACTGGACGTCAGAATGACACTGCGGTCAGTGTAACAGGTGACGTGAGCGCATGGATATTTGTCGAGGCTTTTCGCCTATAGAGTGTGAATGCTCTAGTTTCAGATATTGTGTTGCTTTCACACTTCTGTCTCGTTGACACTCACTCCACACCTTCTATGAATGTGTGAATCGTACTGCCCACAGATCTCGCGCACACACACACACACACTTGTCTTTAACACACAGCTGTGTTTGGGCTGGCTGCCATATGCTTAAATTAATTACCACAATCAGTTGGCTTCTGTTTGTTTCTTTGAGCTTTGAAAACCTGAGAAGTGTGATTGTGAACGTTTCTGATTACTTGTACTGTTAAACACGTAACATGTAAGCAGAAGTCAAGGCTGTGATAAGTTAATGTCAGGGATTTAGGGTTAATATGGTGCTGATGTTCTCAAATGTAATTTTGACTCAAAATAATTAAAATAAGAAACTTTTGCATTTGCAACATTGGTTTTAGATCATTCATATTTTTTGAAACTTTCATGCATTATTTTCATGACAATAAGTAAATTGTTCCCATAAATTATTTTTCGTAATTATTTTGTGATTATTATTTTGTGATTCTCATATCTAAAGTCGAAGAGTTTCGAAAAGTTGAAGTCGAAGTGTTTAGAAAATTAATTCATTAATTAACACTTAATGTTTTTAAGTGACTTTTATTTTTTAGTTTTTCACAAACCACGCATAAACGTTGTTTTCTCAAAAACACAAACATGTACATTCATGTTGCTTGCATATTATTGTAGCCCAGTTTGTGTTGATTACAGTGTAATCTGACTTTAGCCATGAATATGTTTTTAAGATACTGAAAAATGCACAAATGTCAGGGCATGTCAAAACTTCTTCAGGGCCCAAAAACACCCTCAGACCCCAGAGGGTTAAGTCGAAGTTGAAGTGCTCTGAAAATTAAGTCGAAGTGTTTCGAGAGTAAAGTCGAAGTGTTTTGAGAATTAATTGATAGCAATTACGAGATTAAAGTTATAATGCATTCTCTAGCCTATGCACATGCAATTGGACCAGTTTGGGGGCACCAGGTGATATTCCAAACTTTCAGTCTCAACTTTCAAAATCTGTCAGTTTTATAGCGAAATACAAACAATATGTCTATTACAACAATGTGTTTTTCACGCTCTTTAATGTGGCATGACAGATCTGTATTTGCTGTATTTGCCTGTTTAAGTGGCATGTAAATCAATCATCTTTCCGATTACAGTGAGACATTCATTTCATTAAATCAGGCTATACTTCTTTTTTTTTCATTCCTTCTGACGTCTTCACATTTTATATTGTGCTCTAAACTTGAAATAAAGAGGGAAAAACACACTTATAATTATTTATTTAATATGGAGTTGATCTCAAATGTAATTTTGACACAGAATGATTAAAATAAGAATCTGTGTTTTGCATTTGCAATGTTTTAGATTAATTTAGATTTTTTTTTTAACTTTCATGCAGTATTTGCATGACAATAAGTAAATTGTCCACATAAATTATTTTTTTCTAAATTATTTTGTGATTCTCATTACTGCAATATTACGTATTACAGTGATACAAAAGCGGTTTAGTCCCAAATATAAAAAAAAAAAAAAAATTCTAAGATTACAAGATTAAAATCAACATTTAGAGAATAAAATCGAAATTACGAGAATAAAGTCGAACTATTATGATAATCAAGTTGAAATATTTTGAGAATGAAGTTGAAGAGATAGTTGGAGAATGAAGTCAAAAAAGTGTTTGGAGAATTAATTAGTAGCAATTACGAGATTAAAGTTTTACTATTTTTAGAGCATATTCTAGCCTATGCACATGCAAATGGACCGGATCACCAGTAGATATTCCAAACTTTCAGGCTCAGCTTTCAAACCTGTCAGTGTTATAGAGAAATACAAACAATGGGCTTCATTTATCAATCTAACGTAGAAACGAGCGTAGATTCCAGCGTACAAATCAACAGTTCACATGTGATTCATGAAACATTCGTATGCCGCCAATCCCGTTGTACGAATGATCACATGTTGATGCATTGGGCGGCTGAAAGCGATCGTCGTTTAAATATCACGCCCCTAATAACACCCCGGTTTAGAAGCCTTGCCCCTAGAGTTTATGACATGGAGAAACGAAACCTGGCCAAAAAGAGGAAGTAAACTCATGAAGGTAAAACAAATATCTTACTCTGAAACATCCTTTAACCTTATATTTGCAAACAATGACATTCATTTATACCTATATTAAATACCATTAAATATAACAAAATATTTATAAACATTATAGCCTATTTAGTTCTACTTAAACCACAACAAACCCTTTAAATTTAAAGGTATGAAAGAACAAGAATGAAAAATGAGTTGCTATAAAATTGTATATTAAACTATAAATTAAAACACCAATTACAAATATCGAGCTAAAATGAACAAATGAGCAAAGTGAAACTAAACGGCATTGTCCTCTAAGCCTCTCTCATCGACATCCAAATGTTTCCTTTTTTCTTGCCATGTAACATTTGGTTGCTAAACAAACGTCTTTGTACTTCACTTGTGTTCCAATATCCACATAAAACACCCCACATGCGCAAAAAAATTATTTTGGGGCTGCACGCTGACTTTACCTTTTAAATAACTTTTACATTTGGTTGACTGCATTTTAGTTTGATTATTGGCTAAAATGTCAAGTTAGCACGATCAATTACATTTAATAAAGTAAAGATATAAAGAAAACAAATAAAATGCATCAAGAGTGTCACATTTTGTGTAGACTAGCCCTCTTTATTTAATTTATTCTTTTTATAATTTCTGTTTTTCTCCGTTCACCGAAGTGCGGCCAGTTGGGTGATGTGAAGACGTGTGAATCCTCATGGTCTGTTGTTCATGCTGTCATTTGCGCATACAAATCTAACACCCTAAAAAGTTTTGTTTGTCGGCCAGGTAAATAATCTAAATCAAAAAAATGCTGTCATTATACAATTCTCCGAAATTTTCTAGGCTGCTCGCAAATTCAGGTTAACTCAAAAACTTGCGTACACGAGTTCAGACCTGACGTGAAATTTGATCGTAGCCACTGCTCACGTCCATATTGATAAATTCCAAGTTTTGCGTAAAAACGACCGCACGCCCAATTTTCTGTTGTACGTTCGTTTCATAAATGAGGCCCAATATGTCTATTACAATGATGTGTTTTTCATTCAATTTAATGTGGCATGACAGATCGCTGTATTCACCTGTTTAAGCGACATTTAAATCAGTCATCTTTCTGATTACTGTGAGACATTCATTTAATTAAATTAGGCTGTACTTTTTTTTATTCCTTCTGATGTTCCTTCCCATTTATATTGTGCTATAAACTTGAAATAACGAGAAAAAACACATTTATAATTTGTATTTTGTGATAAAACTGACAGAATTTGAAATATTAAAAGCAACAAAGCACAAAATGGGCATGCTACAAATAATGAATGGAAGACGTTAAATATTATTTGCAATCATTTACTCTATCATACCATAAATAAAACAGCTTGTGAATAGTCCCCTTATATACCTCAGAAAAGACAACAATATAACGCCATCATACAATGAAAACTGTAATACGTGTTTTTTTTTTAAATGTTTTTATTTATGTATTTTGCCTAAATTAAAAGCAGTACAGTGTTTGTTTGTGTGTTTGTTTTGCATCTCCTTTTTCTGTATGCAATATATCATTTCTTATTTTCTCCAAATGTGACCTTTGCATGTTTTCGTCTGATTCATGTTTTTTTGCTTTCCCTATTAAAAAGAATTACACAGTTACAATAGAAAAAATTCTCATTTGTACCAGTTGAAAAATTCCTACCAGTATCTTTTAAAGCAGCAGTATGTTAGGCTGGGCACAGCGACACAGAGTCACATTAAGGTGAAGCTCTCTCCCCTTGGCCATTAATTTGACCAATCAGATTGCATCGGCCAGGACCACAAGGGTCTGATTCTATCTGGCTAGGTCATCGTGCAGGGTTAAAGTAATTACTTTCGAAAAAACACACAGAATAAGACAAAATAGAGCATCCAGAGCTGCTTTTTTTTTCTCCTGAGTGCCACTCCTTTTCCATTTTATATCCCGTTGAGTTATCCCGCTCTTTTGTTGAGCCCACAACTCAGAGGGGCCATTGATCAAGGTCACCATCAAGAGCAGGCTGGAAAAGAGGTTTAAAGTCCTTATAGTCCCTTATAGACCAACTCCATTCATCTCCACTGCCCTCAACCAGCTCACCCTGTTTTTCATCCTTAGTCGCACTCATTTTTTTCATCCCTTCATCATCTTCCCTGACCTCACATCATTATCCTCCATCTCACCCTCCCACGCTCCTCCGCTGCCTCCGTTCGGCCACAGGAAACCTATTCTGTGATAATGGGACCCCACTGCAACAACATTGCCAAAAAAAAAAAAATCAAATCTTTTTTGCTTCCAGTAAATATATGACATGCGATTTTATATATTATCAAATAATAAGGCATTTGTCATGATAGTGCTTAAGTGTAGGTGATTCACTTGATGCGATACAGTAAGCTTCTTACTTTTGCAGAGTTATGATAGGTGTCGTTATTGTTCGGAGGCAGTAAGGTATGCCGAGCTGATTGAGTGGAGTGGATGTTTAATTAAGTTGATGAGTGCTTTAATTGAAGGCATAAATGGCATGCCTGTGAATATGATCCGTCATATTCCATTTGAGTTTTATGTAGATGAACACATTACTTTAATGGCCTGCCGTTTTACAGCACTGGAGGGGGTGCTGGGAGAGAGCAAGACGGGGGGTGAGGGAGGGTACGAGGGAGGGTCGCCCCGTTACGTTTCTACAGCAGCCAGATGGCTTTTCTTGCAAGAGAATTAAAAGATGTTTCTAATTCACAGCGTTGCCTCCTGGGTAAATTAATATTGCAAGGCTGAATCGTTTTGGTAGAATCCGAGACGGAAAGGGAGAGAATAAAAAATCATTTTGTCTGGATAAGCGGGAGATTCCGCAAGCAGATTGTTGCTCAGGTAAACGGATCCATATTAGAGACGATGGGCGGCAGCTCTTGAGGAGCGGGCCGTGTTAATTGACTGCTTGGGAAAGCAAAAACTATAATGGCTTATTAGTCATGAACAGGGATGAACAAAAGAGAGAGAGAGAGGCGCCTGCAATCATTACCGGCATGATAAAGAGACATTAATTAAGCAAAAGAACAATGATGTAAAAATTAGCCACTTAATATTTGTAAATGATTGCGCTTTTCATAAATACATTAGCTTACGGTCTAAGGTTAAAAACGGAATGTTTATTTTTTCTGGTGATATTCTGCATTCTGAATTTAGCCTGTAATCAAATGCAGTATCTGTTTTGTCGATCTGATCAAAAGTTTACATACACCTTTCAGAATCTGCAAAATGTTAGTTATTTTAACAAAATTAGTTATTTTTGTGAGTACTGACCTGGTGCAAGGCATTTACATATAGTCCACAACTGAAAATAATTGTTACATTTATAAAAATGATCACGTTTAAAAGTTTACATATGCTTCATTCTTAATACTGTGTTGGTACCTAAATGATCTACAGCTGTTTTTTGTTTGTTTGTTTTGTGTAGTTGTTCATGAGTCTGTTGTTTCTCCTGAACAGTTAAACTGCCCACTCTTCTTAAGAAAAATCCTTCAGGTCCCACAAATTCTTTGGTTTTTCAGCATTTTTGTTTACTTAGGGGGACACTGCAGGCAAAAATGCAGTTTTTTCATGCACCTCTCAAATTTTTTTCAAACTAGTGGAAAGAAAATATCCAAAAGACACGGTTAAATGTTTCTTTTATAGCATTTTATCTAGTTGTGTCAATAGATTTCATTCCTGTCTATTTTTATTCCTGTCTATATCCTGAAGGTTTTTACAGAGGGATTTGTTCATATATAATTTGCTTGATTATATACAACATTTTATTCCCCCCCAAAATTTAAAAATGTATGGTTTTCTATCTGTTCTAAGTATTTTCTGAATTTTGGAGTGACAAAATGAGATACCCCAAATCCCCTCTATAAAAACATTTTATTCTAATATGGCAAACAAATTAAACAAGAATTTTGAAACTGACTTCATCCAGTGTTTAGATTTTTGTACTAGAAATGTATGCAAATTAGTGCATATTTCATTAAATAATCCCTCATTTACATATTTAAACCTAATATTTTAGAAAAGTTGTAATGTTTGCAATTATCAATGTAATCAATCAACTGGGTACGTAAGGTGATAACTATTAGTTTTTTGTTTGTTTGTTTGTTTGTTTGTTTGTTTGTTTTTACCCTATTGTGTCTCGCCTTAAACCCTTTCCAACAATGACTATATGATTTTGAGATCCATCTTTTCACACTGAGAACAACTGAGGGACTCATATGCAACTATTACAGAAGGTTCAAACACTCACTGATGCTTCAGAAGGAAAAACAATGCATTAAAAGCCAGGGGTGTAAACTTTTTTTTTTTTTTTTGTACAGCCCTTCAGAAGCTACAGAAGATATTTACATTATACCCAGAAGACAAAATAATTACATTTATCCTGATCTTCAAATTTATATGAAATATCTTTTTCAGATCAGTACTAAATAAAAAAAAAATAACTTTAGCATTTTGTATAATCCCTCGTAATTTTGGTAAAATAATGAACAATTTGCAGATTCTGCAAGGTGTATGTAAAATTTTGACCTCAGCTGTATCTGTCTCTCTATTCCAACTTTTAATGCGGTGTAGATACTAAATGATTCAGTTATTTCAAATTAATTGTCAGTGGAGCATTTACAAGCACATGAAAATAGGTACAAATCACATGCTGCAATCTGTTTGGCTGTCATTAATGTAATTTCAGGGTCTCTAGAAATCACAAATTTATGCAGCAAAATGTGGTTTGTGGACATCGATCAAAAGGAGTTTTATTGTTTAAAGGTGCAGTCATATTTGCTAATATTTGCAGGCAAAATTGTGTCATTTGTATAGGAAACCACCTGATCAGGAATCTCACATGAGGGTGGAAGATTTTCCAACACCGATTTTGGAACATATTCAAATTGCTGATTTATCGCGTTGACCAACAGAAATTTGTTTGGTCTGAAAATGTCTTCTGTGTGAGTTGTTTTATTGCAATCGATTAAAAACAGACAATGGACCTTTTTGGCCTGACTGGCTCCACAAAATTTAGCTGAAATTTTGCTAATGTGTCCCGAACCTTAAATGGCCGCTTTATGGTCAGAATGTTGTCATTAAATAATTATTTTATTTTCAGAATTAAAAAAATCCTAATAATTTACTCACTCCCATGTCATCCAAAGATGTTCATGTCTTTATTTCTTCAGTCGAAAAGAAATTAAGGTTTTTAAGTAAAACATTCCATGATTTTTCTCCCTATAATGGACTTCAATGAGGATCAACAGGTTGAAGGTCCAGGTTCAAAAGGCTCTACACGATCCCAG
This sequence comes from Cirrhinus molitorella, assembly GCA_033026305.1. NCBI lineage: Eukaryota > Metazoa > Chordata > Actinopteri > Cypriniformes > Cyprinidae > Cirrhinus > Cirrhinus molitorella. The sequence goes on along the minus strand of CM065140.1, from coordinate 4,584,850 downwards.
CCGAGAAATAAGGGTCTTATCTAGTGAAACGATTTGTCATTTTCTCAAAACAATCAAATTAATACACTTTTTAACCACAAATGCTAGTCTTGCACTAGCTTGACTTCACACATTACGTAAATCACACAGGAAAGGTCACGTGACTTAAGTGGAAATGTTTACAAAGCGAACGTGCAAAGAAAGTCAAATGCCCTTTACAAAAAACGGAAAACAACCATGTTGGACAATTTTGAAGTTGGAAAAGAAAATTAAATAGATTTTTTTCGCTCTACCCTACTTTTTTGAGCTGGAGTACACAGACGAAGAACTAAACGTGTGACCTTGACATGATTACGTAATGCGTGAAGTTGCAGACGCACATCGCAAAGCCATTGCAAGACAATGATTTGTGGTTTAAAAAGTATATAATTTTTTATTTATTTATCACCAAATGACCAATCGTTTCACTAGATAAGACCCTTATCCCTCAGCTGGGATCAACTGCATTGAAACTGAAATTTGGACCTTCAACCCGTTGATCCCCATTGAAGTCCACTATATGGAGAAAAATCCTGGAATGTTTTCCCTCAAAAACCTTACGAGGCTACACCTTTCCTAACCCCTCTGCACTCTCAACAGGTGGAATGTGCTTGGCCTGCAGGGGGCGCTGCTTAGTCATTTTGTGGAGCCGGTGTATCTGTACAGCCTGACGGTGGGCAGCCTCAGACACACGGGTCACTTCTCCAGGATGATGAACCACAGACTTGAGAGAGTCGGACCTCTGCCCACCTGTTACCACCGGAACCAGCCTTTACTCAGCGGTATTTGCTTGAAACCTTTTCTTTATTCACTTCCTAAATGTTAGATAGACTCTGAACAATAGTTTAGTGTTTTGTTTGTTCAGTTAGTATAACATTTAAAGGTGCCTGCTGACCTGTAGATCCCTGTAGAGCAGGGTACGAACGTAACTAGTCTCACTCGCACCTCATCAACAACTGGCATGGGAGGCTAAAGAGGGTGTGAGAGTAATGGAAGACAGAAACTGTGCAGAACAAGATGTGATTGTAAAACTCTCCTAGCCTCAAGATGTTCTTTAGTGACTTGTTAGCACCTCCCTTGCTGGTTTGAATCTTGCTTGGAGCTGTGCAAGTAGGACCAGTTACACTAGCAAACTCAAGGTTGTAGGATTGATTCAAAGGAACCATGCATATTATTAAAATGTATGGCTTGAATGCGCTGTTAAACCTCAGACCTTGCCGATGCTTTAACAGACGTGACCTTATGCGCATGGAGGACACTCTGTCTCGCTCCATCACTTTGTTAAACTGCTCTCTTGAGCCTCAGTATGGCAGCCGGACTGCTCTATTGGATCTACCCATCCTCCAAATCAATCTCATCAAACACCTTATCACTGCCATTGAAGAGGAGAGCCATCCATTCACTCTTCCTCTCACGCCCAGTGGGCCGCACGTCTCCGGCACGGCCCCTTTCACTACCATTGATGAGCTGCTGTTCCTTTGTCTGGATTCTCTTGTTGGGGAAAATGGGCTGGTTATTTTAGGCATTGCCAATATAAAGGGCGCAGAGTTCCCAAGAAGCGGCCGAGATCTCTTATCAAATGACCCCTTCAGTCAGGAAGCTAAAGTGAGGCTGTCCTCAGTGGTCACACTTAACACTCAAATGCTTTATATTGTCTTAAATACAGCATCACATTTAGTGTTCTAGCAGCATTCTAGTGTAAAATACTCAGTGTGATGTATAGACAACATCATTAGTGAGAGTAAATGAAGACAGCTTGAGGGAAAATAAAAATGACTGGTATTTCCTTCAAACTTTTCCTATGACTCATTATTTAGATTCACTTGTGCACAGGGGAGGTCATTAAATTGTATTTTAATAAATGCAGGTTGCACTTTATTACGCAGATGTTAGATTGAGTCTCCAAACAACAGTATGTTTACACATAAGGTAAATGTAATAAATGTGCGAATATGAAGGTGCTTGAAGATTGAGAAATACCATTCAAATTAAATACAGACAGTACTGTATGAGATGTGACCCTGGACCATAAAACGTCGTAAGTAGCAATAGGCAACAAAATTATATAGGTCAAAATTATAGATTTTTATTTTGTGCCTAAAATCATTAGGATATTAAAAAAAAAAACATTTTCCATTAAGATATTTTGTAAATTTCCTACCGTAAAACTATCACTACTTATTTTTAATTAATAATATGCATTGAAAAGAACTTCATTTGGACAACTTTATAGGCGATTTTTCTCAATTTTTTTTTTTTTTTTTGAACCCTCAGATTCCAGATTTTTTTCCCCAAATATTGTCATATTCTAACAAACCATACATCAATGCTTATTTATTCATCCTTCAGATTAAAAATAAAATAAAAAAACAATTTAAAATATAGCTGCAAGAAGCGGTCACCGGGGTTTAAGGCCTTTAAGGCATTTAAGCACATATGAAAAAATACATTATTTAGCAAGCCTGTAACTACCTAAATCAATGATTTTAAAAAAGCATTTCTGGCAAATCCAGGTAATTTACTGTAGAAATATGTGTTTAACATTTAAGACTGTTATAGCACCAACTGTGGTCCAATCCTCTTAAAACTTTGCATGCTTATTTAGAATCACCGGTTGTATGTAAAGCAGGTTTTGTGAAGTTTTGCTTTTAGGCCTTATAGGATTTTGGGTAAATTTAGACAGGCCCCACTCCCAAAGGCTAAATGTCAAAAAAAAAAAAAAAAAAAAGGATAATGATTGGCCTAGAGAGTCTAGAGAATTGTACTGCAGTGGTTTTTTTTTCCAGACTGAGCAAAAAAACTACGACTAGTTCGCAAAAGTAGTTTTTTATTTGTACGTCTTCTCAATCATTTACCAAACAATTTGATTGAAAGCAGTGGTCCTAAAGGCAAAGTTGTCCGGAATGAGGAGTTCTATAATTTGATCTGAATATTGCACATATGTGAGGTAAAAACACATAATGTACGATCGTTTACGCGCTTTGAAAAATGCGATATTGCCCCCTAGTGGCTGATTTTTGTCAAATTTGCCTCAGACCTTTGGGGCCATGAGTCGAACAGGTGCACTGAGTTTCGTTTCGAACTGCCTCCGCTAACCTTGTCTAATAGGTGTTCAAACTTCATTGGCCAATAGCCATTTTTATGCACCATCAAGTAGCCAAGCTTCACAATTTTTTTGATCGCTGTACCACCCCCGTCAGGAGGATTGGGATGAGCCTGAGTCATGTTATCAGCAAATATGAATACTACCATCCCTCCAAGTTTCAAGTCTCTACGACTTACGGTTTGGCATGCACAATAGTTTTACATGGAGATCTCTGATCCGTGACCATTCTAACAGTTACAATAGGGCTTCAGTGCTACACGCTCGAACCCCTAAAAAATGTACCCTTATGACTGGTTTTGTGGTCCAGGGTCACATATTAGCCGTAAAGAAAAAAGTTTTATTTTGCATGATGGAGTTTGCAATGTAATGTTCCAAGCAGAATCAGTCACTTTTATTTATATAGCGATTTTAAGCATACAGATTGTGTCAAAGCAGCTTTACATAATTAAATAGGAAAATAGAGTGTTGATAATGCAAAAAAAAAAAAAAAAAAAAAAACATCTATGAATGTAGTCTGTATGTACAAGACAGAAAAAAAAAACTTAAAAGACAAACTTTTAAAACAAAAAGCATGAGCAGTTAGTAACAAACTTCATACATCCAGGCCAGTAGGTGTCAGTATATAGTTTAGAACTACTCTGATAAAGAAGGGCTAGCAAAATATTAAACGCCTTTAATTAGCTTAACCAATCAACTACCTTAAGCTGTAACACTGTAGTCAGTGCTGATAGCCTTGTGGGCAGCACACTGACGCGCTATAGGCGTCCCAAGTTCGAATCCCAGCTTGAGGACCTTTCCTGATCCCACCCCCTCTCTCTCCCACTTTGCTTCCTGTCTGCTCCACACTTTCCTATTATAATAAACAAGCAAAAATGTCAATAAAAAAAACAGTAAGACTTTGTCAACTAGTTTTATTAGCATTATGCTAGTCAGTGTTATTTTGCTGGTTCATCTGCTTCTCCAGCACCAAACAAGAACTAAACAGCATAAACCAGACTGAACCAGCAAATGGTCAAATGCTCAAAGGCTCAAATTCACGCAGTAGTGGAAAAGGTGTTGTGTCTAATAGCAACCTTACCGCAAAGCCCTAGCATGAGTCACTCTAACCTACTCTCTTAGCAAAAAATGAGATTGTGTGTGACTTTAGTGAGGATGTCCTTTAAACACAGGTCACATACATCAGCACATCACTTTTAAAAGATACGAAGTGGCACTTAAGAGTAGCCGTATGTCAAACAAAGTGATCGCATTTAGCAGCATCTTGTGTAAAATTCTCCGGATGATGGATAGACGACAGCATTGTGACTGACAGTAAATGATGAAGCCTGCTCGAGGTAAAATACAAATTAAATGCTCTATTACAGACATACAGGGATAAACCGAATGCAGAGTATGAAATGACACTGTGAATAAGTGAGCGAGGTTTTCAGAAAGAAGCCGGCGTTACGGCAAAGGATATGCACATTATTACAGCAGACAATTTATTCCACCTGTTTAGAGACTCTGAATAGAGAATCTGAGATTTGCAGGAGGATTAAAGAAATAGTTCCACCAAAAACGAAAGTGCTGTCATTTACCAGATGTGTATGGCTTTCTTTCTACTGTGGAAAACAAAAAGAGATATTATTTAATGTCTAGGTTGCTCTTTTTCAAGCCATGAGCAGTAAATGTAGCACTCTCAACAATATCAATATGCTTGCAATTTTTCTTAAACATAAACACCCAAGTTTCATTTATCAGCTTGTGAATATTTTCTTCGTTTTTGAAGTAAACAGTAGCACAGATGTCTTCCATGTCAAATCTCTCACCTATATCAACACCCTCCGCAGTTTACGCAAACGTGCTGCCATGCTAAAACACGCCACTGTGTCTCGCCTATAGCGTTCACAAGTCAGCAGTACAGTGCATGAGCATGCTATGATACTCTCCGCTTTAAGAAAGAATGCCATGCTAATTGGTGTAGCGATGCGGCAATGATTGAGAAGCCCGAGAGATCCTTTGTGCCTGGAACCAGTGTTTACCTCAAAGATAGCACAGACGACACACAGACATGCTCGCCTGCTAATGAAACACTTCAGCAATCACATGCTAAATAGAACCTCCCTTGAGTGCTCTTTCTTACCCGTCTCCCTCTCTTTTCTCGTATACACAGGCCTGAGCAACAGTGACTGCAGGCAGCAGGGGAAGTCCGTGTGTTACAGCGTCAATTGGACGGCAGGTGACACCCAACTGGAGGTGCTCAACGCGTCTACTGGGAAGAGGAGAGATTCCGGGGCTCCGTCCAGACTTTGCAAGCATGCGCTTTTTGCACGTTGGATCAGACTCTATCGCAAGGTGAGCTCATCTTTGAATAGAAAAACATGCTGCGTCCGAAATCAAATCCATACTATATAGCAGACAAAAAACAAAACAAAACAAAAAAAGAGCACTATGTTCAAATTCAAATTTAGTACCTATTCACTATACCAGGGGTTCTCAACTCTGGCAACTCTGGAGTTTATATCCAACCTTGATCGAAATCAACTGCATAACACAACAAAAAGTAGGCATTGCATTCTCAGTGTTACCAGCAGGGGCACTATAGCTACTATTAGTGTAAACTGAGGAAATAAACAGATTTATTTTCAAGATGCTACCTAAACCAAATTAGTTAGCACAATGTTCCATCATACAGTCTAAAGTTTATCACATACCATGGGCTGTCTCAAAAAGTAAGCTGTTTACAGTGCATACTGCGCAGTATGCAGAACACTAGTATTCCATTATGAACACAGCCTTAAATTTGAAATAAAATAAGTTGTGATAAGTTGTGTGTGTGTAGCCTTAAATCCGAAATGAACTATAAGTTGGGATCATCTTCTGACACCGGCTTCACAAACAAGAAAAAAAATGGGAAAAAAGGTGGGACTTGATTTTGTCCATTGGGAGGCATTGGATTCTCAGTGTTGCCAGTAGGGGCACTATAGCTAGAATCAGTGTAAACTGAAGAAATTACCAGATTTATTTCCAAGATGCTACTCAAACAACACTAACCACATTTTGTTAACGCAATGGTCCATACTACAGTCAAACGTTCATCACATACTAAAAAAAGTATGCAGTGTACAGTACATACTGCACAGTATTTGGAACACTAGTATTCCAATTTGAACACAGCCCTAAATTTAGAATGAAATGTGAATTGTGATCGTCTTTTGACCCAAACGCCACTAACCAAATTATCAAAATATATCATACTAGTCAAAAATTCATCACATACTATGTGCCGTCTTAAAAAGGATGCAGTGTACAGTACATACTGTGCAGAATGCAGAAGCATTCCGTTACGAACATGGCTTTAAATTCATAATGAAATGTAAGTTTTGATCGTTTTTTTGACATATATCCAAGATCCCTATTGTGACGTATGAACCGGCTTCACAAACAGGGAAAAAAAATCTAGGTTGGGACTTTATTTTGTCTATTGGGAGGCATTGGATTTTCAGTGTTGCCAGTAGGGGCACTATAGCTAGCATTAGTGTAAACTGAAGAAATTACCAGATTTATTTCCAAGATGCTAGCCAAACAACACTAACCACATTATGTTAACACAGTGGTCCATACTACAGTCAAACGTTCATCACATACTAAAAAAAGCATGCAGTGTACAGTACATACTGCACAGTATTTGGAACACTAGTATTCCAATTTGAACACAGCCTTAAATTTGGAATGAATTGTGATCGTCTTTTGACCCAAACGCCACTAACCAAATTAGCAAAATGTACCATACTAGTCAAAAATTCCTCACATACTATGTGCCATCTTAAGAAGAATGCAGTTTTCAGTACATACTGTGCAGAATGCAGAAGCATTCCATTATGAACATAGCTATAAATTCATAATGAAATGTATGTTTTGATTGTTTTTTTGACATATGTCCAAGATCCCTATTGTGACGTATGAACCGGCTTCACAAACTAGGAAAAAAAAAAATCTAGGGTGGGACTTTATTTTGTCTATTGGGAGGCATTGGATTCTCAGTGTTGCCAATAGAACCGCTATAGCTGGCATTAGTGTAAACTGAAGAAATAACCAGATTTATTTTCAAAATGCTACACAAAAACCACTAACCAAATTGTTAGTACGATGTACTAACTGTAAACGTTAATCACAGACTATGCTGGCTTAAAAAGTATGCAGTGTACAGTACATACTGCACTGTATGCAGAACACTAGTATTCCATTACTAACATAGCCTTAAATTTGGAATGAAATATAAGTTGGGATCATCTTTTGATGTAGGCCTACATTTAAGATCTCTATTGTTATTTATGAACAAGCCTCACAAACAAGGTAAAAAAAATACGGGGACGGATTATTGTTCCACCCTCACCCCAGTACACACGTCACCAAAGAAGAGTTCTTGCTAATCGTTAATCATCAATATTTATTTAAAGGTGACTTTAAGTCCTGTTCACACTCGATACACAACAGTGAATCTGAAGTCACTGTGCTTTTGACATCTTCCATTAGTACAGGGGTAGGCAACGTCAGTCCTGGAGTTTAGCTCTAACCCTAATCTCAAACACCTGAACAAGCTAATCAAGGTCTTCATGATTACTAAGGCTACAGGCAGGTGAGTTTTTTTTTTTTCTTGGTTGGAGCTAAACTCTGTAGGACACTCCAGGAACGTTACCTACCCCTGCTTTAGTAGTCACTGCCAGGTCACCAGGGATGCCATAACATGGGAGAAAGGTTAGAAACGCCCCCTGCTGGTCACTGCATCTTTAGAGTTCACTTACTGCAAGCAGTTTGAAGTTGGGGATCTCGATCAAGGTCACAGTCTACAGACCCTTGCAGAGTTAAAACCTAGGACCTTTTAATTACCAACCCAGTTCCAGTGGCATTTTCTCAGGTCAACATAAAGAACTAGTTGAGGATGAATAATTCTGTTTTTATTAACCACAACAGACAGCTCCCATTAGTTATGCAATGGAAAAAAAAAAAGCGTAGGGCAGAATTAGGCCCTCATCATGTAAATGTATGGGAGAGATGCCGGCTGCTGTACCAAATGCTGGCAGTTAAAGTCTAATGACTGTGGAAATGGTAATCATCTTGAAAAGCACTTGAGCGGCCTCCCATGGCAAACGCTCAGCGCTCGCAGTCAGGGACGCAAGAGCACACACGCTAATCTCCAAAGAAACTTTTCTTTTCTCCGAGCCCCGCTCCCTCTTTCTGCTCACACTGTTTTTCCGTGTGTGTGAGTGTGCGACAAAGAAACGCACAAAAGCACGGAGAATGTTCAATTGCTTGTGAAATTTAAATGGAGAGATTACACAGCTGCTCAAACGCCACGTTTGTGCCGGCTCATTCGTTTTGTTTTGCACTCTCACCATCTCTTCTATCTGTCCCATCCCTCTTTCCTTCATTCTTTCTTTTGTTTCCTCTCTCTATAGCTGGTGGTCCGTGGGGCGAGTGGTACGCCGCTGTACTGTGAAGCGAAGCAGGCGGCCGGCACCTACCAGACTGTGAAGCTGCAGTGGTTGAAGGGTCTACAGGAAGCAGGACTAGGGACCTGGGTCAGAAAACCTCCCGAGCAGGAAAACTTCACTCTGACTGTATGAGTAATCATCCCCTCGTCACCAAAACCACCTTCACCTGCCAACCAGTCGCCACAGAAGCCCATTCTCGCCCCTAAAGTCAACAACATCCCACTGCCAAAAACTCTCCACAGGAAGATGACAAGAGTCGTGACTAGGTGGTAAACCTCGTTCTGTCAAACTCTCACAAAATGTTGCTACCAAGGTAGAGGCACAGAAGAACCTTGCCTTTCATGGCATGGCTTTCATGGTAGGGAAGGGTACAGTGTTTTTTCCCCAAACCAGCCCTGATAGCACACGTACATCTCAGAGACGTCTATTTGACATCTGCAAGATGTAGTTTACTCATCTGACGTCTATTAGATGTCTTTAAGATGTTGTTTATGATTTAGAATGTATGTAAAACTGACATCTTACAGATGTCTGCTAGACGTTTGTACACAGCAGATGCTTACCAGATCAAGAGATCTTTAACAGACATCTTGCAGACGTACGTGTGCTATCTGGGAGTGAAATGCAAACTCTACCACAGGAATTTCTATAGATTTCATTGGCCATGTCAGTCACAATGCTGAATACTGACCCTTAACTAGAACCTGAGTAGTCTAGCATTGGAAACATCCCCAATAATGACGAAAATGTCTGGACTTTTTTTTAGACAGGTTGACTTTGTGATCAGGTTGACCAATGGCATAAACTGTCAGGGTTTCCACTTCAACTAAACTCTTAAATTTAGGTGCATCAAGGGCCATAAAAAGTCAAATAAAAAGTCATTAAATTGTACACACATGTCTTTTGATGATATTAAGAGGTCTCAAATTTAGGGACGGAAAGATCAGGGTTGCGATATGGTTTAATGTAATGATTAAACTTCAAAAGGCTATGATTTCATTGAATATGAGCGCTGCGTGTTTCAAAGTCAGTTGCCACGCTGCTTTGTGTACATCCGTTACCGGGCAAACTTAGATTTCTGTCAAAAACGCCACCTTCTGGCAGAAAATGAATGTGAATTTTCAGTAAGCCTGTTGTTTTCATTCAGAGTTCAGACAGATGCAAAAATCGACCCATGTTTTTACCCTGCAAACACGCAGAGCTTCAAATGTGAACTGGTGGATCAATAAGACAATGCATTATAAAAATCAAAACCATATGTTATTTAATATAATAATGTATTGATAATTTTTTTTTCACATTTTTCTATAATAATTTATACTTTTCATTTATTTAAAAATATTTAGATTTAAAGGCTAAAAGTTTATCATTTTATAAAACTTTTTTTTTTGTGAAAACTTGTATCCAAACTGTAAATTAATAAATGTTTAACAGTTACTGTAATACGTTACTATAGACATTGTCCTACCCCACTTATATGGAATTCATTTTATTTGTGCAGGTCTTAAAAAGTCTTAAAACTGAGCTTAAAAATTGTGCGATTAACTGATATGTAAAAAAAAAAAAAAATTATGTGTATTATGTTTCGATAATATGGAAAATTTACCCATGTCAAGTAATCGGCAAAATACCGGAAGTGGCGCATTCCGCATATTAAACCCATTTAAAAATCATAATAAAGCATATTGCTATTGTGAATTCACAAACACTATGATTCGATAGAATAAATATGTGATGCAGATTTAATATAGGCACTTTATTTACATGCATGTAGGCTTATTGCATGTTTGGGTTTATTAAAAACGTTCATCTGGGAACGCAATGTGCATTATTTCATCAGATTTGAAAGGTAAATCATTTATAAACCTACACAAACAGCAGAAAACATTAATTTTATTCTCAATATACTAACTGTTTATCGTATTTCAAAATAAGTTTGAACCCTAGGCCTGAGTTTATACGTTTTGATGTCCACATATTCAAGAAATGACAGTGGATGTAGCTTTTCTATCATAAAGAAATGGCCAAATATTAAAGATTAAGTTGAAATTTGAATTAAATGTTGTTTAGATTGTGCAGTAAAGTGTAAAAACATTCATCAGGCTGCGCCCTCTGCAGGCATTTGTCATAATGCGTAATATTCAGCTCTGTTGTTCATAATACATTATGTATTTTCGGTTTTGTTCGATAAAACCATGCTCACTTGATACTTAATTAGAACTAATTATTATTGCCTCATTGCTATTATATATGTATTTTAAGTCATTTTAAAGATTGTTCACTTGTCTATTTTTATTACTACAAAAAAAATCTGATTACTCGATTAATCGCCAGAATAATCGCCAGCGCTACTCACCAGATGACCTGTTTTTCGTCAAATAGAGCTCACGATTCTCCCACGATTCTAACCTAAACAAAATAACGTGAGATATGAATTGCTGCAGTCTATTTAAAAAGCGTTTAATGAATTTAAATGAATTATTAAACTTTTTAATATTTATGTATTTTAAATATGTGATCCTGGACTACAAAACCAGTCATAAGTCACTTGGGTATATTTGTAGCAAAAGCCAAAAATACATTTTATGGGTAAAATGATTGATTTTTCTTTTATGGCAAAAAACATTAGGATATTAAAGATATATTCCATCATATTCATATTCCATGAAGATATTTTGTAAATTTTCTACTGTAAATGTATCAAAACGTAATTTTTGCTAAGAACTTCATTTGGACAACCTTAAAGGTGCTTTTCTCAAAATGTGTATAAAAATATAATAAATAATAATATATAAAATAATATTATTATTATTATTGTTATTTCTTTGTCTCTCTCTATGTATAAATACATTTTTTGCACCCTCTGATTCCAGATTTTCAAATGGTTGTATATCAGCCAAATACTGTCCTATCATAACAAACCATACATTAATAGAAAGCTTAATTCAGTTTTCAGATTTTGTATAAATCTCAATTTTGAAAAATGTACCTTTATGACTGGTTTTGTAATCCTGGGTCACATATAATATATTTAATACACCAATTTTTATTTTATAAAAGTATGAAAAAGTGGTTTAAATGAATGAATGAATGACTCACTCATAAATTCTTGTTTCATTACTGGATGAATCAGTGTTTTTGAACAAATCTCTTGATTCAATAACAATAACTTGTTGCCACCTAGTGACAAAATGCAATCAACACAAAACTTTATTTGGAGCACCAACTAGTTTCAGAAGATGAAGTGCTCTATTTTGATCGCTACCATAGACATCAATGTTATATCTGAACTATGACCTTTAATCCCAGTATTTCTGTAATTAATATGAATGACATAAGACAGAAATAACACGGAGTAGTTAAAAAGACTAGAGTAGTTTCTGAAGCTGTTTCTTAACATTTGAATGTTCCGGTAAAACATTTCAAAGGTTCAGTAAACACAGGGAGTGGGTGTTTAAATCGCGATCTTTTAACAATTTATCGTGCAGCTCTTGCGTATAGCGACAACTTCAGTTACCCAGATGAACCTGCGTTATCAGTTTTTACCAGTTGTCATCAGGGGATAACATACTGCTGGATTGAATGACCAACCAGAATCAAGTATTCCACAGAGCCATGTATTGAAAAACCATAATGAGTTCCAGAAGCTTCCAGAATACCTTTAGTGTGAAGGTAGATCATATCAAAATTGCTTTGTCCTGTCGTGTAACACTCCCGAGATTTAATTTTCTCTTAATTTCTATACACTGCACTACCCAGAATTCACAGCGGTCATTATGACATATCCATTATCACAAAATAATTTAGATTTTTCCCTCAGTATTTGAAAAAAACGTAAAATTTTGAAGGTTAAGGTTACCCTTAGGGAGTATTTTACTCTGGGAAACAATGTATGTAGGTTTCACGAGACTTTTGGCAGAACAAGGGTTACCACCTACAGAATCGACCACAAGGGGAAATGTGAGAAACAGACAATTTTCTCACAACATAGCAGATGGAAAGATGGTCACCTCTCTCTCTCTCTCACTCTACTGACGGCACTCCTGTAGCTGTCATTCAAACGTGTGTATGTGTGTTAACCTTCGCCAAAGTGAAAGGCAGCCACCGTCTTGTCATTATCTGCCCGTTTCCGGATGGCCTGCCCCTGAAGAGCTCCGACACGCTGTCCAATTAGAGGTCCTGTCAGAGTGATGCGTCCCTCATTTTCCTCTCTCTCCTTTGCCTTTGGTTCATTGGTACAACTTCAAAATGAGAAAAAAGACGGAACGAAAAAACAGTAGGGGTTGACATTGCAAAGACAGGTTAATTCAGCTCCATTTTGGGTGTGCAGGTTAGAGGTAATGGTGACAAGCTAATGTAAATGGTGCCGTTACGACACCCCGGGTCTCTTGCTTTTTTTTTTTTGAGCCGGGACAGCTTGCTGCTTTAATACCTCAATCCCGCTCACCGGTAACGTGTCATTTCTCCGCTGGTTTCTCTTTGTGTGTCAGCACTGTATCTTTACACAGTGTTCTGGGCAGAGACCTGCGTGGAAAGAAAGGGAAACGTCGACGGTTTGATGTAGACACAAAAGACCAAAAGAAAATGGAGTTAAGAGTGCGAGTAGAGATCCGTGATTATGGAGTAATTTGTAGTTAATGGATTCATTTACAAACCGAGCACATTACAAATTGCTTCGTGAGGCCCCGACCCAACCTTTGAAACGCATGTACCTTTAACCGAGGTTTAATGATTCTACTGCATTCATTTATTTAATTTTCCAGATACATCTCATTTATGTCTTTTTGATTTAGATGCTTTTCGTGCTTTAACCTTGAATTATTTGGTCAGGTTATCACTATTTGTCTGTGAAGATGTTTATTGTCGTATACAAATACAATCATATTACTCTATGGTTTTAATGTGTTTTTCATGAGCGTTTTAGTATACATTTTCAAATGCCACTTTGTTAACCTTTGCTGAGATGTCATGTATCCACCCCCTTTACAAACAGCTCAAGATGTTACAGGGACACCTAGTGGTGGCAAATATTTTTAAGGTTTTCCCTGACCCCCTGTTTAACATCTGATGCTACATATTTTTTTTATTAATGACTCCATCCCAGCTTAAATGTGGTGATTTTGTCTACTAATAGAAATAGAATATCAGTAGAAAGATGGTGAACCCAGCATTACCTACCTTTGGTGTCTTTCTGTTGATTTTATTCCTAAAAAATTGAAAATGTTGAATGGAATGATGTTTCATAGCATTTCAACCACACTGACGAGCCAATTTTAAAACACACATAATTGGAAAGACTGTTAACGCACGTTTGTCTTCTATGTTTCATTTACCTTTTTGGCAACATTCATTTTATGTTTGGGTTAAGCGTTTTCTTCATCACAACAGAAACATGAAAAGCCCCAGACAAAACTACATCTCAAGTAATTCAGTCGTAAGGCATGATTGAATGGCAATATTGTACTAATGACTGTACATTTTGTAAAAATTTGTAAAAAAAAACAAAAGAAAATGAAAGAATACTTAAAGATCTCTCTCAATAAAGTGTAAATTTGAACCCAAAAGCATATGCTGCTAAGGTGTGTACATTGCACTTGAGTTAAAAGTGAATGTTTATGTGAATAAAAACAAATGTTGTGTTATGCTTTGACTTGATTCTTTGTTGTGCTGTAAAAAAAAAAAAATCAACGATGTGATCATTGTAAGACATCTTCACTTTATTTTGAAGCCCAGCAGTGAATGATTTTGATTCTATAGTTCTACACTATCGTTATATGATGCAATATGTTTTCCAATACAGCAAATTAAGTTTCTCTCAAAAAAAAAAAAAATGAAATGGCTCAATACAGAATACCCCACAGAACATTCTATCAAGTTAAGACAACTAAAATGTTGGCGATCAGACATTTTTAAAGGACGTTCTGAAGGGTCATATGCTTGTTGTCTGACAGCTGGATAAAAGATGAGTGTTCTCTATGCGTCTTTGCGAACGTTTCAACTCTAAAGTCAAATACGGCCCATAAAACATGGACGCCACACAAATATACATCGCATAATAAACATCTTGTTTGTTAGACCTAACAGACTGCCTATGTGAAAACTGACAAGTTCCACCAAGACTTCTAGCACAGTCCAAAGTAGTTCTGGTGAAAGCCTAGTAATGCAGTAACAATACCGAATGTAACACACTGATGGAAGAGCTTCCATTTAAGGATTATTGACGAACATCAAAAGTCATTCAAGCGAGGTTTCTGTAGATACAGCTACGCACAGTGGCTCACACATCACAAAGTACATCAGAAAGCCTTTTAAGCGTCAGCAGATCACACTGAGCAAGGCATCGACATTTGGTCCGATGATTATCGACGAATATTACAATATCGAAAACTCACTGCCGCAAACAACTCTTCCATGTAGAAACTACAGCAGTGAGCAACTTCAGATGTGTTGATTCAAATATTTACTTCTACATAACTTGAAAGCCCTTGAAATGGAAGTGAACATCAAACGTAGGGCTTTATAAACAGTCAATGTTTTTTTTTGTCGTTTTCATAGGGTGAACAAGATTACACAGCAATTATACAGCATTTTGCTTCACATATTTGACAAAGGAGGTGGGTTTGTCATGCAAATGGACTGTGGCAATACTGATTGGCTGCTCGAACGGCAATCAGAACATCAAGGTGCGGATCCGTAAATGTGATTGCCGATTTCCGTTCACAAAGGCAGAGTGCTCTACGTTTCTTTTCCATCTCTATAAAAAGCCAAAGCAGAACTCTATACAAAAAAAAAACTAAAACGCTATCATAAAATAAAAAGTCATCTGTACAAAGAACATTGCACAACAAAAATGCCACTAAAGTGAAAAATTACTTGAATGTAACAGCGGCAACGTCCCGGACTCGCAGGTCGCAGTTTCATGCAAACGTAAAAACGGGGTAACAAGACTGGAAGGAAGTTCACCACACTATATGACCTCAGAGCAGACAGCGCAGGACTAGATATGCAGAATATCCATATAAATTCAGTCTTCCATGACTGGATGATGACCGTGAGACAGTGATTGTAGACGTCAACTGGGATGATGATTATCACATAGAACGTGAAGGTGTTCTTTAAAATCTACTGCAGGTGTGGCACTGACGAACGTGTTCAGTCGTAATTACGTGGATGGGCTGCGTTAAGCTTGTGTGAGGCTTGTGTGAAGCGCGTCACTTCTCTTGCAGCAGGGCAGGGATGTTGATGTTCCAGCCGATGGCCTGGCGGTCGAAGCCACAGGTGAACAGATTGCAAGCTTGGTTCTCCTCGTTCCAGGCTGAGCAGCACACCATGCGCCGATGGCCCTGCGTGTGAAATGCAACATTGTTGTCAGGGCACATGAAGAGGTACAAAACCAGATGTGGTTCAAAATCTAGTGTTTGACTTAATGGTTCGATACTAAAATGGACTCTTGTTAGAGACTCATGCGTCGAAAGGAAATGACACATCTCTAGAGAAGCACAAGTGGGACTCGACTAATGTTGACTGTTGATTCTGGTGACTTAGCATGTAGCTAAAATAAGGATTTAAAACGTACATTAAGGATATGCTGGATGTATTTAGTTTATACATGGTATAGTTTAAGTCTATTAACATATTTACTGACATATCGCTTGAGACTTAAAGGAACACTCCACTTTTTTCGAAAATAGGCTAATTTAAACAATCAATTCAGCCGATCTCCGGGTCTGGCGATAGCACTTTTAGCATAGCTTAGCATAAATCATTGAATCTGCTTAGACCGTTAGCATCTTGCTCAAAAATGACCAAAGATTTTCGATATTTTTCCTATTTAAAACTTGACTCTTCTGTAATTACATTGTGTATTAAGACCGACAGAAATTGAAAAGTTGTGATTTTCTAGGCTGATATGAATAAGAACTATACCCTCAATTCAGCGTTATAATCAAGGAAGTTTGCCATCATACCATGGGTGCAGCAGGCACAATGATATTAAGCAGCGCCTGAATATAGTCCCCAGCTATTTTACTTTTAGCTAAGTGGCTTAGTGCCGGTCACATTGGAAGTTACCTAGCTGGGGACTATTTTCAGGCGCTGCATAATATCATTGCACCTGCTGCACCCATGGTAAACAAGTTCCTTGTTTATTACGCCGGAATGAGAGTATAGTTTCTATCCATATCAGCCTAGAAAATCTCAACTTTTCATTTTCTGACAGTCTTAGTACGCAATGTAACTACAGAAGAGTCAAGTTTTAAATATCGATAACCTCGAAACTCTTTGGTCATTTTTGAGCGAGATTCTAACAGTCTAATCAGATTCAATGATTTATGCTAAGGTATGTTAAAAGCAATGTTCTAATGTTCTAATTATCTCTAACGTAGTGAAAATAAAAACAATACAGACTATTTTCTAGGAGGAGAGACATTGTTGTCCAAACTAGCACTGAATTCCTGAGGTAATTTAATGTTTTATGTTATTCTGCTTGCTGTACAATGTCTGTTTGCTTCTCTACAATGTTGCCTGCTATTTCAAATACACAAGCCCTTTAAATTTGAATGAAGTCTGAATAGCTGTCAGTGTTTTATCACTCATCAGCTGTAAAAAAAAAAAAATAGTTCTGAAAGTGATCCCAACGATTTTGTTGCTCTGTATCATTGTGGCATGAACTCTGCTATTCTCTTAAATTTGATCTTTATAGTTATAGTTTTCTGTTAAGTTCATTTCTGTCTAGGAGAAACAACTGAGATCTGTAAAATCTCAATGTGTTTTCTGTTTAAATGCATATTCAAGTCATTTGTGACCCTGGACCACAAAACCAGTCATAAGTCGCTGGGGTATATTTGTAGCAATAGGCAAATTGTATGGGTCAAAAATTATAGATTTTTCTTTTATGCCAAAAATCATTAGGATATTAAGAAAAGATCATGTTCCATGAAGATATTTTGTAAATGTACTACCGCAAACATGTCAAAACGTAATTTTTGAAAAGTAACATGCATTGCTAATAACTTCATTTAGACAACTTTAAAAGGTGATTTTCTCAGTATTTTTTATTTTTTTGAATTTGATAATGATTAATAAATGATTATAAATGATTAATTGCGATTAATATATATATATATATATATATATATATATATATATACACACACACAGTTTTTTCCAGAGATGGTCCATATAAATAAAAATGATCAAAAACAATTCAAAGTACTGCCTAGTGGTTAAAAAGTGAGACAACTTGACAGATATGGAGCAAAAAAGAACGGTAATAAAACCTCCACTTTGCATGAAACGCACCTGTCTGTTGCTCCGTGGGAGACGGGCCAGACGCACTCCATTCATGTCGAACAGCCTGACCTGCCTGTTGTCATGTGGCAGAGCGATGATTCTTTGGTTCGCTGAGACACTTATCCTGCAGGTTACAGCCAGAAAATCAATCAATAAACTCAATTAAATATGCAGAAAGCTTACCTCGTTGACAAAGCCTTCTATCACTCCCATCGTTAAGACAATTTACAGATAACACATTGTGCGATAAGCATGTTTTGCACTTGGTATAAACAAGATGCTATTTGTTGCCATTAAACAGTGCAAATAGAGCTAGATACTATTCAAAAAATATATTCTTGGTTCAGAAGCTCGACTTTACGCCTACTGTTTTTTTTTTTTGTTTTTTCCGAAAATCTTGATGTTGAGGAATAAAGTTTCTCAATTTCCCAGAACTTTCTAAAACAGGCACTGTGTTGTTTCGGCTTGTTCAGAAACAACAGTCTCAGGAAGCTGTCTTACACCTCACCAACCTGCTGCTCTTACCTATTAACGGCTGAGTCTGTGCGGATGGTAGCAATCGGAGATCTCATGTTCTTCAAGTCCCACACCTTGACGGTGCGATCGTCACTTCCCGACACCACGTTGTCCCCCACAGTGAACACAGCTGACGTCACAGTGCTGAAAGAAACAAACGGATTGTCAATAAAACCTCACACACACACACACACATCAAACACGCTCCAATCACGCTTTAACACCTAAAGGCCAAAAATATCATCCTGAACAAACGCACACGGATTTCACGAAGTACACGTAAGATACCTGTACATATTACGGTGTCGCAAACAGAAGTCACAGAAGGTCAAGGATTTTAGCTGCTAATGTGAAGGACACCAATTTAATCCTGATCTCAAGTCACCAAGGAACTGCTGAAACCGGGATGTGGGATGTTGTATTACTGAGATGACAATCTTGCTGTGTAATAATTGCGTTCTTGAGCGAGTCTTAACTCCAGAACGCTCCGGCAGGGATTGTCCCTGAATTAAGTGTGGCGTAAGGGACTTTGGATGAAATACATCAGCAAAATGGCAAGTTCCCTAAAAGTAACTAGCTCAGCACTCAAGTATTCTTTGAAAGCAAGATAGACTCTCTTTTACTGACATGAAAAATTACCACACAGAGTGACTAGAGAGTGCTCAAGGTGATTTGGTTATCTCCATTTGTGTTTCTAAGATGAAAGGTCGTAAGGGTTTGGAACAACATGAGGGTGAGCAATTAATCACAGAATTTTCATTTTAGGGTGAACTATCCCTTTAAGCGGCCAACTCTTGGTCAGAAGAAGGACCACGCTGATAGTCAAAAGTCTATGTGGGCCTACATGTGACTTCTACGATGAGGCTTGAGTTTGAGTTGCTACCGGAATTGAATCTTCCCAACAAATTATATTATTGTGATGATGAAATTAAACTCATCTTTCCCTGGTTGGTAGGACCACCCTCTGCTCGTGTACAGGGCACGATAGCACCAGAAGCTGGGGCAAAATGAGGCAGAGAGAGTGTGTGTGTGATTTGAGACAGTCTGGGTGAGCAGCAGGAATGTCAGCAACCCTCAGGGTCACAGCGCACATTTAACTGCTCCGCTCAGCACACACACTTCCATTTAATGGACCTTAATATTTCTAATCTATCACGTCATTCCCTGCTGACATTTCTCTCCTCTTTGTATTCCCTTCTCTCGGGAGAGCGAGGGAGAGAAAAATGAAAAAAGAAAAAGAAAAGGGCCGGAGTGGTGCTCCGCTCGCCTCTAGCCGTGCTAATTTGAATTGACATGATATTAAGGTTTAATTAGGGGCTAAATTCCACTGCATTAAAGATTTGGAGTTGGGTTTGGCCGTATTTAACAGCTTTGCTCGGCTCGCTCCGGCACAGTTCACATCCAAAGTGAAGCGTGGAAACGCTTTCTGACATCGTGGGTTGCCACCGGAAAGCAAGGGTGGGGGCGGTGGTGGGGCCGATAATAGATTAAAAGCTTGATTAAAATCCTATTACAACTCAAATGATATTTTGGGAATGTTCCGTTTCTCCTGGGACCACTGACAAGCAAGGTCGAGACTCATTAGAGGAAGAGCTGCATGTGCATTTAATAGAGATCCAGTGCTGGAGTATAATAATAAGCTCTTTAAAACAATGGTTAAAGTAGCTGAATCTGAGACTGAGAAATGTGCTGAAGATGGTGTGAAATTCATGGTTGTGAATTATAATTATGAAACATTTTGTTTTTCTTTGTACACAGTAATGTCCAAATCCAAACTAGTATGATTTTCTATTTTTCATGGACACAAAAGTATAATCTCAGAGGAGCTTCTGAAAATTATTAAGAACAGATGAGTAAGGCCAAGCCCTAAAACTGACAATTAACGATAATGATAATTATTGTGCGATATGAATTTCTTCGATAAACAATATCAAGAGTTCAATATATGTTTGATATAATGTTTATGCGGCAAAGGCAGAAAAAAAAGAGCGCTGGTCAAAGTGTGCCACTTGGACCGTTTATCCGTTCAGATCAAAGTTTAAACAGCGCAACTTACTAGAGCAGATGCTTTCACTCACTGATGAGTCTCCGTCACTAAACATCGCTAGTGTGAGGAATTCAGTGAAGAACACAAATGACTCAAATGATTTTTTGTGATTAAGCTATAGCGTTTATGCATTTATACTAAATTTATTTAGACTACAGGTTTTCATACAAATACCTAGGAACCATATTACATTTTTACCATGGTATTGAGGTGCTATATTTGTGGTTTTAACTGTTATCATGATACTATGGAAGAGCAATGGTTAATAATTAAAAAAAAAACCTAAAACAGTCAGTATAATTAAATTTCACCATATAAAAAATTAGATTTTTTACAGATATTACTGATTTTGATAAGAAACATTAAACTACATCTGTATTTTAAATCAAACTACTACCGAATGTGTATTTCTAAGAGACAATTTTTTATTATTCCATTCTTTATTATTCTAATAATATTATCGGGTAACACAAACCTGTTTCTTGATTTGAAACAATATCATTCAGGGGAAAAATTACTGGAAAAAGTGTGAAGAATTCAAAAAACATGAAATGTTTGTCAAGTTCTGACCATACAGAATATTTTAAAGCCACATTTTAATTGTCTGGTTTTTACAACTTTTACATTGTAGCAAAAATCTGCCTTTAAACTTGAAAGCCCTAACATGAACACATAAATATAATCTTTAGAACTGCTCTGAAAGTCACTTTATGAGAATTTTACAATTTATTTTGAGAAAAACTATATACTAACAGAACGGTCTTCACAGCAACCAAATTCTGTCATTTACTCACCCTCTTGTGGTTTAAAACTCATAAGACGTTTTAACCATTAAAACAGAGTTTAGAAAAATTCAAACTGAAAACTATTTTTGAAAAAAAAAAAAAAATGAATTTCATAGGGCCCTAAATACCAAAAGTTGGTATTTACCAAACATCTTGCCCTCTCCCATTGTTCTCAAGTCCTATTCATGCCTCCAAATAAAATGTACTTAATGTAACTCTGGTATGAAACACACATCTACCACTGGAATTCTGTGTCAATCTCCATTGGAGACAAGCACATGGGACAAGAAATTCATATGAGTTTGGAAAAAACATGAGAGTGAATTGAACAGTTCCTTTAAGATTAAATAAGCAGTTGGTGCTGATGGCCTTGTGGGCAGCATTCTGGCATAGAGCGTTGCTGAGCTATGGGCATCCCAAGTTCAAGTCCCGGCTTGAACCCCCACCTCCCCCTTCCTCTCTCTCCCACTTCACTTCCTGTCTCCTCTGCACTGTCCTATCAATATAAAAATAAAATAAAGCCCCCCCAAAAAGGTAGAAGTCATTTAGCAGTTCACTTACTACAGGTTTAGTCCAATGAAGTAACCTTGTGCCAAGTGTCATGATCACGGGTTCATAAATAAACCCCTACTAGGTTCAAACCTACAGCCTTTTGGCCTCCAGCCTGAATCTTTAATCACCAGTCTGAGTCTAAAAAAACAGGAATAGGTGGGCTTGTCATCCAGAATTTGCGTGATCTGTCTCAAAGGAGACACCAGCTGTGATATTTCTTCAGTGAGAAACCCATTCTGACACATTCCCCAAGACAGCAGGTGTATCTCCCTCTGTCTGTCTGAAATCGAGCACACTGGTGATACTCTCATAAGCATCCTGACAGACAGATAGCGTCTCTGACAGGAAATGCCCTGCAGATCTAAGAGGACTGAAGCAGCAAACACCACGGGCCCTTGTGTACAGCGACACTCCTGTCATGTTTCATTTGTACTGCACCACTCACTCATTAGCATTTGTACCATTATTAGATGATTAGGAGGTGACATATCAGGCCCTTCCACTGCCCTTTTGAGTGCCAACATAAACCGTTAACAGGTTCAATAGTTCACAAATTCACACTTTTCAATACAAGCTGAGTATCAAGTCGCAAGGTGTAGTCAAGTCTTAAATTCTCTTTTGGTCCCAAATACAAAATCTGTGTGACCTTCACTCTCCAGAGGAACTTTCTTAACAATATAAAGGAAGTATACTTTTGCGCTGTACCAAAGATTTCTGAAGCCATATAATATAATTCTGAAGACACATTAATCTGAGAGTTCTTCAGAGTTTTTTCCAGTTCAGCCAAAAACCACCAGACAATTTGCATGACATGGGTTTTGTCGGCATGAAATTCAAAACAAAATGGAATACACTTTATGTGCAGATATATCTTCGATATATATACAACACAAGAGCCTTCAAACTCAACTTTACCTCTCTAGTCATACTCCATTGTCTATAAACACCAGTATTCACTAGTTGGCTCTAAAAGTGCCACTCTCTAAAGTTTTCAACAATTACGCTGCTAAAAGCAGAAAAATAGTGGGCAAAGGCTTGAATGTTCCATCTAAGTGTCCATATGTCGTAATGCTGCGCTCATGGTGTGTCCTGATGCTCTGGGTTAGTGAAGTGAGACAGGCATATGTCAGCTGTACTGCACAACTGAGCTAAACTTCACTCACTATTAGAAACTGTACAGCAGTTTAAGAGCTTCAGCCTTCATAAAATAGACAAACATTCTGTTGTTACATATTCTAATAGTTAGGACTGTATCCACAAAAGACCATTCACATGTGTTCCACTGATAGTTTGAAATTAGCTACACTGCTGCATTGACCATGATCAAATTTACAGATATTGAATTTAAAATTTATTGAAGAGTTTGTTCACCTAAAAATGAAAATTGTGTCATTTACTCACCCTTGTGGTTTCAAACCCATAAGACTTTTTGAACCCATAAGACTCTTCAAATGAAGACAATTTAGCAGATGCTTTTATCCAAAGCGACTTACAAAAGAGAACAATGGAAGCAATCAAAATCAACAAAAGAGCAATAACATGCAAGTGCTATGACAAGCATCATATAGCCTAATGCTGCACACGTATCAAGGGATTTTTTTTTATTATATAATAAATAAAAAGAAAATAGAATAAAAAGAAAAGCAAGCTAGTGTTACAGGCCTTCTATTATAACATATATACAGCTGAAGACAAAATTATTAGCCCCTTAAAATATTTAATTATTTTTCAAATAACTCCAAAGTGTTGTTTAACAGAAAGATGATTTTATCAACACAGCATTTTTAAATATAATACTTTATTCAGGAAGCATACTTCCCAACTTTATTAGGGTTTGTGAAGCAAATAGAAATAAATGTATAACCAAGAATTTTAAAAAGTCTACTGGTCAAAATTATTAGCCCTCTGATGTTAATAGTCAATAGTGTATCCCTTTTGCTTGATAACAGCCTTTAGTCATTTGCTGTAGTTCTCAACAAGTTTCAAGCATGTCTCCTGAGGAATGACAGCCCATTCTTCCTTAGCAAATCTCTCAAGCTCCTCCAGATCTGTTGGTCTTCTGGCACAAACTCTGGACTTTAGTGTGCCCCACAGATTTTCTATTGGATTCAAGTCTGGGCTTTGTGCAGGCCAGTCAAGTACACTCACTTTGCTCATTTGGAGGTATTTCTTCACAAGAAATGAGGTATGCTTCGGGTCGTTATTATGCTGGAAGATAAAATGTCGTCCCAAACCAAGTTTTCTTGCAGACTGTCTGAGGTTGTCTTCCAAAATCTTCTTATATTCTTTATTTTTCATGTTTCCTTCAACCCTGACGAGATTCCCAGTTCCAAATGCACTGAAACATCCCCACAGCATTATACTCCCACCACCATGTTTCATTGTGGGAACGCTGTTCTTGGGGTTGAACGCCTCTCTCTTCTTTCTCCAAACATAGGCAACATCCATGGCCAAAAAGCTCTAGTTTTGTCTCATCTGACCAAAGGACACGTTTCCAGTGTGCATCACATTCCCCCAGGTTGTCCTTAGCAAACTTCATTCTAGCTTGGAGGTGTCTCTTCTTCAGAAGTGGAGTCTTTTTTGGTCGGCAACCTCGCAGTTCATTCCTGTGCAGGGCTCTAGTGACTGTCTTCGTTGAGACATCAATTCCAGACTTGGCTAGGTCATTCACTAGTGTCTTGGCAGTTGTTCTTGGGTGAATTGACTTTTAACAAACCAACAGAAATCTCTTAGGTTTCCTTAAAATGTCTTAATTTGTGTTTCTACATGAATTTTATGGGTTTGGAATGACATGGGGATCAGTAAATAATGACAGAATTTTTATTGCTGGTGAAATACAGGAATAAAGGAATAAATAGAGTATTGGAGTGTGTTTTTAGTATTTTTAGTTCAAAATTTAAGTCAATGTTTAACTTGCTGATATTTTGGGAAATGTATTGATTTCTGAGTGAAAATTGTTTCAAAGTAAACCTTACACCATTGTTTCTTAATAGACACTCAAAAGATACTCAAAAGTAAGCATACTTTAACAAATTATTATTTTATTAATTTGTAGAGCTTAAACAGAAATGCATTTTTGGTCTGTAAAATAAAAATAAAATATGCCTACATCAAATGTTCATTGTCCTTTGTTAAATTTGATCACACTGACCCAGTGATACTGTCAAAATAAGGTTCCAGTTTCATAAAAATGCCTACATATGTTGAAAAAAGACTGAAAATACTTAAGTTTTCAGGAACATCCTCAAAAAAAATAAATAAATAAATAAATAAATAAATAATAATAATAATAATAATAATAATAATAATAATAATAATAATAATAATAATAATATTATTATTATTATTATTATTATTATTATTATTATTAGTAGTAGTAGTAGTAGTAGTAGTATTATTATTATTATTATTATTATTATTATTATTATTATATATATATGATTCAAGAATTAATCATATTTTTTGAAAAACAGCTCAATATTAAATGTATTATTCACTACTAAAGACACAAAAAGTTGTGTTTCAAAGCTGCACAATTTCAAGTTCAGCATGACAATATTCCAGCATTGCCAAGTTTATTTTTTGGGGGGGGCACACAACACAATCACAGCCAATCTGTACATATTCAATACTTATTATACAGCTGTGTGGAGCTAAACTGTGGGTGAAGTTACTCTATACAATAAAAATAAAAGAAATCAAGTGACTTAATATGTGTACATGTATATACATGTCTGTGTAGCCATGCGGAGTCAACACTAGTGGAGGAAATTAAGGAAAGTGAACAGGAAATCAGAAGGATGGGAAGTCTGAATGACAGGAAGTCTGGGTTGCCTGTTTGTGTGTCGTGTGTGAGAAAGAGGGGTAGTCTAGCATGACTCCTGTATGCATGGACCCACAGACACGCTCAGCATGAATGAATAAAAAACCCAGCCTGTGTGAAGGTGTGTAAGTGTGTGTGTCTGGTCTTTAGGAGGTCCTCAGCTCCTGCCAGGAGCGCTGCAGAGCTCATTCATCTTACGGTCCCAGTGCAGCAGAGCATTCACTCCCACTGACAGCACAACACCCTCTCTCTGTCTCTCATGCGTGACTCAATCAACCCACACACACACACACCGCACTGTACGCCACTCATTACAACCAACAGCTGTCTCTAAAGCCCACACACACACATCTGCATTCAGAAATGCTTATACACGCTGTTACTGTCAAACTTCTCATTCATTAAACCTTTTGGTACATTTCGAAGTCAAAATTTCCATGTCAAGTGTTACATAGTCTAAAGAGAATGATTTGAACGTACAAAACTCACCGCCAACACACGAAGTATTGTGAGTGGATATCAGGTTATTTTTAATTGGCTGCTAAGGTGTTCAGAGTGTTTTCTACCATGTTGCTTTGCAGTTTCTAGGTTGGCATATTGGGCAAATATTAAAAGAGTGCTTCCTTAAATATGAATTACTGGGATTATTGTGGGACATTTATGGCCCTATAAAATCATCTCTATTTTTTCCCCCAGATACAAGTTTATTTTTTTTATTCTGTTTTAATGGTTTAATTACATAAAATCAAGGAGGTCTAATCAATTAAAAATCACACTTTAACAATTTAATAACTTGTTACTAAATGTATAATGGGGTTGGAATAACATGACTTTGAGTGAAGACAATTTTAATTTAAAATAAATAAAAATACCTTTAAAAAGTGTAATATTTAATTTATCTTAAAGTTAACAAAAATAAAAAGAGTAAAATTATGTGCAAGGTTCATTAACATTTACATTTTTGGAATAAAATCATTGACAGTTTTTTTCATTTAATTTTAGTTAAAAGTTTTAGTAATTCTGTTGTGTGTTTTTGTCATTTTAGTAGTTATAGCATTATATTTATTAGTTATTATTAGTTTAGCAAAGTTATATTTATAATTATGAGTTGTATTTAATTTAGTAGTTAGTAGAGTATATTATATATTATATATATATATATATATATATATATATATATATATATATATATATATATATGTATATGTATGTATGTATGTGTGTGTGTGTGTGTGTGTGTGTGTGTGTGATCCTGGACCACAAAACCAGTGACACAGATATATTTGTAGCAATAGCCAACAATATATTGTATGGGTCAAAATTATACGTTTTTCTTTTATGATTCAATGATTCAATTTAAAAAAAGACTGGTTTTGTGTTCCAGGGTCACACATATATATGTAGTTTATACAATCATCTCTATTTTTCCCCCCAGATACAAGTTTATTTTTTTATTCTGTTTTAATGGTTTAATTACATTCCAAAAAAAAATCAAGGAGGTCTAATCAATTAAAATCATACAATTTAATAACTTGTTACTGAATGTCTAATGGGGTTGGAATAACATGACAGTGAGTGAAGACAATTTTAATTTTGGGTGAACTTTTACTTTTACTAACTTTTTCTTTTATTAACTACACACTTTCTGTATAACTACACAAAAATATTTTTCGAAGTTGTAAATAAAACAGATTATTGTAGTACGTTATCATTTTCTTTCTGATTATTTGTGAAATGTAATCATTTCAATGTAAAAAAGATTTAAAAGTAAATCCTCAAAGTAAAAAGCATCAATTAAAATGTTAACAATAATAGGACCCTATGAAGGGTTCTATTTATTTATTTATTTATTTATTTGTTTTCAAAAATTGTGTCATCTTTTAACTTTTGGTTTTTGTTTTACGATTTAATACAATTTAACTATCAAAAATGGTGGTAAATGGTAAAAAAGCATGCAAAAAAAACGTTGTACTGCCAATTCAATTGAATTTAAAATCAAATAAAATGTAAAAAATTCCTGCTATTTTCTGATACTTTTAAAAGAAAGTGTGATATTGTGATATCCTTATGTATTTTATATATATATATATACACATACATATATATATATATATATATATAAATAAATGTATATATATATATATATATATATATATATATATATATATATATATATATATATATATATATATATATATATATATATATATATGTAATGTTTGCAATTATTACTTTTAGAAGAAAATTACAATACATTTGTGTCATAATTTCACCAATTAAACTAAAGGAAGCTGTTAAATTATACAGAAACACATATTTAAATAGATACAATAAAACAGTGTATACAGCATCCAAATTTAGCTAAACTGCTTTGCAAAGTCCTTTTTCATCACTTTTATTTTCCATGTTATGATTCTGCAATTTCAGCTTTGTGTAAATCATAAGGCCCTATATATTTTTTTTCCATCACCTGCCAGGCAAAAGTTGCAAAACTAATGACTTAGAAAAGTAACTGCACACTTTTTCTCAATAAGCTTCATGATTTGAGGTATAATTCATGTCTGAAGTACTACATTTTGTAGTAATAAAGATGTTACTAAAGCTCAAGATTTTCCTAAAGTGACTTTCTCAGACATTTCAACATTTTGCCACTCCAATGAGAAAAAAAAAAAAAAACCTTTGAAAATCTGATACACAGGTGTCTGTGTTGAGTGTTGCTCAGGGCTCAGTGACGAGTGAATTCAGCAGCTCAACACAATTAGCTGCGTCTCATCAACTCTGCGTTTCATAACCCGACAGCACTGAAATCAATCTGATACTCCACTCACATACACAAGTTCTTCACATATACAAGTCTAGAGAAAAGTGGCTTTGCCTTATGATTTTTGGTGTTTAATTGTCAGGTAAATCCCATTTCATTTACACTGTACTGTTCACTTACATTATACATAAGCAAAACAGTAAAAAGAAATAAAAAATACCTTTAAAAAAAATAAATTATATATATATATATATATATATATATATATATATATATATATATATATATATATATATATATATAAATATATATAAATAAATAAATAAATAAATAAATAAATAAATGTGTAATATTTAATTTATCTTAAAGTTAACAAAAAGAAAAAGATTAAAATTATGTGCAAGGTTCATTAACATTTACATTTTTGGAATAAAACAGTTGACAGTTTTTGTTTTTTTTTTCCTTTAATTTTAGTTAAAGTTTTAGTAATTCTGTTATAATTCTAATTTTTTTTTATTTTTATTTTTTTTATTTTAGTAGATATAGCATTATATTTATTAGTTATTATTAGTTTAGTAGAGTTATATTTATAATTATTAGTTATATTTAATTTAATAGTTAATAGAGTATATATATATATATATATATATATATATATATATGTCACACAGATATATTTGTAGCAATAGGCAACAATATATTGTATGGGTCAAAATTACACATTTTTATTTTATGCCAAAAATCATTAGGATATTAAGTAAAGATCATGTTCCATGAAGATATTTTGTAAAGTTCCTACTGTAAATCTATCAAAACATAATTTTTGATTAGCAACATGCATTGCTAAGAAGTTCATTTGGACATCTTTAAATGTGATATTCTCAATATTTATTTATTTTTATTTTTTTTGCAACCTCAGATTCTAGATTTTCAAATAGTTCCATCTCGGTCGAATAACAAACCATACATCAATGGAACATATATTTATTCAGTTGATGTACATGTTTTTTTATTTTATTTTTTTTTTCCCAATTCAGTTTTTTCAATTTCATTTCAGTCTAATAATCCAAATTAAAATGAGAAACTATAAAGTAGTAGTTGAAGTAAAAAATATATATACATATTTATTTTATATATATTTTTTTTATTTCAGTTAACATTTATTTTATTTCAAGTAAAAAACAATGTATTGTTTTAATCATTTTCATACTGTAAATCATGAAATAGTTTATTGTTCTTTGTTTAGATCATTTTTAATTTAAACATATTTTTAAAATGCATTCATAAAAATAATATTTTCTGATAACATTTAATAAATAAATAAATAAATAAAAATAAAAATGTACAAAAAAATGTTTTGGATAAATTAAATGTTAATGCTAAAATGTTAAGATTTTCATAAAAAAACATCTCTTTAATATTATATAATAACCATTTTATAAAAGTTGGTTGTTAGTGTTTTAAAATTGTACAAAAAAAGTCAAAGAAATAAAAAATAAAAACTCTAAAATGGATTCAGTTTTGACACTGTTAGAAATTTCTTTGAGGGTGTTTATGGAGTAATACAATTTCCTAATTATCGTACATTACTGCTTAAATATGACCGCTTTGAGTGATTAACAAACTGAATGAATTGTGTGCGGCTGCAGATGATCCACGGTGATCTTCGGCAGAAAAAATGCGCGAAAGCCGAATGAAGAATCAGCGAGTGGAGATATCAGAGAGTCTCCCGTCAGTCTGAATGAGAGTGAAGGACAGTAATTGACTTTGCACGGAGCCGCTGACAGTGGGAAGCGTGCGGCAGTACGGCGGCTAATCTCATTACGCTGATTGTCTATTTGAGAGCATTACGCTGGGATCTGACGGAATTATACATGTTGGGCTTGAACATAATGAGCAGCGTGTAATCCCTGGTAATCAAAGACTGCAGCGCCTCCTCATTCCTGCTTTAACCAGCAATAACCACCACGCAACTGATTTCACACACCACCAAAACACAGCTCACACTGCAGCTGGTCACATGTATTAGACATTGAGAGGACTGCTGTGGGAAAACCAAAGACAGACAGAGAGAACGCTGAACATAAACGATACACAGCGAGACAGCAAAGGAATCACTTCAATCTGGCTTGAAGAAATTTATGTGAATGAAATTAAAGTGAGGTCAGGAAACGAGCTGTTTCTGTAATTGCTGTCAACGCACTGCCATCTTGTGGTCAGAGTGAATAAAAAGAGACTTGAAAAGGCATTTCATAAAATAATTCAATTAATGCCAACGTTATTATCAACTAAATCAATTTCTAAAATGTATACTTTTGAATATCTAGCTCAATTTTTTTGTGTTCCAAGAAAGAAAGGAGGCCATATTTTCAAATTTGATACAATCACTCAGTATCTTAGCAACCAACATCTTAAAAACCACCCATAATATCCTAGCATCATGAAAACAGTGTGTGTTACTTTTTCTTTTACTTAATTGCCAATAAATAAACTGAAATTAGTAGGTGTTATTTATATACTATGTATTTATATACTATACATTATTTTGAATGAGCTTTTATACATTTTCAGTTTTCTTTTTCATTTAAGTTTTGGTAATTATAGGTGTGCTTTTTAAAATTTGTTTTTAAATTTTATTTAAATTTAGCTTTATTTATTTTTTCAGTGTAGTTTTAGTAATTTTAGTACTTAAACATAGTAATTTACTTAAATTAACTTAAATATAGTAATTTTAGTACTTGAACTTATTTTGGTTAGTTGCCAAGGCAACATTTCAAATTTTATTATGATTATTTTTAATTCAAGCTATTTTTTTCACCTAAAATTTCATTTTATTTCAGCTTTATTCCAACCATTTTTAATAGTTTTAGTTAGAAATACTGTCATTTTAACAGTCT
The DNA here is from genome assembly GCA_033026305.1 of Cirrhinus molitorella. Taxonomy (NCBI): domain Eukaryota; kingdom Metazoa; phylum Chordata; class Actinopteri; order Cypriniformes; family Cyprinidae; genus Cirrhinus; species Cirrhinus molitorella. Next base: position 4,553,580 of record CM065140.1, on the reverse strand, counting down.
GTTTAGATTTAAATATTCTGCTTTGCACTACTCACAAAACCCTAAAATGAACATTACCATAAAACTTTTTAGTCTTCATTTAATATTTCAGTTTTATAAGTTTGTTGTGAAATTAAATTTTCTGCTTTGAGCTACTATCAAAAAATGTTTGTCCCTAAAATGAACATTAATTGAAATAAAACAAAATATATAAAAAACTTCCACTATACTTACACTTTTTTTTAATTGTACTAAAATAACTAAAACTGAAGAAAGAATTATATTACAAAAAAACTATACTGCCATTTAAACAATATAATAATTGTAGTATTGTAATTTAAACTTATTTTATTTCGGTTAATTGCCAAAACAACATTACTCATTTTAATTGTTTATTTTATTTCAAGCTTTATGACATCCATTTGTAATAGGCAACATTTCTAATTTTATTCATTTATTAATTCAAGTTTTGTTTATTAATTTTTCATTTTATTTCAGCTTTATTCTAACTATTTTTAATAGTTTTAGTTAGAAATACTGTCATTTTAACAGTTGCTTTAGATTTCAATTTAGCTTTCATTTAATATTTCAGTTCTTCAACTTAAACTTTTTATGTTAGTTAACTGTCAAGGCAACATTTCTAACATTTTTATTTTTTATTTATTTTTAGTTTTTCATCTATTTCATTTTATTTCTGCTTTATTTCAATAACAGCAACTAAAAAACACTGGTATTTATCAGCCATAATTATTACATTTTCATATTGCATTACTTGATTGAAAATACATTTTGTTGTCTCCACTAGTTATGTTAAAGTGTCTCTTTCAAAATCACAGGCTTTTCACAAAATGATTGCCAGGTGCAAAACCGATGAGAACCTTACAGATTTTCTCCCTTATATTCTCGCTTTGGTGATGCAACGTCAAAAATGTGTTGCCACATCAAGTTCTGGAGTTACAACAACAAAATCTTTTGGCTTGTTAGCAAAATGTCAGGTAGTATGTTGTTGGCAAATGGCCGACATTCGCTAATCTTGACTTTAGAAGAGCTTTTGCATCACTTAGATTTCATTTGGCATCAATTTTTACTTCCATTTGGCACTTGGCAGGTGTTATTTTTTAACCATATTTTATGTAAGCCGTCAAACGCCTGGCATGTAAGACTAGAGATCATGTGACTTACTCAGTGTGGCCCTGGAAGACGTTCACTGAGTGGATGGAGGGATCTCTGAAATCCCACAGGCGGAAGGTGGTGTCCCTGGATGAGGTCACCACCAGACGCTGGGTAGGATGAGTACAGCAGTGAGTCAACTCTTGATCGTGACCTGCAAACATACCACAAACACGTGTAAAACACAGCTATGTGACCCAAAAACTCTGGCAAAGGAAACTAAAAAGCCACAAAAGCAAATCAGGAAGAGCAGTGGCTTGTTTACCTGTGAGGGTGTGCACCAGCTCTGAGGTTTCTACATCATAGAGGTTGGCGGCTCTATCCCAGGATGCAGTGACCACCTGCTTTCCTCCCACCAGCCAATCAGCTGCAATCACCACCCCCTGATGGCTCTTCAAGGTCGTTGTGGCGACACGGATTGTGGGGCATTCATTGGGCCCATCTGCCTCACCGTCGGCCTCGTCTTTATCAGAGAAGTCCACGTCATCGTCCAGAGAGGCCTAGAAAAAAAAAGAACAAAGTCAACATGAAACAGCATTCATAAACACATTTTACTTTCTTAATGTGGCATTTTATTTTATTTTATTTATTTATTTTATTTAAATATTTAGTGTAGGAAAACGCATAAGAAGCAAAAATGTTTAAGTAGTTTTAGAGCAAATTTGTACATTTTTATTGTATTTTTTTTTTTATTCAAATTACAGTAGCTGAGCTGGGTAGTAAACAGATTCCAAAAATTAAGTACTTGTAAATAGAGTAAGTTACATTTTAAAATACTCGTAATCAGACTACAGTTATCTTTTTATGGATTACTAATTACATATTCACACAATAGCGATAAATTATTCATAATTCATTGATTCTCCCTAATATCTCTTTTTCATTCTTTTAATTTTCCTTTCTAAAATAGCGTACTGATTATATACATTCAGAAAGTCCAGTTTTGTGGACATTCACACATAGAGTAGTCATTAGTCAGGTGGCGACACAGCATTTGATAACTGGATTTACAAAAAAATCACTTCAGGTTTAAGAAGGGTTTCAACATTGCATCAACAACTGATGATGAACACATTGACTTTTATTTTTATTATCACTTTGTAGGTTTTTAAACCATGTATTATGTCTTTGCAAGGCTTTTGTCTTTCAAACTCATTAAAATGCACATATTCACATTATTTCGTATTTACATATAATGCAGGCATTCCAAAACTTTTTGTCATCTAAACCTTATTCACCAAATATATTTACTTTAAGTACCCCTGAGATTTTAAAATAAATATTTCAGTAATTAAGTATCACATTTGCATGTTCATGTTTTCTTTTAAGTTTATTAAAGGGCACATGGCATGCAGGTAAAAAGAAATTTTGCATCTTTTTTAGTAAGGGTTTTATTTTAAAAACAAAGACTGTGGAAATACAACTACGGTTCCCATGGAAACCTGAGGCATTATGACTCTGCATGTGCATTTGCTGGTCTGGCCTGAAAAATAAGCTTTTTAAAAGCTATTTGAGCATAAGAAACAATATTAATGGGGCAATTAATTTCAGATTTTGGTTGCTGTTTTGACATGAAATTTAATAGCAGTTAACAGTTTTTAAGATTTTAGGATTCCCCCATTTATTAAGATGAGCTGCCCGGAGGAGTTGCAAATATGGCCACCGAGTGAAGAAACTTTCCTTGAAATTTAATGATTTAATTCACTGTTAGCTTTTGATTAAACTCACAAACCCCCTGCAGTTCCTTTACAAACCCTAGTTTGGGAAACCTTGATGTAATATAATGTTTTATGCACTTCATGTTGTAAATTAATGAATGGAACATATTTTCTAACTCTTTGGATTTTTCACATCATTATGGTACAAGATAAAATCAATGTGATAAATGAGTTAGGTCGAAAGTAATCTGAGTAATCCAAAAGTAATCTGATTATATTACCTAAAATGTGTAACGTAACAGATTACATTACTGACTAAAATTTTTGTCATGTACAATTTGTAAGTAATCTACCCAGCTCTGCATAGTAGATAGAAATTGCAAATAACACATTTTTAATAATCAGGCAGCATTTTTACATTAGGCGAGTTTCTGGAGTGTGTGCGTTTTATCACTCACGCTGATGTCTGCTGGGGGCTGGGGAAGCGGCAGCTGTACCATGTAACGCCAGATGTGTGCCGTCTGGTCCCCGGACGCTGTCAGGAAATAGACAAAACAAACACAGATGGAGCATTATATAAAAAAAGGACAGTCATCTATCAATTCACATTTAAAAGCATCTGACTGGTGGGGGGAGAGACACAAATAGAGATATGAAAAAATATATTATTATTTAGTCTTATGGAAAAATAAATATTAAAAGGCAATATAGCCTTCAGTCACGGGATAAATTAATCATCATTAACAGCTTCATAGTAAAAGATGTGACTTCTGCATCAGCAAATGCTAACATTCATGCAGCTTTTAATGTGTAATAAAGGGTTATAACCACTGGACGGCGCCATCATGCATCAGCAACAAGTTAATTAGCATATTTGCTTTCTTAATAAGTGTCCCTGATTGAATGGTGTGCGATTAATTAATGCATATTATTCCTAAAATTAGTGATGCACTGAAACTGAAAAGTATTATTCATTTAGCCAAAAAACTAAATTAAACCTAACTGTATTCAATAATCTAACTTACTAATTGACATTTATTTCATAATAGAAATTTATTTATTAAAAAATTAAAAACTGAGTTATATAAAACATTTAAAGTGTACACAAAACTTTCAAATAATATTTAATTATTAGTTTCTACCCTAAATTAGATAAATATTTACATGGTTGTTAAAAAACAAACAAAAAAAAAAATTCATTATTTAAATATACATTAAATAAAGAAGACACAATCACTAGGTTAAGTACAAATATAATGAATATGTAATGTAATGTAATGTTTATGGTCACTGAATGGCTTTCCTGAGGTAAATTATGCGTAAATTATGTAAATTAAGTCATTTTATTGTCATCTTTCCACAGAACACTGACAGAGATACATTTCAGTAATTTGTACCATTTCTTTCAAAATACTTTCTGATGTTCATTCATGAGTATTTCATGTAGGAAAAGAGGAAGAGATGATCAGTTCACATGCCACTTAAACTGAAACGGCTACAGCAATCCGTTACATCACATTAAAGAGTGTCAAAATGTTTGAATTTCATTATAATACTGACAGAATTTGAAAGTTGAGACCTTGTTCTTCATCAAAAGTAACAAAGCACAAAGCTTATTATGATTGTTGGATGGTAGGTGCATTACAAGAAATGTTTAGTGAACTGAAAACAGCAAAAACTAAAAGATTACAGTTTGTTTCACATGGAAATGTGTAAAACCCACTAAATGTGTTGTTGTATACCTGTAAGTGCCATCTGCTCTGTGGGGTGGAACTTAATGGAGTTGACTGCAAGAATACAAAACAACAAATGTTTATTAGAAACAACACTAACCAAACCCACATCATGTCAAAACTTAAGATATGACAATCTCCAAATGAAAGTTCACAAAATTTATACAAATATTCACACACAAACATAACGTGAAAAGAGCTTCACACCTGATCCCGCATGACCAGCATATTTAAGCAGACACTTTCCAGTCTCAATACTCCACAGCATAGAACAGTGATCTAAAGAAAGAATGACAGGAATAAATAATCACAGAATAAAGAACATTTTCAAATATTCAAATAGAAAACTGCTATTTTAAATTGTAATAATATATCACAACATTTTGTTTTTACGAATAAATTCAGCCTTGGAGAGCATAATGAACATAAGAGAGCATACGAGGTAAGCATAAAGACAGACTTTTGAGATATATATACACTACCAGTAAAAAGTTTGGACACACCCTCTCATTTAATGTTCATCAAGGCTGCATTTATTTGACCAAAAATACAGAAAAAAAACACAGTAATATTGCAAAATGTTATCACAATATAAAATAATGGTTCCTATTTTAATATACTTTACAATATAATTTATTCCTGTGATGCAAAGCTGAATTTTCATCAGCTGTTACTCCAGACTTTGTGTCACGTGAACCTTCAGAAATCATTCTAATATGCTGATTTATTATTAGAATTATCAATGTTGGAAACAGTTGTGCTGCCAAATATTTTTTTGCAACCTGTGATTCTTTTTTCAGGATTCTTTGATGAATAACAAGTTAAAAAGAACAGAATTTATTCAAAATATAAATCTTTTCTAACAATGTAAATCTATGCTATCACTTTTTATTAATTTAACACATCCTTGGTAAAAAAAAGTATTAATTTCTTTCAAAAAAAAAAAAAGAAAATAAAAATGTACTGACCCCAAACTTTTGAACAGTAGTGTATATTGTTAGAAAACCTTTCTATTTTAAATAAATGCTGCTCTTTTTTATCATTTTATTGATCAAAAAATCCTGATCAAAGTATCACAGGTTCCAAAAAAAAAAAAATATTAAGCAGCACAACTGTTTCCAGCACTGATAATAAATCAGCATATTAGAATGATTTCTGAAGGATCATGTGACACTGAAGACTGGAGTAATGATTCTGGAAATTCAACTTTAATTACAGATATAAATTAAATTTTAATGTACAGTAATAAAGAAAAACATTGATTTACATCGTAATAATATTTTCCAATATTACTTTTTTCTGTATTTTTGATCAAGTGAAAACAGCTTTGATAAGCATAAGAAACTTCTTTAAAAAACATTAAATGAGAGGGTGTGTCCAAACTTTGACTGGTAGTGTATATAAATATATAATTTATATAAACAAGTGACATTAGTGAACAGTATAATAAACATGACATTTTAAACAGAGTATGATCATTGTAGCTATTTATGTATTATGTTTACACAGTAACTAAAAATAATACATAAATAACTACAATTATAAAATCTCCACTGTTCACTAATATCACATATTTTTATTTTACCCTTTGCATGTCAATGAAAAAAAAAAGGTCTTCAGAGTACAAAAGGGTCCATGTTAAAAAAAAAGTCAAAAATACTATATAATATTTATTTATTTATTACTTTAACTAACAGATATCTTTATACCAACACCAATCCTGATCAGTACTACAAATAATTATTCATTTTCATGATGTAAGCCCTTTAAATGCCAGTTTGTTTACATAATGCCACTATTGTTTTTAATAAAAAATAAAAATGACACAAAAAATGTATTATTTTCCATATACTAAATGATTTTTTTTACTACACACATACACACATATCTGAAGATACACTTACAAACCACACTCTGATATCAATATCAATACACCCACACAATTAAAATTGCATAATTTAAAGTTTAAAGTCAACTGGCCTTTTTTCAGCAGAAGCAGAACTAGGCAAAAGCAAGTATTTGCTTCACAGGCCAAACTGAAAATTTTGAAAAATTGTAAAAAAAAAAAAAAAAAAAAAAACAACCTTTAGAAAAAATTTCACTTTTAAAAATAGCAAAAATTCTGAAGCCATGCTAAAAGAACAAAAGCCTATTAACAAAGAATGCATAATTTTGCAAAAAAAAAAAAAAAAAAAAAACACGAAAAAAGTCCCTAAAGACACATAAGGGTTAATCTGGACAGGACCAAGAAACTTGACTGAATTAAAAATAATGGGTAAGACAAATGTCGCTGTGGCAGATTTACCAGCTGAAGCTGTGCCTAGAACCAGTGGCTGAATCCGAGTTACGGCCAGGTCCCATATCCCATCCCGGTGTCCCACATACTCCTTGACCAGCTGACACACTGCACGAGATGTGGTGGCTTTGAAACTGGACACAATCTGAGGAGCGGGTCACAGGAGAGTGAGCATTTGATCAGCATTTGATTCCCTATCTCACACTCACACACACACACAGATCTAACTACAGAGCAACAGTAAGCAGCGCAGAAGCATGGGGAATCAATATTCAAACCATACATGACTGTAACACCTCTACACTTATGACACGTCATGTGGTTATACTGCTGGATTGTATGAACACACTGCATTCAGTCATACAGTCTCTCAAACAAGATCAAGGTCTATGAAAGGAGAGCGTAGTCAATACTTCTGAAATGAGAACTTTAAATTAAAACACACTTACAAACAAAAATAACATCACTCAAACATCATTAAAATATATATAAGCTGACAAAGCATGACTAAATTTATGACTGAATTCGGTAACACTTTACAATAAGGTCCATTAGTTAACATGAACCAAGAACAAACAATACTTCAACAGCATTTATTAATCTTAGTTCAAGTTAATTTCAGCTTCAGTGGCGCATTATTAAAATCACAAGTTGTGTTTGTTAACATTAGTTAATGCACTATGAACTAACATTGAAGGGTTAGTTCACCCAATAAAGAAAATTATGTCATTAATGACTCACCCTGACGTTGTTCCAAACCCGTAAGACCTCCATTCATCTTCGGAACACAGTTTAAGATATTTTAGATTTAGTCAGAGAGCTTTCAGACCCTCCATTGAAAATGTATGTACGGTATACTTTTCATGTCCAGAAAGGTAATAAAAACATCACCAAAGTAGTCCATGTGACATCAGTGGGCCAGTTAGTATTTTCTGAAGCATCGAGAATACTTTTGTACGCAAAGAAAACAAAAATGACGACTTTAGTCACCAATTCGTCTCCTCTATGTCACCGTAGCGCCATTTCGGAAAGTTTCCACTGGGCGTAAACAACGTACGCTGTTTTGTATCAGCCACAACACAAGGATGCGCTGTTTTCGTTCGAATAATAGCGTAAATACACGTAGAAAACGCATCCGTGTATTGTGGCTGATACAGAACAGCGCACGTTGTTTACGTCCAATGGATACTTTCCAAAATGGCGCTACGGTGACATAGAGGAGACAAATTGGTGACTAAAGTCGTCATTTTTGTTTTCTTTGCGTACAAAAAGTATTCTCGATGCTTCAAAAAATTTTAACTGACCCACTGATGTCACATGGACTACTTTGGTGATGTTTTTATTACCTTTCTGGACATGGACAGTATACCGTACATACATTTTCAATGGAGGGTCTGAAAGCTCTCGGACTAAATCTAAAATATCTTAACCCTCTGGGGTCTGAGGGTGTTTATAGGCCCTGAAGAAGTTTTGACATGCCCTGACATTTGTGCATTTTTCAGTATCTTAAAAACATATTCATGGCTAAAGTCAGATTACATTGTAATCAGCACAAACTGAGCTACAATAATATGCAAGCAACATGAATGTACATGTTTGTGTTTCTGAGAAAACAACGTTTATGCGTGGTTTGTGAAAAACGAAAAAATCTAAGTCACTTAAAAACAGCAATGAAACACGGACAGAATATTTGTTCACAAGGCTTTTGATAATTGGATGTGGTAGGCTAGAGTTTTTTCTACACAATGATGTGACTGTGTTCCGAAGATGAACAGAGGTCTTATGGGTTTGGAACAACATCAGGGTGAGTCATTAATGACATAATTTTCATTTTTGGGTGAACTAACCCTTTAACAAACAATGAATGACTGTATTTTTATTAACTAACATTAATAAAGATGAATAAATAATGTAATAAATGTATTGTTCATTGCTTGTTCATGTTAGTTAATACATTAACTAATGCTAATAAATGACACCTTATTGTAAAGTGCTACCCTGAATTCACAGGAAAAAAAAAAAAGAATGACAAAATAGTTCGTAATTGTCAAAATTTTGCATGTGTATAATGCATATGTATAATATCTGAAGAAATAAAAGAAAAAAGAAAAAGAAAAGAAACTGAGCTGAGAGAGCAAGGTGGTCAATGGTTGTCATGGTGTCAATGCATAAATGCGTAAATATGTATTACAATATAATTTAATGTCAGTAAATGACACGTTCACAAAAGTGCACAATATTTATTTTAAATTAATAGAAAAATCTTATATAACAGAAAATGTGCATTACAGAATGGATCTGTGGTACAATCACAATAATATGTGAAGTCTCTTATGTTCACCAAGGCTGCATGTATTTGATTAAAACTACAGTTTTAAATAACTTTGTATTTTATTATATTTTAATGTGCATATGTAATTCAGTGTCATATTATTCAAAGAATGATTTTTCATTATTATGATTACTGATCAATGTTGAAAACAGTAGTGCTGCTAAATATTTTTAAGGAAAATACAATTTTTTCTCCCAGGATTTTTTGATGAATAGAAATAAATAAACGTATTATTTGAAGTAAAGGATGCATTAAATTGATAAAGTACCATTAAACATTTATAGTGTTTGAAAATAGTTTCATTAAAATATATTTTTAAAGAGTAGTGTATATCAGTATATCACTAATTTAAATTTTTCCAGATCATTTAGCGTTTAGATATTTTAATAGGTGCAACACTTTGACTTGAATACAACTGTGATCTGAAAAACACCAGTTGTTTTTTTTTTTGTTTTTTTTACAATTTACAGTTGCACAACTGTAAATCGTAAAATACTGATCTGCTAAGTTAAAAAACTATACAGTAATCTTTACTTCCTACCTACAGTGATGACACCAACAAAAGTTGACAAAAAAATGCAGTAATATTTAGGGATGCACAATATATCAGTGACCATTTCATGGACATTACTGTTTAGTTTTGTTTTTATAATGTGAAGCACGACAGTAAAAGCTTATATTTAACTTAAAACTTCAGCTGAATCCCATTTTCTTTTATAAACGGTAATAGGATGGCAAGTTAAAAGTAATGATTTATAATAGTGGCAGTTATGAGATTATAACTACAACTGAAAATAACAAAGAAAATTAGTATTGGCCAACGTTTCTATATTTGTGCATCCCTAGTATCATCTATAAAAGACGATGCTTAGAATAAAGAAGTATTGAGGTACATTGTCCTAACTTTAACAAATGTTTTGGCATCACAGGAAGCAAATGACTTCTATTAAAGCAATGAACTGAGGAAGGTGGGCAAGCATGTCAATATGCAGCCTAACCACTACTAAGCGCTGCTGAGCCTGAAATTACACTGGAGGTAAGAGCAAACACAGCAAGCACAATGAGCCCTCATCTCACCACTATGAAAATGCTCTGTAATATTAGAAAACAGTATTATATAGTATATAGTGACCGAAAACTCTCAATATCCTTCAAAGTTACATAGAACCGAATCCACAAGAGGGCTTTCACACGTGTAAAACATACAATCGCAATATTTTAATAAAAAAAAATAACACCCCGCTAAAAGTAGTTCCAGTTTCTGTTGCTGTAAAGTTAAAAATATGAAGAGTTCAGATGCAAAAGCCTCTAAAACCATCTGACATCTGTCTTTAAAAAATGCATTTTTATCAGGCTCAGGCTAGGATTTTAGCGAATTTGAAGTAAAAGTATTTGATGGATGTATTTTTGACCAAGATTGCTTTTAGGGGGTTTTGAATCTGAACTCTTCATATTCTCTCAACTACATAAACAGTACTGTTTTAAGGCTGTGATTTGCGTTTACGATTAATAGTTAACGATTACACAGTTTAATAAATTAAAAACGAAATGACGACAAACCAGACATTTCTAACCAACTGTTATATATTTAAAAGACAGTGCTATGCTTTGTAAAATAATAAACATGTAATAAATGTGTAATAACAATGTATTAAAACAAAATAATATTTTCTTGTTCTTATCCTTGTCTATACACACTCCAAATACACTCTTTTTAATGCCTAAAAACAAGAGAGCATTTTCAACACTGACTAAACGAGAAACATCAGCTAATGCTCACTGTAACGGGGGAAAGAGCTGTCGGTGTTTTCTTTTCTGTCAAGTCTATTGAGTTTGAAGGGGAGGGTTGTATGAGGGATACCACATTACAGAACTACTCAGCAGGGGGATCAACTTTTTAATGTTATCAAGTGTGAATTTTTATTACAAACAGAGTTAAACAGAATTTGTTAGAACAAAAAATTCCAAAAAGGTTCATTTGCATCAAACTGGGCTGTCTAAACTCTTCTAAACCAGAATACGGTAATATCAATGTTAGATTTAGTCAACTATCCTGGTTGTCTCCCAGCCAGCATATCTGGCCCTGCTCACCATCAAGATATTTGACCATGGCATTTTTTTGTGCGCAAGATTCTTATTGGTTTAGAGTTTGTTCAGTTGCAGAACTAGTATGCTCTGATTGGCATTTCATCAAAGAGTTCTTTAGAATTGTGAACTGATTGAAAATGTAATTTGCTCTGGCCAAATGCTTGAATGGGTAAGATTTGCTGGTAGAAGAAATCAATGCCAATCAAAGGTTTCCAAGCCAAGCCAACTGTTAAGTACTTTCATAATCAATATTTCTTCATACTCACTATTGATATTTACAAAACACTGTCTTAAGGTCTTTGTTAATGTCGTATAATGCTGAAATTGGGGTTAGAGTTAGCCAGATAAGCACATATTGATGGCTTGTCGCCAAGCACACCATTATTGGGTTATGACCCCCAGCTGTTGGATAGTTCATGCATTTTGGCACACTGAGGAGTTAATTACCCATGAGTCTCCACCCCATAACTCCCAGTTCCCCACATTGAAGTTGCGAGGTCCACCTACTTTCCCCGGGAAAGAATTTGAGCGCTACATCAGTGAAACCGAGAAAAAAGAACAATTGTAATCCATGAGGATCAAAACGTTAAAAAGACGAGTTTAATTTGAATCAGCACCATTCAAAAGTCTACAGGTAAACAGGTGCTGGAACAAAGTGGAAAGCTGAGCGAAATGATGACAGCTTTCTAAATGCCTAGCTCTGTTCTTTGGGTAAAAACACTAAATATTAGAGGTGTAAACATTTAATATGGTAACTACACAGCAAAACAAATAAGCTGCTGCTAAGCTGCTAATGGTGATACTAGTTAACCATTTATTGCATTGTATTTAATTTGATTATGATTTTGTACTATAATATGTGATTCACTGTGGAATCTAAAATTTGAGCATGATTAAAAAAATCTATTAATAAATACAAAAGTATTTTGAATCATACAAATGCAATAAAGTATAATCAAAAATGTTTCACTGTCAGATCAGTGCATGACACATTTTACACCCCATTTTAAATCGGTATGTAATTCCACGAAATGCGTATGTGAAACTGGAGCTAGTTTGTTTAATTGAAAGAAACTGAACGAACAGAGCAAACAATTCAGCACTACCTAAATGCAACACTGAGACAAAACACAGACGCTTACATAACCACCTAAAACAGCTTGCTCTAGAGATGTCACAAGTCATTAACAAAACTAAAAAGATATACTTTCACCAGTTATTCAAGTGTCAATTACACAAAATGTTAACTCAACCAAAAAATGTATTCCTCATTTAATTCCAAACTCATACAACTTTGGTTAATCTCAAAGTACAAAAAGGTATTAATGAATACAATGAGTAAAAAAAAATTAAGACTTCTCCTTTTTTGAGTGAACTATCCCTTTAATAATTATGAAAATGTAACAAAGGATTGCCAATAATGAAGCTTCATTGGTTTTAACCATCAGATTTCAATTGTGACAACCCTAGCTTGTTCATTTCTAAAGTATCTACATATGTTAAGCAGCAAATTCTGTAAGCCGACTACAAAGAACAGGACTTTGCACTGAGATATTACGTTTTTTTTATAGAGATTAGTGATTCCGACAGAAATATTCTGAGCTTGAACAACAGTAACGGTTTTACTCAAAGTAAAATGTCAGCAATAACCCCATAGACACAACCATACCTTGCTAGTGGAGGCCTTGTATGTCGTCTTCAGCTTTTGGGACAGTTGACTTGTGCTGTGACTAGCTGTGTACAAGAAATTATGTGATGATGAGTGAAAAATATGATATTTCATTGTTACGTTTTCAAGTGCTTCCACAGCAGACTAGATTAGAAAAACTATTTTTAATGGACTCTTTTTTTTTTTACAAGAGCATTGCTAAACCTAAAAAGGCTTTACTCTACTGTAAATGTTTTTCTAAGGAGCTTACACGCCAATATGATTTTATGTTCCTGTTAGTAATGGGTGTAGCTGAAATAGTCAAACCCCTTAATCACAAGAGGATGTCCACAAACATTTGGTTCTGTAGATCTATTGATATATCAATAGCAAGTTGCACTTAAAACATCATCATGTGAGGTCACAGCTTTAGGCACGTTATCAGATTATTCTCTCTGAACCATCGAAAGACAACATCATTATTTATTCAAAAGCTTGTTCAATGATCTGACAATATGAATGCAGAAATTAAACAAAAGCTAAATGTCAGCTTTGTTGTGCATGTACCTTTTGTTTTCAGGGCTCCTTTGCTTAGATCGCCACCATCAACTGTCTGTCCTTCTCCAGCCAAACGTTCATTTAGTGATTCAATCTCTCTCCGTACTGCACAAGAACAGAGCTTATGATATGATAAACTGAACAAAACACTGATTTTTGTCACATTTACAAACTATGTAAAGGATCATGTACATTCAAATAAACCCAACAGTTTGATGAGGACACACAAAGTCAAACGTTACCTCAAAGTGTTGAAAAATACCTTGAAAACGACTGTACTTTAATCCTGCTTAATACACTGCAACTTACATTTTGAATAAGTATATAATCAACTGTAATACTGAAACAATTAAGGATTCAGATTGAGAATGCTGTGAGTGTGAAAGCCACGTTAGCATAAGGTGATTACTCAATTAAAACAACTAGTTCTTCTTCATGTGCAAAGACTTTTGTCATCATGACATTAAATACACAGTAGTCGACATTTAAAGTGGATCAAAACCTTTCATCAAAGTTGTCCTTTTTGATCTACTTTAAATGCTGACACTGTAGTAAATCATGTCATGAGTCCAGTCATGCAAAAAGGATGTTACATATAAAGGAAGCTAATTGGTTACTACTCACATTCTAAGTTTTCAATGTAGAGATTTTCAAACTCCCTTTCAATCTGTCCGAACAGGTCCAGTAAGTTACTCCTTAAGGCCATCGGCAACTTGGAGTCCTAGAAATTGAATCAAATAATAGATATTACAAATGCTCACAGACTGCGTCATCAAAATGCCTTCAAACTTTAATGACAACAAATGAGGAATGCAGATTCTGCATTGTTCTACTGCGTAAATTCTAGCTATTTAAAAAGAATGTTTTTACAAAAAATAAAACAGACACCAGAAAGTAAATGTAACAATGTAAAATAGTTTACTGTTGTAAAATATTACATCTAAAAGGTTACGTAAAATATTTAGCTGTTCTAAAACTTTACATCTAAATGTTTACATAAAATATCTGGCTGTTCTAAGCCTACACTTAAATGTTACATAAAATACATGGCTGTTCTAAAACTTTACATCTAAATGTTTACATCAAATGTCTTGCTGTTCTGAAACTTTACATCTAAATGTTTATGTAAAATACCTGGCTATTCTAAAACTTTACATATAAATGTTTACATAAAATATCTTGCTGTTCTGAAACTTTACATCGAAAAGTTTATGTAAAATGCCTAGCTGTTCTAAAACTACACCTAAATGTTTACGTATAATATCTGACTGTTCTAAAACTTTACATCAAATATCTGGCTGTTCTGACACTTTACACCTAAACGTTTATGTAAAATACCTGGCTGTTCTAGAACTTTACATCAAATATCTGGCTGTTCTGAAACTTTACATCGAAATGTTTCTGTAAAATACCTGGCTGTTCTAAAGCTTTACATATAAATGTTTACATAAAATATCTTGCTGTTCTGAAACTTTACATCAAAATGTTTATGTAAAATGCCTAGCTGTTCTAAAACTACACCTAAATGTTTACGTATAATACCTGGCTGTTCTAAAACTTTACATAAAATATCTGGCTGTTCTGAAACTTTACACTTAAATGTTTATGTAAAATACCTGGCTATTCTAAAACTTTACATCTAAAGGTTTACATCAAATATCTTGCTGTTCTGAAACATTACATCTAAATGTTTATGTAAAATACCTGGCTGTTCAAAAACTACACCTATATGTTTATGTAAAATACCTAACTGTTCTAAAACTCTACATCTAAATATTGCACTTGCGGTTTGCAAACTCTACATTTAAATGTTCACATAAAATATCTTGCCATTTTAAAGCTTCACATAAAATATCTTGCTGTTCATTTAAAAGTTTACATTAATGTTAACTTAAACTTTACATAAAATATCTTGCTATTCTACAGGCTTTTAAGTACAGATATTTTCTGTCCTAAACGCATAATTTCTTTCTGAGTAAGAGAGAAACCAAACATTACTAAGGACAGAAAAGTGCAGACAGAAAAGAATCATAAAAAGTCTGAAAAAGGGTTTCTATTCAAATACATAACTAATCTACCAAATTAACTTACCTCCATTATCAAGGATAAGAAGTTCCAAGTAAAGTCTTTCAGCCTGATTAAAACTACACAAAGAAAAGCAATCCAAAAACAAACATTGCTGTTGTGTCGTTTAGACTAGCTATATCCATACTAACTACTCCAGGACAACAAGGTGTGCTGTCATGCCAAGTTAACACAAGAGTTCACCAATGAGAACATTGTGAAAGCGAAGTCAACTGCTCTCCATTCTGTCATTACCACATGTACTTATGTGTCACCGAGAGAGAGAGAGAGAGAGAGAGAGAGAGAGAGAGGGCAATTAACCAACAACAGCTTGTCGTCTATTCTTATAAACCTGCTCAATCCTAAAACTTGTGGTCACCATAGCAACTGGACATAATGACAGCATTGAGAGGGTGAAAGGCGGTATAGTCTAAATCCAGTGAACGGTTTACAGTAGGGCCTGCCAATCAGAAATGACCCTACAGAGGAATAGATGGAACAATCGAACCCCAGCGTGGGCCGCTCTTTAAAAATGGATGAGGCTATAGACCATAGAAGGGTACAAACCATAGATACCCTCCAAGGAGTATCAATAAAACAGATGACCAAATGGCATCATGTCTCATGTCATGAGTTAGATTACTCCTAACACTTTAATTTTAACATTTTGTTCATATGTATGAACGCGTTGCAAAAACATGCACTAAACAATGTACGTTTTTGAACTTAACGTAATATAGAACTTTACTTGAATGAGAGAACTCACAATTGTAATTGACATGATACAGTTTGCTCTTATCACTGACGTACTCCAGTAATGTTTGTGTAAGGAATGTACGTCGATAACAGACTTGTTTAAGACAAACGTTGTGTGTTAGAGGGATGTAAATTCTTTGGATATGTTACAGTAACAAAACAATGACAAAACTACTCATTTACAGAAATACTTAACTGATGTCATTTCTTCACCAGGTTTAACATGGACTTTGACTGTGACTGTGACATTTAATTTATGTTCCTTTCCATTCTTTCAAACCAGAATCATTCTCAATAAAGACCAAATACAGATCCAGTGTTATTACAGTGTTACTATTTCTATTTTATTTTACAATTCTGCATTCCAGTTTATTTTTTGTTATTTGTTAGTTTCAGTTTAGAATTGTAGTATTTTACAGATGTCAAAGTTAATGAATTATCTGATATAATTTAGACTTGCTTAGCTGCATTTTTTTTCCAGTGTTGTCTAGTAGCATTTTTGCATGTTTCATGAAAGTAGGTTGTAGATGTTTCCAATGTTATATTACACCTAGAATGAAAACCTAAAATTTAAATTTGTGGCCATTTTATTTTTGTTTCATTACTTTTATTTTACTTGGTGTCCTTATGTTTCCTGGTGTTCTGTTGGAGTTGGTTCATTATTATTATCATTTTAAGAAAAAAAAAAAAAAAAAGTATATATATATATTTTTTTTTTTTTTTTTTTCCATACTAATACTCAATCAATCAATCAATCAAATCAACATAGGCTTCCTGCAACACCGAACACTAAAATACAGTGTCTCCTGAAAGTGAAAAATAGTAGTAATAATAATAATAATAATAATAACAACAACAACAAGTCAAATAAATTCTACAACAATGGCAAATTATTCAAATTTTATATTTTATATCTATTTATATAATTCTATTTTATTTACAATTTGTCCTTTCAGTTTAGTTTTTTTATGTTGTTGTTGTTTTGTTTTAGCGTTTTAGTATTGTATCTGATATGATTTAAATGTTTAACATTTTTTTAGGGCCGAAAATGAGTTTTTCTGTGTTATCTAGTAGCATTTTTGCATTTTTAATTAAAATGGGATGTTTACCTAAAATAAAAAAAATAAATAAATAAAAAAAAGTCTTATGGTCATTTTATTTTATTACTTAGTTTTAGAGAAAACAAATGCATTTTTTTACTTTTGGAATTCCCCATTATATTTAATTCATTTATTTATTTTTAAATGTTTAAAAAATATATATATTTTTTATTTTTTTGTTTTTTTCCATTATAAAACTTAATTAATCAATCAACTTTTTAACAATTATTCAAATACAACATGACACGTGTTTAACAAAGATACTTCCATATCCCAGCTGTCATGACTTGGTGGTTACCAAAAATAAATTAAAAATGTACAAACAATGTCACAGAACTGGCTTTGTTTCATTCTTGACTGTTCAACTGAGCATGACAGCACGCTCACACAATAGTTTCCTCTAGTGTTTATAACCACGAACTTCACACCAGGATCTATACATGACCATGCAAGTTTCTGCGTGAAAAGAAACAGACAAAAACAGCCTACCTGTCCCTCCAGCATGTCCCTCTGCATGCCTGGTCTGTCCTGCTCGGTGCTGTTGGTCCTCCTAATGGAGAGACTGTGCGACTTGCGCTTCTGTTTGACTTGACGGGCAGCTGCGCTGTTTCCACTTTCAACAGGCATCACTCCTCAGTGACGTCCCACTACGCACTTCCTACCTGAAACTGAGCAAACAAACGGCAGGGTTTGCCCCATCCTACAGCAATGGAGGAGTATAACGTGTCCTTTGTTGGACATCATGCTGTATATCCTATTTCTGTCTGCGATATGTAAATAACAAGTTAAACTTTGAGGGAGCAAACGTAAAGTAAGGCTTTGTTGATGACATACTGGAGGAATATGTTGTCTTTACTGTGGGTGTAGGCTGATTTAATACTAGTTAAGCATACATCATAAAACTGAAGTGTTCAAAAGGAACTGTTGTACAACTCGAGGAGACGTTGAAGCAGTTGAATACGGATAATTATAATTATATATTAATAAATTAAAAAAATGTTTGGCTGCATACAAAAAAGGATTTTATGTTAGTCATTTAGCACATTTACCACTAATAAATAAGTAATTTAGCACTAATTTACCAGTAATTTATCTAGTTTTAATTAAAAACACTGCTCTTTTTACTAATTTTAAGTAAAAAAAAAAAACATTTAATAATACTTTAAATTATATCATATGCTATTATTTCATTGTTTAAAAAGTTAAAGTAAGTTAAAGTTTGTTGTTCGAACAATGATATTATTTGCTTTTGCTTAGTATTTTTCCCCCTCACACTGTCATAGCAAATTTTATACAAGAATATAAAAAGAAATTAGCTTAATTATCATAAAAATGATCATTAATTTTTTTTTGCTAAATATGTAAAATATGACCTGGACATACCTTTTGAAAATACCATCATATTTGCCTTTTTAGATGAAGCAATGGATGTTATTTTAATGTAAAATGAACATGTTAAGCGAGTTCATGGAGTGTTAAATTAAAAGTTAAACTCAAAAAAGCAAGCAGGCCGTTTTCCACAATAACGTACAACAGAAATGTTAATGTCAGTCTGAGCATCTTTACAAGTCATAAAGTGTAAATAATTATATATAAAACATAATGTTAAATAAGGGGCATGCAAAATAAAAATACAAATACCAGCCATGGAGAGCAGTGAATGATAAACAAAGCAGACACATCCTCAGACGACCGCTTAAAGTGATGAAGAAGTTCTCAACAGGAAGCCCAGGGCCGCACTCCAGCACTGAACACAAAACAACACCATCTATCGTTCACAAACATGACAATGAAGAAAGGAGAAGCTGCAGGCATGGAGTGACAGCAGTCTCACAAGCTAAAATGACAGGGAGGAGGTGGACGGATGGAGCAGGTAAAACAGACAGGTTTGAGCTGATGAGGTTAGTGGGTTTGAACAACTCAAATGTATTAAAAAAAAACAACAACATGCATGGAGTATATGCACCTGCAGCATCATGCTCTGGACTTTATGCAGTTCTGTCATGCAAACTGTTGTTTTGGATGCAGTTCTCCCTGGATGGAAATTATTTTATAAATTGCGTCCCAAATGATGCATTTATACACCATATACAGTTGAGGTCAAAAGTTTACATCTTTTAGAATCTAATAAATGTTAATAATTTTACCAAAATAAGAGGGATCATATAAAATGCATGTTATTGTTTATTTAGTACTGACCTAAATAAGATATTTCACATAAAAGATGTTTACATATAGTCCACAAGAGAAAATAATAGTTGAATTTATTTAAAAAAAATTACCCTGTTTAAAAGTTTACATCCCCTTGATACTTAATACTGTGTTGTTACCCGAATTATCCACAGCTGTGTGTTCTTTTTCATGAGTCCCTTGTTTGTCCTGAACAGTTAAACTCCCTGCTGTTTCTCAGAAAAATGCTTCAGGTCCCACAGATTCTCATATGCAACTATTAGAGAAGGTTCAAACGCTCACTTCTGATGCGTCAAAAGGAAACTTTTTGAATTCGAAGATCACAGTAATGTAACTTATTTTGTCTTCTGGGAAACATGTAACCATTTGTAGCTTCTGAAGGGCAGTACTAAATGAAAAAGTATGATATTTACATAAAATAAGAAAAACGTACACCTCTCCATTCTGTTGAAAAGTTTTCACCCCCCAGCTCTCAATGTATTGCTTTTCCTTCTGGAGCATCAAGCAGTGTTTGAAGCTTCTGTAATAGTTGCATGAGTCCTTCAGTTGTCCTCAGTGTAAAAAAAGATGAATCTCATAATCATACATAATCATCATTGTTCAAAGTAGGACTGGGCGATCAATTGATAATGATAATTACCGTACTATACGAATTTCCTCGATAAACAATAACAAGATTTCAATATATGTTAGATATAATGTTTATGAGGCAAAGGCGGAACAAAAGATCGCTAGTCAAAGTGCACCACTCGGACCGTTTATCCGCTCAGATCAAAGTTCAAATGGTGGCGCAGTGCGAACTTACTGAGCAGATCCTTTCACAAGTGCTTGAATTCATCTGAACACAAATGACTCGGTTTATAGCAAGATGAAACAGTGCTGACAAACATGTGACACACTGCTCAACGATACAGTCAAAAGGCTTTTTAATCTACAAATCGCCATCATTTACCAAAGATTTACTGTAGTAGCACTAACTGCACAGTGGTATTGTGTCAGAAATGTTGGTATATTTGTGTTAAATGTTATTTTATTATTAATGTAAACATGTATTAAATGTATTGGAGGAGTAATGGCATATAATTACAGTATTTTTGTTATTAAGCTATAGCGTTTATGCATTTATTATACTAAATGTATTTAGACTACTGTTTTTCATACAAATACATAGGAACCATATTACATTTCTACCATGGTACTGAGGTGTTATATTTGTTATTTTTACTGTTATTATCATGATACTATGGAAGAGCACTGGTTAATTAAAAAAAAAAAACTCAAAGAGTCAGATTAATTAAATTTCACCATCTAAAAATGAGATTTTTACAGATATTACTGATTTTGATCATGGACATAAATCTGCATTTGCATTCTAAATCAGGTTACTACCAATCGTGTATTTCTAGAGACGAAATTTATTATTATTATAATTATCAGGTAACACAAACCTGTTACTTGATTTGAAACAGGATTACTCATTAAAAGATGCAGAACTAAGAAATGATTTTATTATTTTGTTAAGGAAAA
Source organism: Cirrhinus molitorella (assembly GCA_033026305.1). Classification (NCBI taxonomy): domain Eukaryota; kingdom Metazoa; phylum Chordata; class Actinopteri; order Cypriniformes; family Cyprinidae; genus Cirrhinus; species Cirrhinus molitorella. The sequence goes on along the minus strand of CM065140.1, from coordinate 4,532,481 downwards.
ATGACTGAAAAAAGTTTGAAGAATTCAAAAGACAATAAGTATTGGTCATGTTGAGAGTCTGTGACCATAAAGAAGAATTAACTGTCTGTTTTTTACAACTTTTACATTGTAGCAAACATCTGCCTTTAAACTTGAAAGAAATACAAATGTGACATTTATTGTGATAAGTATCGATATCGACTGATATGAAAAAATTTGTTTTGGCATAATCACCCAGCCCTAGTTCAAAGGGTTCAAATACACAAAAAAAAATGGTGGAAAACCAAAGGATTTTGAGACCTTAAGGTTTTTTCTTAAGAACAGTGGGCTGTTCAGGACAAACAAGGGACTCATGAACAACTATCACTAAACAAAAAAACACAGCTGTTGATCATTCAGGTAAAAACACAGTTTTAAGTATAAATGGGATGTAATTTTTATAAATTCAGCTATTATTTTCTCTGTGTAAACATCTTTTATGTGAAATATCTTTATCTTCACTTCTATTATTAAGGTCAGTACCAAATAAGCAATAACATGCATTTTGTATGATCCCTCTTATTTTTGATAAAATAAAAATTTGCAGATTATGAAAGGGGGATGTAAACTTTTGACCTCAACTGTACTTATGTACTTAGCTGTGTAGTATATGAATTATTTAGGGTTTTTTGGTCATTTATAATGTCTGAAAGCTCCTCCCACTCCACTACGTAATTAAAGCTGCGACAGATTCACTACTACTCACACAATTTATACTACAAAATATAATAGCATAGTGCATAAGTATGTGAAGAGACTTAAAGTGGCCCATTCTATTTTACTTATGTAATGTTGCAAGTTTATCCATTGGAATTCACTCAGTTCCAGCTTTCAGACCATGTGATGTCAAAAGGAAGTTCTTTTTGAGATGGAGAAAATATTACATTTTTCATGAAAGATGTTTTTGGTTTTGAAATATTTGATTTATTACACAGACACACTCTAATTAATGCTCTGTGATAGTACCATGGTACACTGATGTCAGTAATACAAATATTTCTTAATAAATTGTAGATTATCAGAAGAATCATTTTGTTCCTCATTTCTTAAAAAAACGGCAAAAATGAAACCTGATGCCTGATGGAACTGAAAGGGGACATTTTTTTTTAGAATTTTAAAAGCAGAAGCATCTAATTTTATAAAAGCACTTAGATTAATTATTCTGGGAGCTGTAACACTTTTCAAAATCATTATTTTACAGTCATTTAAGGGTTTTAGGGTTTTTTAAATTGCTGGTGACAAAGTAATTAATTATACATATTGGATGCAATCATATTGAAAAGATTAGAAAATGATTGTTTGCACATTACAAACATGTTAACACAGTCTTGTGGCTACAGTGAGTGATTTTACAAATTGCAGTAACCCAGATTGTCCATGTACTGAATAGCATCTTTGAGCTAGGTTCAAAAGTATCTAAAAGTGTCACTACCAAAACATTTGGTGAAGTTTCAGCAGTGACATCTGTATTTTTTGGGTGTTATCCCACAAAATTGCCACTACCGTAACAGTCACGACCGAAACATGTCATCATTGTTTCAGTCGTGACAAAAGGGAACACATAATCCTGTATTTGGGGGAAATAAACTACATTTTAGTACAGTTATGCGAATTGTTTTGTATTTTAGCATGTTTTAGTAGTGTTTTACTATTTGGTTTAAAATTCTGTAATGAGATGTGGTCGCTACCAAAACATTACTGTCACGACCAAAACGTGGGATGTTTTGTCAAAATTACGAATTATCAACTAAGATGTTATGATAGTGTTTGTTTCAATGTATATTCAAACTAATGAATCCTTAAGTTTGAAAACAGTATGACCAACTTTTTGCCTTTTACTAACATTTGGGGAGAGGACTAATATTCCAAAACTTCCTGAAAATACAATGACAATTTACTGTACAATTACTATAAATGTTTACTTTGAATATTATACAATTTGCATACATACAAAATTTGTGGAAAACACATTTTTTTCCAAGACATTTCCAATACTGACTCTGAAGCAATTCTGTAGAATGACCCATATATATACACACACATATATAACACACACAGAGATAGAGACACACCATACCACGTCTCAACAGTAAAAACCATGGTAATGTCATGGTATATTGTCCGAAAATGTTTCATGATGTTTCTTAATATGTTTTAAAGTGTTTGCAATGTACGACTTCCTCCAGACCACTTATGAAAACATATGGATGCCTATGACTGCCACAACGTCAAAAAGTCAGGTTTTATTATTCTCGTCTCACCACGTATAGAACACCTGGATTACACACACACACACACACACACACACACACACACACACACACACACACAAACACTTACACAACAAGCAAGACATATCATACAGTTCCAGAATCCAGCGAAATGATCTGCTCATAAACACACAAACACACACTCAGCAGTTTGATGCAAGGTCAGCTGGCCTGCTCAGTTAAAACAACACTAACACAGTAAAACAAGCTGCCCGTTATCAGTCAAGAGCCCAGTGTCGTCATGTGTGTCTAACAGCAGCTGTATGATGATAAAGTGTAATTCGCCTGATTATCAGCTAATCCACCATTATGACAAACACTGGCGCCTCTGCTTTCAATAATACTTACATTTATGACCGCTTCAGATGATCTGAGCGCGTTTGTCAGTCGCTGATGGTGGGGTGGGGTGTGTTTGAGTCCTCCAGCATGATCCACACAAACACACACTAGTGATTTTGTCAGCAAATTCACCAGGTTTTTCACACTTAGATGTTTTTTATCAAACCCGACACTGTCAGCAGAGAGTGAAGCAAGAGGAAATGGCAACAGATCTGACGTGCCTCAGGCCGGATGTACAACTTCAAAATTAAAGTCTTAAGCTATTGTAAATCTCAACACATTAAATTCATAATAATTTTCGTCTTTTGTATATGTTTCTTCTCAGTAAATACACATATGCAATTTGTAAAGAAATTATAGTTATGAATAAATAAGAAATCGTGACATTTTATATTGCCTTTATGTAACAACAGACAAATTAAAGAAATTATTATTATTTCATTAGCATGAAAAATATTTTGGCCCACATATGGAAGCTATGTGTATTAATACAAATTATTTTTAATATTAAATAGCCATCTAAATGCAGAGGATTTCCTGAGATGTCAAGGGAAAATATAATTTTATGTGAAAAGTATAGCATGTATTTATTTATTTATTATATATAAATTACTTACTGATAACTGCTAATATTTAAAATATATTTAAATAATAATAATAATAATAATAATAATAATATGATGATGATGATGATGATGATTTTATTTTATTTTTGTACTGTGTCTTTGTGTTGATATTGCCAGTATGATTGGTAAACGTTAAACTACTGTATTTAATATTATGTTCCAAACATGTGAAAAATACAGCCTTATTATTAGCCTTTTATTCTATAGGTTTTTGAAATAATGTTGACATGAAATAAATTGCTTGTTGATTACAACTGTATTTTGAAAAATATCATTTTGAGCAATAATAATAACAATAACAATAATAAATTAGTAATAATAACAGTTATTTGTTTATTCATTTATTTATTTATATAAATTTTGTTTCTGTGTTGATATTGCCAGAATAATTGGTAAACGTTAAATTACTGTATTTATAATTTATATATTTATTGTATTTATAATGTTCCAAACATTTAATGTGAAAAATACAGCCTTATTATTAGCCTTTTTATTCTATAGGTTTTTAAAATAATGTTGAAATGAAATTTTATTTTGAGTAATAATTTATTATTATTATTATTATTATTATTATTATTATTATTATTTCATTTTATATAATAAATATATTTTATATAATACGTTTATATTATTTTATTATTTATTATATTATTTATTATTATATTTGTAAAACATGTTAAAAGTTACATTACTGTTTTATATCATTTCATTTCATGACTTGGTTGGATTTGCTCTGCTTTTCCTGTCAACCACACCCGGAAGACAGCCAACATTCACCAATCGGAAGACGGCTTCATTCCCAACAACCAATAAAAATCTTTGTCATGAACCGTCATTTGTGGGCGGGGAGTCGGTGTGGTCGTCAGAGTTGAGCAGTGATCAGTTCCTTTAGTACTATACGTGTGCTTTTAGTGCGATCCGCGCGTTTTTAAGCCAGCTCAAACATTAACACTTTATTAGTGTGAGTGTGCGAAGCGCTGCTTTGTCGTTGAGTCGTAGAGCAGAAGTACAGTAGCGTGTGGTGTGATGGCGTGTTTGTAGAGCGCTGGAGCGTGATTGGTCAGTGCAGTGTGCGCTCATGGTGCGGTTGTTATGGGCGGTGCGCAGATCAGCGGCTGCGCTGCTCGTCAGAGTAAATAAACCCGCTGCTGGAGCTCAAACTCTTCATTTACCTGTTCAACAGCACATACAGCTTTACAGGTGAGTGCAGCAAACATTTACATAACATTTATACAGTGCATTTTATGAGATGCTAATTTTACAAGGCCTAAATAATGTTTCCTTTTAATTTAGCACTATGCTAAACTAATTTTTGTAGATTTTTGTGCATGTTCTTTGTAATAATTATTGTATTAATATGTATGTTTACGTTCTTCACGTGGTATTATTTAGTTATTATTACGTCTGTGTTATTTGGCTATTAAAATACTTTATTTTTTTTAATGTAAATGTATTCTATTGTTATTTATTTAATAAATTTAGGTTGTTTATAATATTATATAGTTAAAAACAATTACGTAAAAGTTTAAATAATGTTATCAGTTTGCTATAATTTCTTATTAGTTGTATACAGGATTTTAGATTTTTATAGCAGTTTTCTTATAATAATTATAAAAAATATATCTGATTGCATTATAAAGTGTGTTATAGGGTGAAGGTGAATAAGTCTGTGTGTTTGCAGTCAGGTCAGACGGCTCAGTTCACCTGTAAGGATGCCGGAGATTAACATGGATAATCTGGATGAGAAGCAGGTGCAGCTGCTTGCAGAGATGTGCATCCTCATCGATGACAATGACAGAAAGATTGGAGCTGACAGCAAGAAAAACTGCCATCTGAACTCAAATATTGATAAAGGTAATATGCATGCATGATGTTTTACTGTTGATTATAATGTATGCACACACAAACTTTGGTATTTATTTTTTTAATATAAAGTGTTAAAATAAATTATTTTCTTGTTTCCTCACCTACAGGATTATTGCATCGAGCATTCAGTGTTTTCCTGTTTAACAGCGAGGAAAAGCTACTCCTTCAGCAGAGATCCGATGCCAAAATCACTTTTCCAGGTGTGTGCCATTGTTATTTTAATATTATTTATATACTATTATACTACATATTTCTGTTTTAAATTATGTTTTAGAATTGTAGTTGAAGTCAAAAGTTTACATTTTCAGAATCTGCAAAATGTTAATTATTTTACCAAAATACAAAATGCATGTTATTGTTTATTTAGTACTGACCGGAATAAGATATTTCACATTAAAGATGTTTACATACAGTCCACAAGAGAAAATAATAGTTGAATTTATAAAAATGATCCTGTTCAAAAGTTGTGAATGATCCACAGCTTCCCACAAATTATTTGGTTTTCCAGCATTTTGTGTATTTGAACCCTTTCCAATAATGACTGTATGATTTTGAGATCCATCTTTTCACAGTGAGAACAACTGAGGGACTCCTATGCAACTGTTATAGAAGTTAAAAAAATTCACTGATGCTTCAGAAGAGCAAAAACATGCAGTAAGGGGGGGGGGGAGATTTTTCTCAAATATATTTTGAGATTTTGCCTAAATATATTTTTTCATTTAGTACTGCTCTTCAGAGGCTACAGAAGATCGTTACATGTTTCCCAGAAGACAAATTTACCCTGATCTTCAAAAGTTTTCACCCCTCTTAATGCATTGGGTTTTCCTTCTAGAGCATCATTGAGCATTTAAACCTTTTGTTATAGTTGCATATGAGTCCCTCAGCTGTCCTCAGTGTGAAAAGATGGATCTCAAAATCATACACCCTGATAGCACACATACATCACAGAGACATCTATTTGATGTCTGTATTTACATCTGGAAGATGTATTTTCCTCCTAAGATGTCTATTATATCACATTAAGATGTTTATGATGTAGAATGTATGTAAAACTGACATCTTACAGTCTGTATAGATGCAGATGCTTTCCAAATTAAGTGACCTTTAACAGATATCTTGCAGACGTATGTTTAAATACACAAAAATGCAGGAAAATCAAAGAATTTGTGGGACCTGAAGGATTTTTCTGAAGAACAGTAGGCAGTTTAACTGTTCAGGACAAACAAGGTACTAATGAACAACTAAACCAACCAACTCATGAATCACTAAACAAAAAAAGACAGCTGTGGATCATTCAGGTAAAAACACAGTATTAAGAATCAAGTGTATGTAAACTTTTGAACAGGGTCATTTTTATAAACTCAACTATTATTTTCTCTTGTGGACTATATGTAAACATCTTTCATGTGAAATATCTTATTCAGGGCAGTACTAAATAAACAACAAGCATGCATTTTGTATGACCCCTCTTGTTTTGGTAAAATAATTATCATTTTGCAGATTCTGAAAGGGTGAACCTTTTGACCTCAACTGTAGCTGTTATATGTTGTATGTTCTTTTGTTAGTATTTCTAAATTTAGTAATATTTTAGTTTTAGTCATTTTAATTTTAGTTTCCAAAGTTTTAATGTTCGTCTAATGTTCATGTTTACTTTCATCTAAGCTTTATTTTAATTACCAAAGCAGATTTTATTTAACAGTTTTAGCATTAACAACATTGGCTGCTTTTACTCTTCTATTTTACTCATTTCATAATTCTTCTCAGAAATCAAATACTAATTTTGTCTGTGTTTTCTTCATAGCAGAGTGTGTAAATACATAGCAAATAGTAATACAGCTGGTGAGAAAGACACTAAAGGCCAGATTTACTAGCAGCTTAAACCAACGCAACCCCTCTTTTGATGTTTAAAAAACTACTGTGTAGTAAAACTACTTACTAAAGACACAGTAAGACATAGTGATGAAAAGACATGGCTACAGTTATTTTTGTGGTTGACCTTTCTGCATGTGCATTTGTAGGAGTTTCCACTCCCATCTGTACTTTTATGGCACTGTGGTCTCATGCTGAATTGCCCTGTTAAGTAAATCTGGCCCTATGTACTCACTCTCCGTTCCTTTAAACTGTTAGTTTGCGCTCAGATATAACAGAAATTGACATAATAAGCCTTAGTTTATAGCTTTTGTTTGCAGTATGATAAAACAACGTTCAATACATTTTTGCATATATAAATAATAATTATTAGTTATATTGTTATTTTAATATTATTTATATACTATTATACTACTTATTTCTGTTTTGAATTATATAATTTTAGAATTACAGTTGAGGTCAAAAGTTTACATCCCCCTTTCAGAATCTGCAAAATGTTAATTCTTTTACCAAAATAAGAGGCGTCATGCAAAATGCATACTATTGTTTATTTAATACTGAATGGAATAAGATATTTCAAATTAAAGATGTTTACATATAGTTCACAAGAGAAATAATAGTTGAATTTATAAAAATGACCTGGTTTAAAAGTTGTGAATGATCCGCAGCTTTGTTCTTCCGTTTAGTGATAGTTGTTCATGAGTCCCTTGTTTGTCCTGAAGTTAAACTGCCTGCATTTTTACATATATAAATAATTATTATTACGATAACCAATTGCAACAAGTAATATACTGTTTTTAAATGTAGAATAAGGTCACAGGTTTATCCAAATAATTTTGAGAGCTCTAGTTATCCTTTTTAAACATTATCATAAGCTGAAATTAAGTTTAGTTTGTGGATATGCTTTTCCAGGCTGTTATACCAACACTTGCTGTAGTCACCCTCTCCACACTGCCAGTGAACTGGAGGAACAGGATGCCATCGGGGTCCGTCGTGCCGCACAGAGACGCCTGCAAGCTGAGCTCGGCATTCCCACCGAACAGGTACCGATACAACAAGGCTTACAAAATTTTACCTTGATTCGCCTTTTTACAAATTAAGGCCTAAATAGGTGCTTAATCGGAACAGAAAGTCTTAAATTCATAATTTCATGGCAAATAAATTTTTCATGCATTGTTGAAAAATGAAAAAAAAAATGCTTTCTCAGCATTTCTGGCTTGTTTTCTATCATAAATGCACTTATTTTTGATCAGTTGATGAGAAGCCAAGATTTATTATCTTATGTCAGTTTTTGTAAGTAAATGTGCCTTGATTAAAGAATCTGTAGACATTTGTACTGGAAAACAACAAAAATACTGAAAAAACATCTCATTTTTGCAGTGCTAACAGAGGTACAGTAATAGTTATTTCCATGTTCCACAGTGTTTCTACTGCTCGATTAGTTCACTTTCAGAACAAAAATTTACAGATAATGTACTCACCCCCTTGTCATCCAAGATGTTCATGTCTTTCTTTCTTCAGTCGTAAATAAATTATGTTTTTTGAGGAAAACATTTCTCTCCATATAATGGATATGTATGCTGCCCCCAAGTTTGAACTTCCATAATACAGTTTAAATCCAGCTTTAAAGGGCTCTAAACGATCCCAGCCGATGAAGAAGGGTCTTATCTAGCAAAAGATTTTCTAAACAAATTGACAATTTATATACTTTTTAACATCAAATGCTCATCTTGTTTTGTGTCTGCGATTTGCATGTGTAGTCTGTGTAATCTGGGTCAATACAGTTAGGGTGTGTCAAAAAACTCCCAAATCATTTTCTTCCCCAACTTCAAAATCATCCTACATCGCTGCAGAAGTACCAACCCAGTGTTTACAAAGTGAACAAACAAAGGAGATCAAACGGCCTTTACAAAAAAAAGGTAAAACAGCATTGTAGGATGATTTTGAAGTTGAAGACTAAAACGAGATGGGAGTTTTTCGACATTTCCCTAACTGTATTGACCCGGATCACACAGACTACGCATGCACATCGCAGAGACAAGACAAGACGAGCATTTGAGATTAAAAAAGTAGATAAATTGTCCGTTTGTTTTGAAAATAACCGATCACTTTGATTCTTTATCGGCTGGGATTGTTCAGAGCCAAGTTCAAACTTGGGGGCACCTTACATATCCATCATATGGAGAGAAATCCTGAAATGTTTTCCTCAAAAAACATAATTTCTTTTCGACTGAAGAAAGAAAGACATGAACATCATGGTTGACAAGGGGGTGAGTACATGATCTGTAAAGTTTTGTTCTGAAAGTGAACTAATCATTTAAGGCCTTAAAAGTATTCAATTCATTGAGTCATGGCATTAAATCTTGCATGCTAAAAATTAATATCTTTCTCAGTAATTTTGTGTTGTTTTTCCAATACAAATATCGAAACATTTATAAAGGAAGAAGATACATTCACTTGAGATGAAAATTGTAGATAGCTGAACTGTTTTCTGAGAAACTGACGAAAAAAAAGATCTGAGTTTATGTAACAAACAAATATTTGCCAGTTGGGAATGAAAACTTGTTTTCCTCTTGAATAAGTTAATATTTCCAACCCTACTGGCAGATGTTTGTTCTTTTTTAATCATAAAATCCCTTCATTTTGATTAATTTCTTAGAAAACAAGAATGCCAGTTTTTGCAATGTGATCAGATGTACAGTTAAAGTTGTAAAGTATTAGTTTTTTTTTGTTTTTTTTTAAATAGTATGAAATGAAAAGGTAATATAAGTATTTTTTAAAAAAAACTTTGAAGTGTTGCTTACAAGTTGCTTACAATTGTTTGCTTCCATATTGCATAACATATTGCATTCTCTTCAGTTTATTCCTTAAATGTATAGTTCACTCAAAAATGAAAATTCTGTCATTAATTACTAAGCCTCGTGGCATTCTAAACCCATAAGACCTTTGTTCATCTCCGGAACACAAACTAAGATATTTTTGATGAAATCAAAGAGTACTTTTTGTGCGCAAAGTGAACCAAAATAACTTTATTCAACAATTTCTTCTCTCTTTCAAGAGGGTTTTAAAATGCCGTACCTATTTATTATCGCAGGTGCCTCCAGAAGAGATGACCTACCTGACCCGCATCCACTACAAAGCCCAGTCGGACGGCATCTGGGGCGAGCACGAGATCGACTACATCCTCTTCATGCAGAAAGACGTGGATCTGAATCCAGACCCCAACGAGATCCAGAGCCACTGCTACGTGTCCAAAGAGGAGCTGAAAGAGATCCTGGAGAAAGCCAAAAGAAAAGAGCTGGAGATCACGCCTTGGTTCAGCCTTATCGCAGAAACCTTTCTGTTCAAGTGGTGGGACAACCTCCATAACCTCAAAAAGTTCATCGACCATGAGAGGATTCACCGCATGTAAGCCACGTCTGTAAAGGACTTGCTATTTACTAATGGACACTTAAACGGTTAATAAAAAGACTGGAAGGTTTGATCATAAAGGGCTTGTCTTCTTAGACAGCCTTTGTTTGTAAACGTTTGGACAAGCAGGTAGGTTTTATTAGCATTAAAGTTCTGATTAGTAGTTAGAACTTTATTCCACTTTTCAAACTGGATATACAGGAATACTGAGCATTTGGTGTTTTCTGTCAGAGGACTGAAGGAGGTATGGCTAACAAATGCTGTCTGTTTGTGTGAAGTGCCTAGTTTCATTTGAGAGACTGCTTTTGAAAGATTGTTTTGTGTAGATTAAACTATCAGGGCTCGTTATGAGGTTTACAGTTATGTAAAGTAATTATTAGAGAAGTACAATAAAAATGTGTTCCTTTATAAGTCTCATTTATTTCAACCCATTCATTTAATAATTTTTAGAAAATTATAACATGCCCATATATTTTTCTCTCAATAATAACTTTTAATCATTATATGTATATAAAATATATATATATATATATATTAATGTTGCAACGTTTGGGCTCAGTAAGATCTTTAAATGTTGAAAAGAAGTTCACTCATTTGCAACTCATATGCAACTCATATGCAACTATTACAGAAGGTTCAAATGCTCACTGTTGCTTCAGAAGGAAAAACTATGCATTATGAGCTGGGGGTGTAAACTTTTGAACAATGAAGTTGTGCATTTTTCTTATTTTGCCTAAATTTCCTTTTTTTTTTTTTCATTTAGTACTGCCCTTCAGAAGCTACAGAAGATACTTGCATGTTTCCAAGAAGACAAAATTAGTTAAATTTACCATGATCTTCAAATTCAAAAAGTTTTCACCCCCGGCTCTTAATGCATGGTTTTTCTGGAGCATCAATGAGTGTTTGAACCTTCTCTAATAGTTGCATCAATAGTTTCTCAGTTGTCCTCAATGTGAAAAGATGGATCTCAAAATCATACAATCATTGTTGGAAAGGGTTCAAATACACAAAAATGCTGAAAAACCAAAGAATTTGTGGGATCTTAAGGATTTTTTTCTGAAGAACAGCAGGCAGTTCAACTGTTCAGAACAAACAAGGGATCCATAAACATCAATCACTAAACAGAAAAAAAAAAAAAAAAACTGCTGTGGATTATTCAGGTAACAATGCAGTATTAAGAATCAAGCATATGTAAAATTTTGAACTTGGTCCTTTTTAATAATTCAACTATTATATTTTCTTGTGGACTATATGTGAACGTCTTTTGTGCTGGAGAAAGTTACTTTTAAAAGTAATGTATTACAATATTGCGTTACTCCCTAAAAAAGTAACAAATTACATTACTTAGTTTTTGCATTACTTTTGTGCTACTTTTTAAATCTGGCCAGGGCTTGCTTGTTTGTTTTTAATATAAAAAGTTTGATTTTTAGCAAAGGTAAAAGCCCTTTCACACCAAAAAGTGAAATAAATAAGCCTAAAACTACAGTACAACTGTAGGAGAAGGAAGGAATCTTAAATAAGTTTTGCTTTTTATTAGTATGGTTGAATTGGATCGACAAAGGTCAGCAGTAAAGACATTGGTTAATAAAATGGGATTAAATAAATTTAATTGTATTTAATTGTCATTACTTTTTTGAAAAAGTAACTCAGATATTTTCTTGTAAATGAAAAAGTAATGCGTTACTTTACTAGTTACTTGAAAAAAGTAATCTGATTACGTAACACGTTACTTCTAATGTGTTGCCAACAACACTGTCCAATAGTAACTGATTCTTGTCCTGGCAAATTATTTTAATCCATATTTTAAAAGTTCATTCTTGATTTCATCCAGCAGATGGCACTAAACCCAAACAAAAGCCATCAAAACTTCACCACAGAAAAAGGAACAGATTGTACAAAACATTGGATAAGGACACAATAAGAACTGAACATTTAAGTTTCATTTCATTTTCAGTTTTTGATTGTATTGATGATTATGAAAACGACAGCCATTTAAGTAAACAATACACACTGTTGCTCCTCTTCATGTGTTGTGGATGTGTGCATTAAGGCCGTATAGAAAAACAGCAGCCTTGTTTGACGAACAGAAACCCATCTGAGCTGTCAATCATCAAAGCTTGTTAGAACTGCACTTCACCCATGTACTTAAAGCATGAAGCACTGACAGCAATCATAAAAGATTGATCTAAATGAACCTGGAGTTGAAAATTAAAACCCTTAAATTAATAATCAAGCACATTAATGTCACTAACAACATGATTTCCTTTGTTTTAGCCACAATGCTTTGGTTGCACACCATTAAAGACAATCAGCTCTGCACTGAAATATCACAGCTGCTGAGGAGGAAAGAATCCCTTCCATTATGCACATGGATTTTCCACAGAGATGTTTCTTGGGGGAAGGGTGGATATAAGAAGAGTTTTTTGAGAAAGACCACCAGGGGGCCTGCTGGATTAAAAATGAATGAAGAACATCATACAGACCAGAAAGCACATCAGTAGAGCATGTATTTTACATGGAGGTGTGATGTTCCAACCAGTGTGCCTAACCACAAATAACATCCTGTACCCTGAAAATGTCTTTTTATGTACAGTGAGGACTGAGACAATTAGTGGAAATGATTTGATGTGCAATTTAAAAAAATAGCACAAAATATTTTAATTAATATCAACACAACAATTTTAGTCAAGTGTTTTTGTTAATGTCAGCAGCATAGAAGTCTATAGATATAAGCTGCTGTCTATCCTGCAGAACAGAACCTCTCTTTTAAATTTAAATGCCAGGATATCAGATTATGTGAACAGAAAACCATGAACAGCCTTTCCAGAGCAAAGAAAAGCACATCTGAAGAGAGCTTAAGGTGACAGCAGAGAGAGGGGGGGGGGAGAGAATAAATGAGAAATCCAGAAAATGTGTTGATACTGAGCCTAGCTGATGCAATACTGAAAAATATGAACATATCCTCTTTTTTTAAGAGGACGTGTGTATGTGTATGTGCTGATGTATTTTAAACTCAGGCCGGCATATTTTAATACATTCAGATTCAAAGAAGCATGGTAAACCAATGGGAATTAGTGTCAATGTGGACGTTTCTGTTTTTAAAGGGACAGTTCACTCAAAAATAATCTGGCCTTGTTTATTCTTGCTGGATCTGTTTGCTGCTTTTGACACGGTTAACCACCAGATCCTCCTGTCAACCCTGTTGGCAAAGGGCATCTCAGGAATCGCACTTCAGTGGTTTAAATCTCACCTCACAGAAAGTTCCTTTAAGGTATCTTGGAGAGGTGAGGTATCCAAGTCGCAACCTCAGGGCTCAGTTCTTGGACCACTTCTTTTCTCTGTCTACATGGCATCACTAAGTTCTGTCATTCAGAAACATGGCTTTTCATATCACTGCTATGCTGATGACAATCAACTCTACCTCGCATTCAGTCCTGATGATCCGACGATAGCTGCTCAGATGTCAGCTTGTCTAACAGGCATTTCTTGCTGGATAAAGGACCATCATCTTCAACTCAACCTTGCCAAGACAGAACTGCTTGTGGTTCCATCAAAACCACAGTTTCATCACAATTTCACCATCCAGTTAGGCACATCAACCATAACTCCTTTTCAGTCTTGGAGGAGAAACCTTGGAAACCTTGGAGTTGTGATTGATGATCATCTGAATTTCTCAGACCACATTGCTAAAACTGCCTGGTCCTGCAGATTAGCTTTATTCAACATCAAGAAGATCCAGTCCTTTCTTTCGAAACATGCTTTACAACTCCTTGTTCAGGCTCTTATTCTGTCCAGGCTGGACTATTGCAATGCTCTTTTGTCAGGTCTTCCAGCCAGTTCTATTAAACCTTTACAATTAATCCAGAATGCGGCTGCAAGATTTTTTGCAAGAAATTTGCACTGGCTACCAATAGCTGCTCGCATAAAATTCAAGGTATTAATGTTTGCCTACAGAAACACCACTGGCTCTGCACCCATTTACCTAAATTCATTACTTCAGATTTACAGTTGAAGTCAAAAGTTTACATATACCTTGCAGAATCTGCAAAATGTTCATTCTTTTAGCAAAATAAGAGGGATCATGCAAAATGCATGTTATTTTTTTATTTAGTACTGACCTGAATAAGATATTTCAAATAAAAGATGTTCACATATAGTCCACAAGAAAATATAATAGTTACATTTATAAAAATCACCATGTTCAAAAGTTTACATATGCTTGATTCTTAATACTTTGTTCTTACCTGAATGATCCACAGCTGTTTTTTTTTTGTTTGTTTTGTTTTGTTTAGTGATAGATGTTCATGAGTTTGTTTGTTTGTTTGTTTTTCAGCATTTTTGTGTATTTGAACACTTTCCAACAATGACTATATGATTTTGAGTTCCATCTTTTCACACTGAGGACTCATATGTAACTATTAGAGAAGGTTCAAATGCCCACTGATGCTTCAGAAGAAAAAACATGCATTAAAAGCCAGGGGGTGAAAACTTTTTGAATTTGAAGATCATGGTAAATTTAACAAATTTTGCCTTCTTGGAAACATGCAAGTATCTTCTGTAGCTTCTAAAGGGCAGTACTAAATGAAAAAATATGATATTTAGGCAAAATAAGAAAAATGCACACAACTTTGTTCTGTTCAAAAGTTTACACCCCCAGCTCACAATGCATAGTTTTAACTTCTGAAGCATCAGTGAGCGTTTGAACCTTCTGTAATAGCTGCATATGTGTCCCTCAGTTGTCCTCAGTGTGAAAAGATGAATCTCAAAATCATACAGTCATTGTTGGAAAGGGTTCAAACCACAAAAATGCTGAAAAACCAAATAATTTGTGGGACCTGAAGGATTTTTCTGACAAACAGCAGGCAGTTTAACTGTTCAGGATAAACAAGGGACTAAATTATCGCTAAACAAAAGAGACAGCTGTGGATCATTCAGGTAACAACACAGTATTAAGAATCAAGTGTATGTAAACTTTGGAGCAGGGTGATTTTTATAAATTCAGCTATTATTTTCTCTTGTGGACTGTTTTTATGTGAAATATCTTATTCAGGTCAGTACTAAATAAAAATTAACATGAATTTTTTTATGATCGCTTTTATTTTGCTAAAAGAATTAACATTTTGCAGATTCTGCAAGGTATATGTAAACTTTTGACTTCAACTGTATGTGCCCTCTAGAAGCTTGCGTTCTGCAAGTAAACGGCGCATTATTGTGCCATCCCAAAGAGGCACAAAATCACTTTCACAGACTTTCACATTAAATGTACCCTTCCTGGTGGAATGACCTGCTCAACTCACTCCTAACAGCTGAGTCCTTAGCCATTTTCAAGAATTGGATAAAAACACATCTTTTCCAACTTTATTTGACCCTCTAACTCTAGCTTCCTCTGTTCTAATTCTATTCTTTAAAAAAAAAGACTAACACCAGCTTCCCTCTATACAAAAAAAAAGCAAAAAAAGAAGGTCTCTAACACTAGCTTGCTTTTTCTTTTTTATTTTATCTATTGCGTACTGCGTTAGGCTAAATGAGACTTGTCATAGCACTTGCATGTTATTGCTCTTTTGTTGATTTTGATTGCTTCCATTGTCCTTCTTTGTAAGTCGCTTTGGATAAAAGCATCTACTAAATGTCTAAATGTAAATGTAAATTTACTCACCCACATGCCATTCCAAACCAATATGACCTTTTTTTTGGTACTTGGTATGACTTGAAGGTGAGTAAATGATGACATAAATGAAATTTCTGGGTGACCTGTCACTTTAAATCAGTTGTTTTTTTGACTAGAATGACTGTATAAAATAGCTGGAAGTGTGTGTGTGTTTGAGGAGGTTCAGGTTTTATTGTTTAGTTTTTAATCTTGTACCTTCCACGTCACCTGCTCATTTAATTCCTTTAAGAAACCAACTAAATTTGACTTGCACATTACACATAATCAAACAAACATTTCCATTAGTGTGTGATTATTATGCACTGGAGCACTACTAAAATCAGCAATCAAAGTAAACGGCTGTACAGCGAGCCATAACACTGTATAACAAGCACACTGAATGTCTCAAGAGTAACACACATTACACAGTTGTTGACTGTTCGTGATCTACATTGATTATATAAAGTTCTTGCCTTGTTGCTCAATTATTAAGCTCGTTTTTATCCTTGTGCCTTGGAATATATACGATGATAAAGCAAACCATATGCAGATGATTTCAGTGTGTAATCTGATAGTTAATTGCATTAATCATGTATATAGTATGTATTAGTGTCTATCTTTACAATCTGCTCTTCACACACCTGCTCTCATTAGAAGCTGCCTGCTTGTATCTATAGTTAATTGCTTTTTCCCCGCCATGATGAGCAGATGAAATCAATATCTGGCTCAACCAGTCAATCTTATCTTATTTCTTCTCATCTCTCTATTTCTTCACAAACAGCTATTTCATGGCTCTATTTTTGCTGTATGAATTTGTCAGAATAAGGCCAAAGTTCACTAAGAACTGCTTCAGCTCCCTTGAGAGACAAGACAGAGGAGAATGAGAGAGAAAAAGACATGTGGAAGAAGCAACAGACACCTGATTTTGATCTCTAGAGTATACAATGACTGAACATGCTGTTTTGAATTAAATATTTTAAATTTGCCCCACTGAAAAGTCCTTGAAAAGTTTACTCATCAAGAAATAAATTGTGTTTTTCTGAGTGGCACACACTCACATGGGATGAAGACTGCACCCACAGGCTAATACCCAAGGGCTGCATTGTAGTAAGGTCACCAGATTTCTGAAATGAAAACCGGGAGCATTTCCTAGTTCAGTGGTCAAAATATCACTGACAACTCACTTGTAATTATTTAAGAATTTAGAAAACGGGGACACAATGTGTTTTTTTTTTTTATTATTGTTGTGGATACTGTATATTAATATCATAATTGATAATTACAATGATGTTTGAGAATCAAACTTACCGTAGTTTTTTTAATACAATAGCAAAATTAACAAAAACAAAATTATGGCTTTAGAAAAAAAAAAAGAAAAAATAAGAAATATGAGAACATATGATAAATAAAACTAACAAATGTTATTTTCAAAATGTATTTAACATTTTCACAACTGTAAGTACAATAATTACAACTCTTCAAATGTTGTTTTTATGCTTTTGGAAAAGGATTTTTTCTATCCCTAATCAGGCTTATTATTTTGCATTTCAGGCTCATTTTGACCCCAAAGTGACACCGCAACTTGCGATAAAATGTATCTTTTCTATGTTAATCTGAGTTTTTGCACCAAACTTATCTATGTCATTTGGAGTGCAGTGCACTTCTGCGCTGGTGTGGTTATGCCTTGTTATACAGAAAACACAAGCAGTATTACTTTGCTTTAACATGTATATTAGTATGTGACTATTAGTATATGATAATAGCGCTCTGCTCTCGTTCAAATTCCTCATGGCTACAGTAGCGGCTCGCAGCACCCTCTGCTGTTGAAAATAATCACGGTCATATGATTGCCAGCTGGCTAAATTATCCTCCAAGTTATACCCTCTCTGGAGATCTCCAAATGGGGGTGGGCGCTCCAAAATAGGGCGTGGCTTCCTCTCATTGACAGACAGGCACCTGACATGCATGCATATTTTTTCCCCCAGTCATCTTCAGCACAAACTCCATCCCACAGCTGATTTTAAAGATTTTATTGGTTGTGTCAATCACAGTAAGATTATGCAATATGAGTTCGCCGGGCCGTTCCGAAACTCATTGTTGCCCTCATTTTTCATGAGCTGAACCCAAAGATCTAAGACTTTTTCTATGTACACAAAAGGCCCATTTCTATCAAATATTGGCCATGCAAGAACTGGGATGTTTTCAGCTTCCAGGAATTGTGTACAGATCTTTGCAACATGGGGCCGTGCATTATCATGCTGCAACATGAGGTGATGGTTGTGGATTAATGGCACAACAATGGGCCTCAGGATCTCGTCACTGTATCTCTGTGCATTCAAAATGCCATCAATAAAATGCACCTGTGTTCATTGTCCATAACATATGCCTGCCCATACCATAACCCCACCGCCACCATGGGCCACTCGATCCACAATGTTGACATCAGCAAACCGCTCACCCACACAACGCCATACACGCTGTCTGCCATCTGCCCTGTGCAGTGAAAACCGGGATTCATCCGTGGAGTGAACACCTCTCCAAAGTGCCAGACACCATTGAATGTGAGCATGTGCCAGATCAAGGTGGTTACGACAACAAACTGCAGTCAGGTCAAGACCCCAGTAAGAACGATGAGCATGCAGATGAGCTTCTCCGAGACGGTTTCTGACAGTTTGTGCAGAAATTCTTTGGTTATGCAAACCGATTGTTGCAGCAGCTGTCCGGATGGCTGGTCTCAGACGATCTTGGAAGTGCAGATGCTGGATGTGGAGGTCCTGGGCTGGTGTGGTTACACGTGGTCTCAGATGTGAGGCCGGTTGGATGTACTGCCAAATTCTCTGAAACTTCTTTGGAGATGGCTTATGGTAGAGAAATGAACATTCAATTCACAGGCAACAGCTCTGGTGGACATTCCTGCAGTCAGCATGCCAATTGCACACTCCCTCAAATCTTGCGACATCTGCGGCATTGTGCTTTGTGATAAAACTGCACTTTTTAGAGTGGCCTTTTATTGTGGCCAGCCTAAGGCACACCTGTGCAATAATCATGCTGTCTAATCAGCATCTTGATATGCCACACCTGTGAGGTGGATGGATTATCTCAGAAAAGGAGAAGTGTTCACTAACACAGATTTACACAGATTTGTGAACAATATTTGAAAGAAATAGGCCTTTTGTGTACATAGAAAATGTCTTAGATCTTTGAGTTCAGCTCATGGAAAGTGGGTGCAAAAACAAACGTGTTGTGTTTATAATTTTGTTCAGTGTAGTTACACCCAGAGTCACTACACCCTCCTACCCTGCGAATTTCGAGCCCCGGGACGCACCTGTTGCTTAAACCAAAGCGATAGAGTAAAAACTTTTCCTGCACTGCGCTGCGACGGCTCGCGGGAGAGCTTTTATGGCTAATTCCCGTTTATATCATTAATCAGAGGTTTAAAAACCAGGTTAAACACTACTGGCCACAAGCTTTGGGGCTTTTCTCTACTGGACATATTTATTTATATAGCATATTTTCTTTTAGTTTATATCAACTAGAAACAATTTTTAATTTGCTTTAAGTTAGATTTTGAAATGTAAGTCAATAACAATTGCCTGAAGCCAGAGGCAATGGTGAAAAGCTTTGCACAACAAGGCCCTGCCCCATTTTGGAGGTTCTGCCCACTTTTGGAGTTCACACCCCATTTTGGAGATCTCCAGTCTGCAGTTGGAGAAATCGACCAGATGAACTGTAGCAAAACCATAGTTCATTTGTGGTTACCATGGTTTAACTGTAGTAGCCACTGTATCGGTTTGTAAACAATCGGGATGCGTGCGCATCATGGTTGCAGAAAACCTGGGAGAGATTTTTATGACTGGAGAATTACATGGATACGGTACAAAATAGTTTGATTTCAAAAAGATTATCGATTATATTGATTAGATGTAATTTTCAAAATGTTCTCCGCTTATTACATTGCACTAATGGGACATTAAATTGACATATACTCTTTGTTCATGTAAGAGCACAAAAAGCATATTTAAAAAAATTATTGGAGGTCTGTCACGATTAAAAATAGGCCATAAACTTAATGAAACCACTGTGGCAGGAATATTGTGGAAGTTATAAAAAGAAAAAGGAGTAAAGCACCTGCAATAAGATCACTGGTTAAAAACTGTATGTAAAAGTGTGAGCTAAAACGTAAGTGTGATTGTTAGATGTTCCTCAGGAATCTCAGTTTTGTTCTGGACCAAAAAAGTCTATGATTATGGCATCTGGAACTTGACTTGACGCTAGTTGCGTCACTCCTCTGCCATTCACAAACCCGTAGCCTCATGGGACAGTAAAGTGTCTATCAGATGTGCACTTTAGAATCTTGCCAGAAGTAGTAGGTCATCCAGGTACTTTGTGCCTACTGTTTTATTTTTACTGTAAATTTGTACCTTCTCCTTTTTTTTACATTTTGTCTATTATAATAATATTATATAATTTCATAATGCACACCTTTATTCATTTCTGACAATGGCATCTGTATTTTTTAACCATAAATTGATCAAAAACATGTTTACAGTAAAGATCAGCTTAGATGTCACATTTACCCAATGGCTCTAGAGTCCTTAAAAGCCACTGATGAATAATTAAGATGAACATCGTCCTAATATGTTATGACTAGTCGGTGAGTTCTTCTTCTTTGGCCTTCAGCTCTCTATCCATTCGTCTTTGAACAAGAATAGAAGTGGATAGAAAATGTGACTCGGGGTGGCCAATTGTGTGTGCTGTACGCCTTTGACATATTTGCTTTGACACTTCCATCAACGCGAGCTGCCAGGTCTGACCTGCCGAGGAAATGTCTCGTAGCATTACTGTTTGCCACACACACTTGCGCTCCAGGCTTCAGGCCTCTGCACAGAAGAGAAAGGTCAAGATAGTGTCAAGAACACAAATGCATTGTGCTGCATGGTACTTGGATACAAACAAGCCTGTGTACACCTACCTAGGGGAAGCTCGGATATTTTATTTGTATAAATGTGGCTGTAGACACACACTAAGGCACGATATCTAACAATTTAGGTCAGCTCCCCCGTACTTTGTTTTGAAGCTATTATAAGATGACTCACGCAAACAAAACACAAATGCGCTCCTGTTGACGCAAAAGTGGGTGTCTCATCTGAGACTGAAGAGTGGCACATTTCTAATTCTGATGCAGAGACTGAAATTATTCCCCCCTCTACCAGAGAAAACCAAACAAGCATGACGCAGAAACCTTGGATTTCATAAATAGGGCATATCCATGCACATCCCTCTAAACTGTGTTTCTGAGAAACCCCATATATAGTAGCAAAGGCACACGTATATAGGGCACATTGCATTTGGTAAACATGGAATGAGTTATGTTGGCACAAGTATCTGTGTTTACCATATGTGGTAATAATTTAAATCATTATATAAAGTGTCCACTTTTCCAACGTAACTACGTAATGCAAGAAGTTGTGGACGTACTTCACAAAGCTAGTGCAAAATATATAGATAAAATATAGATTAAATATAAGTCCACTATATGGAGAAAAATCCTGGAATACTTTCCTCAAAAACCTTCATTTGTTTTTGGCTGAAGAAAGAAAGACATGAACATCTTGGATGACATGGTGGTAAGTAAATGATCGGGACATTTTAATTCTGGAGTGAACCAATCCTTTAAGTTTAACGATGCCTTTATAATATTTTTGTATGTTCTAGGTTTTGGCTACCTTAACTTTATAAGAAGGGCAGAAACCTCTTAAGTTTAATTTAGATCATTAGGACCAACGTCTTATGGTTTTGGGGTGACAAGTAAATGATGACAGAATTTTCACCCTAGTTAAAAAGTAATAATCTAACATATTTACTGACAAATCATTTGAGACTTGCTGATATAAAAAATGTAATTACTCTTTATTTGAAGTATTACTTGTGCACAATGTACATTTCTTAATATTAGGCCTAAAATGTGTTTTAATGTTACTATTGATGAGGAATATAGTTGTTCCATAATATATACATGCTGTTAATGTAATATGTAAATGTATTTGTAGTATACTTAGCATAAAATAAATGTATTTTAAATACATTTTGGCATATCTATTTTCTCACTAGGGTTTCCCTTTAAGTTTTGTTCAAATTCAGATATCTGTCACGGATTGGCCAGGCTCTTCCACCACTCTCACACAGCGATCCCAATCACCTGAATACTAATCATGCACAGCTGCACCTAATTACTCTGCACACCATAAAAACACACACCTCTCACCAGTCATTGTCCGGGCTCGTTTCTACGAAGCGGACTCACCATTATTCCCTTTGTATACTTACCTGTTGTTACTTACCTGATCTCCGTTTGATTCCAGTCTGCTCAGTTTCCCACGTCTCCAGTCAGCGGTGTGTGTGCCGTCAGTTCGTCCGCTCAAGTCTGCATCTGGTGTGTGCATTTGGTCAGCTCTTCTCCTCCTGTCGATCCTGCAAAGGAATACGGATACGTCATCACCCCGGACAATCCTCAAGCAAACATTCTCTCTGAATTATCCATACTCACCTATCTCTGCACGTCATTGTTCTTCTATTTGCTCTGCTGTTGAAATAAATCTCTATTACTCATCACTTACCTTGGTTGTCCGTCTGCTTCCGTAACAGAAGCCCGGACCTTTACAGTACCAGCATGAGCAATCCCGATCCGTTCCAGGAGCTGGTGGATTCATTGCGGAAAGTTTTGCTACAATCTACCTCACCAAATCTACCATCTGCACCACTTCCCGATGCACCACCAGCACCGAGCACTTCTTCGGCCAACATTCCTTCCAGTCCCATGGCTCGACCGGCGCCCTACTCTGGCGGGGCGGAGGAGTGCAACGGATTCCTGTTACAATGTTCTCTCATATTCACCATGCAACCTGCTTTGTATCCTACAGATCAGTCGAAGATTGCCTTCATCATATCGCTCCTTACTGGATCGGCCCTCCGGTGGGCTGAGACCATCTGGCAGCAAGCCGGGCCGGTAACTCACTCTCTGCAGACATTTGTAAATCACTTTAAGGAGGTGTTTGGTTGTTCGGATGGAGGGGTATCCGCTGGAGAGCAACTATATCATCTCAAGCAAGGAACGATGTCCACACAGGACTATGCTCTTCGTTTCCGCACGTTAGCTGCTGCCAGTGGATGGAATGAGCGATCCCTCCTTACCACCTACCGGCTCGGTTTGGAACCCAAACTCCGTCTGCAGTTGGCAACCCTGGACGACAACATTGGGTTGGAAAAGTTTATACAGCAATCTCTTCGCTGTTCGGATAGGATGAAGGCTTATCAGTCGGATCCTGATCTATTCACTCAAGCACTCCTCCGCCCGTCTGAGCCAGTCACCCCTCCAGAACCCATGATCATCGAGTCTGGCAGGCTCACGGCTGATGAGCGACAGAGGAGGCTGACCCGGGGTCTTTGTATGTACTGTGGTGCAAGCGGACATGTCAGGCTGAACTGTCCGCTCCGTCCAGTGACCTCCTCGGTGAGTGTATTCAATTCGGACATTGAGAAGATGCCTCCTCTCACTACCAATGTTCAGTTAACTACCCACTCACTCTCTGTTTCAGCTACCGCCCTTATCGACTCCGGGTCAGCAGGGAATTTCATCTCGCATGCCCTCTGTCGCCAGCTCCATCTCCGCACCGAAGCCTCGTCGAACATCTACCACATTCAACCCATAACCTTTAACATCAAGTCACAGGCACGTATTCATCGTAAATGTGAATCCATTATGCTACAGATCGGGTTATTCCATAAAGAGGAGATTCAATTTCTGGTTCTGGAGGGGGCCAATATGGACATTATTTTAGGACGCCCGTGGCTGGTGAAGCATGATCCCATCCTCTCTTGGGGCACAGGAGAGATCAAGAAATGGGGTGATGGATGCACACCAGACTGTTTTCCCGATCTTCCGTTGCAGATTCGAAAGCCCCTACCTGTCTGCGTCACGTCAGTTGAAAGCCCCGTCGAGAAACGATCTGTCCAGATACCTGACATCTACACTTCTTTTAAGGACGTCTTTTGCCCCAAGAGAGCTTCCCAGCTACCTCCACATCGGCCATGGGACTGTGCCATAGACCTGTTACCGGATGCTCCATTGCCCAGAGGGAAAATCTACCCGTTGTCGCTTCCGGAGACTAAGGCCATGGAGGAGTACATTCAGGAGGCTCTGAGTCAGGGGTATATCCGTCCTTCCACTTCACCCGCAGCATCCAGCTTCTTCTTCGTGGCAAAGAAGGATGGAGGGCTGCGGCCGTGCATTGATTATCGGACTCTCAACCAAGGAACGGTGAAATTCCGTTATCCCCTTCCTCTCGTCCCTGCGGCCCTGGAACAACTTCGATCCGCCACCATCTTCACGAAGCTGGACCTCCGCAGCGCATACAATCTGGTGAGAATACGTGAGGGGGATGAATGGAAAACTGCTTTTGTGACCCCTACTGGTCATTATGAATATCGGGTGATGCCCTATGGTCTGGTCAACGCCCCCTCCGTATTTCAGAACTTCATCCATGAAGTACTCCGGGAGTTCCTCCACCACTTCGTCATTGTTTACATTGATGACATATTGATTTACTCCCGGAGTGAAGCCGAACATCGCCACCACGTTGCGGAGGTCCTGCAAACCCTCCGGAAACATAAGCTCTTTCTCAAAGCTGAGAAATGCTCATTCCATCTTCCATCCGTTCAGTTCCTGGGTTACATCATTGATCATCATGGGGTTCGTATGGACGAGGGGAAGGTCACTTCCGTTGTCTCCTGGCCAGAACCCACAACTATCAAAGAGCTTCAAAGATTTCTCGGATTTGCAAATTTCTACAGACGTTTCATTCAGGATTACAGCAGCATCACAGCTCCACTCACCAACCTTCTCAAGAACAAGCCCAAAGATCTTTCCTGGTCTCCCGAAGCCGTCGCAGCCTTCCAGGCCCTGAAAGAGGCATTCACTCAAGCCCCACTCCTGACTCACCCTGATCCAGACATCCCTTTCGTGGTCGAAGTGGATGCCTCGACCACGGGAGTGGGCGCGGTACTCTCCCAATACCACGGCACTCCCAAGTTACTCCATCCATGCGCCTATTTCTCCCGGAAGCTCAGCCCGGCGGAGAGGAATTATGACATCGGGAATCGAGAACTTTTGGCCATCAAGCTCGCCCTGGAGGAGTGGCGACATTGGTTGGAGGGTGCAACACATCCTTTCCAGGTAATCACAGACCATAAAAATTTACAATATCTAAGAGATGCTAAACGACTCTGCCCTCGACAGGCCCGCTGGTCCCTATTCTTTTCCAGATTTCACTTCTCCATATCTTACCGGCCAGGATCCAAGAATATCCGAGCAGACGCACTATCCAGACTTCACGATCATCAAGAAACCATTGAAACACCAGCCAAGATTCTACCAGATCACATTACTGTCTGTCCCATTGAATGGTCTGCCCCTCCAGCCGTCGCCACTCCTGAACCCAGACCTCCGCCGGGCTGTCCACCTAATCGGCAGTTTATTCCAACAAATCAACGGGTAGATCTCATCCACTCCACGCACACCTCCCTGGGCACTGGGCATCCCGGGGCCAACAATACTCTCTCGCTGCTATCCCAACGCTTTTGGTGGCCGGACATGGCAAGGGATGTGAGAAGGTATGTACAAGGCTGTAGAGAGTGTGCTATATCAAAGAGTCCACGTCATCTACCTGCGGGTAAACTCCATCCCTTGCCTAACCCGAACCGTCCCTGGTCACACCTAGGAGTAGACTTCATGACGGATCTTCCCTCTTCGGATGGTAATACCTGCATTCTTGTAATCATAGATAGATTCTCTAAATTCTGTCGTCTGATTCCCTTGAAAGGTCTGCCTACGGCCCTGGAAACAGCTGAGAATCTCTTCAACCATGTCTTCCGATGTTTTGGCTTACCTGAAGATATAGTCTCGGATAGAGGGCCCCAATTTATCTCCAGACTATGGAAAGCCTTCTTCAAACTCCTAGGTGTGACCGTTAGCCTCTCCTCTGGCTATCATCCGCAGACCAACGGCCAGACGGAGAGGAAGATCCAGGAAGTGGGACGGTTCCTCAGGACCTTCTGTCACGGCCACCAAAACTCCTGGAACCAGTTTCTGGGCTGGGCGGAATACGCCCAGAATTCACTGCGGCAACCCACCACCAGACTTACGCCATTCCAGTGCGTCTTAGGATTCCAACCTCCACTCTTCCCTTGGGATGGGGAACCCTCGGATGTGCCTGCAGTGGATCATTGGTTTCGGGAGAGCGAGAGGGTCTGGGACGAGGCTCATCACCATCTCCAGAGGGCAGTTCGCAAAGCTAAAGATATGTCAGACCGGAGGAGGATCGCAGGTCCCGTCTACGCTCCTGGACAAAAGGTTTGGCTCTCCACCAGAGACATCCGCTTGCGACTGCCCTCCAGAAAACTTAGTCCCAGATTTGTTGGCCCCTTCACCATCCTTGAACAAGTCAACCCTGTCACCTATAAACTTCAGCTACCATCTCAGTACAGAATCCATCCCACATTTCACGTATCACTCCTGAAACCCTTTCACGACCCTCTGATTCCCTCCACAGAGCCTGGCCACGAAGAGGAACCCCCTCCACCACTGATGCTGGAGGAAGGCTCCATCTACGCCGTCAAGGAGATCTTGCGGTCCCGACGCCGTGGTGGTCAGCTGGAGTACCTCGTGGACTGGGAGGGATATGGACCAGAGGAGAGATCGTGGGTCTCCAGATCCGACATATTAGATCCGACACTCATGGAAGAATTCCACTCCAATCACCCAGAATTCCCGGCACCTCGTGGACGAGGTAGACCACCACGGCGTCGGAGGTTTAGGCCCTCAGGAGTGGGCCCTGGGGAGGGGGGTAATGTCACGGATTGGCCAGGCTCTTCCACCACTCTCACACAGCGATCCCAATCACCTGAATACTAATCATGCACAGCTGCACCTAATTACTCTGCACACCATAAAAACACACACCTCTCACCAGTCATTGTCCGGGCTCGTTTCTACGAAGCGGACTCACCATTATTCCCTTTGTATACTTACCTGTTGTTACTTACCTGATCTCCGTTTGATTCCAGTCTGCTCAGTTTCCCACGTCTCCAGTCAGCGGTGTGTGTGCCGTCAGTTCGTCCGCTCAAGTCTGCATCTGGTGTGTGCATTTGGTCAGCTCTTCTCCTCCTGTCGATCCTGCAAAGGAATACGGATACGTCATCACCCCGGACAATCCTCAAGCAAACATTCTCTCTGAATTATCCATACTCACCTATCTCTGCACGTCATTGTTCTTCTATTTGCTCTGCTGTTGAAATAAATATCTATTACTCATCACTTACCTTGGTTGTCCGTCTGCTTCCGTAACAATATCAGATTGGTTTCTCCAAATTTTTACCAAAGTAAGTTCTATTGCCACAGTTATGTTAGACTACTTGCTGTAAGTTTTTGATTTCAACAACAACAAAAAAAAAAAGATTATTTGAAATCAAAGTTGTAGTACTTAAAATGAGGAAATGAATTAGTACTACAACATGGTCATAATTTACCCTAAAATGAAAGAACAAATTAATAAAATTTAACCACAGTTTAATCACCTCACAAAAAATGCATACAGTCAATTTTATATTGGTTGCTTTTCAAAGGCTGGTCTCATTTCAGAAACTTTAAAAGGCATTCAGAAAAGCAACAGTTTACTTATTTATTGCAAGATATAATCACTGTAATTTCTTTGTTACTTCTGAATGTAACGGTTGTTTACTTTTTAAGGGTTTGAGTGCGTAGCCAAAGAATTGCCAAGGATCAGCAATCTCCATTAAAAACTTATTGAGCAGACCAAACCGCAAGTCTTAGAGACCTGAAACTTGGAGAGATGGTAGTACTCATGCCGCCAACAACTCCACCAAGGCTCGCCCCAATCGGCTTGACGGAGCCGCTACAGTGATTAAAAGTTCCTAAACCATTAGTCGCAGGCTCAAGTGTCTTATTACATTGTTGGAATCCTTGGCTCACTCTGAACAAAACACATGCCTCAGACCACAAAGTGAGTCAGTGAATCATTCATCTAACCAATTAGTTTAAAAACACTGATTCATTCAGCAACAAAACACTTATAACAGTAGATGTTTTAGTTTAGTTACAAACAAGTTTCTCAATATTTTCTTGAAACAAATATCTAAAATATTGTTAACATAATACTGTGGAAAGTTACTTAAAGGAACACTATACATTAGTAGAGGAGGCTCATTTTCCAACTCCCCTAGAGTTAAACAAATGAGTCTTAACATTTTCAAATCCATTCAGCCGATCTCTGGGTCTGGCGGTAGCACTTTTAGCATAGCTTAGCATAAATCATTGAATCTGATTAGACCGTTAGCATCTCACTCAAAAATGACCAAAGAGTTTCAATATTTTTCCTATTTAAAACTTGACTCTTCTGTAGTTACATCGTGTACTAAGGCCGACAGAAAATGAAAAGTCGTGATTTTCTAGGCTGATATGGATAAGAACTATACTCTCATTCTGGCGTAATAATCAAGGAACTTTGCTGCCGTACCATGGGTGCAGCAGGTGCAATGATATTACGCCTGAAAATAGTCCCCAGCTAGGTAACTTCCAATGTGGCCTGCACTAAGCCACTAAGCTAATAGTAAAATAGCTGGGGACTATATTCAGGGTACACCCATGGTACGGAAACAAAGTTTCTTGATTATTACACCAGAATAACAGTATAATTACTATCCATATCCGCCTAGAAAATCACAACTTTTCAATTTCAGTTAATCTTAGCACATGATGTAACTACAGAAGAGTCAAGTTTTAAATAGGAAAAAATATTGAAACTCTTTGGTCATTTTTGAGCGAGATGCTAACGGTCTAATCCGATTCAATGATTTATGCTAAGCTATGCTAAAAGTGCTACCGCTAGACACAGAGATCGGCTGAAAGGATTTGAAAACGGTAACACTCATCTGTTTAACTCTAGGGGAGTCGGAAAATAAGCCTATTTTCAAAAAAAAAAGTGGAGTGTTCCTTTAAGAGCATTTGCAGTAGGGTTAAGGTAAACATAATCAAGCTTTTTTTTATCCAAATAGGAGTAAAGGCCTTTTATCACCATGAACAATAACTTTTAATATAACTATATTAGCATCCACACCAATGCTTGTTCTGTTTATTATATATCATTTGCCACTTTAAATGCTTGGCTTGGATTCTGCTTGGCTGTCAATGTGTTTATCTGTCATCAGCTGGAATAAATCCCTCTGAAAGTGATTTCCAACAACATTATTCCTCTGCATTATCATATTAGTTATGGTGTGGACTTCCCTATTCTCATAGAAGTAGAATGACTGTTAAAACTTTATGGTTATCATTATACTGAACGTCCTTGGTGTGAACAGGATGCAGCTGATGCAGTATTGTCTGTGGCTATGTAATGCAATAACATAGTAGTATATGTTTTATTTGGCTCTCAAGTGAGTGAAAATGTAGGTATATTCTGAGGAAGTTCACTGATGGAAAACAGGCAACAGAGAAAACTGCCACATAAAGAGGGCAGAGCCAGCCAGATCTTCACGATGACAGAGAGAAATGGCTTTGGCTGTATAATTCCCTCCCACAAGCCATTCTGACTGACATATAGCCTATCCCTCCTAACTGCTAGTGACAGGGTGTGAAGGCCTGAATACATCCACACATTCTATCATTAGTTAAGTGCACGCAATAATTCACATCAGTAGAAGCGGGAACAGAAAGCAGAGTTTTACAACTAGCCAGAAATCTTTGATTTCTCGTCATTTGACCTGCACCTTATGTACTACAAACATAAAAATGATAAAAACTGTCACTCAGATCATTTGGTATGTTGATGAGAAATGTGCTCTCACCTTATAAGCCTTCACATTTACTATTTTCACTTAGTGATATGACAACATGCCTTGTGTTCACCAAACTTGAGCTTTGAAACAGAGTATAATTTGTGTAAGCTTGCATTTCCAGTCTCTTGCATTCACGTGCATATGAGTGTAAGTCAGTGGAACTAAAAGTGTGGTGCGACTATCCTTGAGAACAGACTATTTTGACTTATAGCCCAGTAAACAAATATACCTAATAACCAAACATAACAGTTTAACAATCATATGTCAAGGCCTTATTGCTATGGTGGTGAGTTTTCAGTAGGCAAACACTAGTTACATTTTCTTTAAGCAAGGCTGAAAATATTTATTTTTGAGATATTTCTATCTGTACATCATGTTCTGTGTATTACTGATTTCTGCTGAACACAGGAAATCTTTTACTGAGAGGAGAAAAGTAAAAAGAAGGGACCAGGACAAAGTTGCATGAAGGCCCAGGAGATGCATGGAAAAAGAGCAAAAAGTAGCAGAAAAGTAGTGCTTGCTTGTTATCAGCCCATCCCAGACAGCTGAGCAGCTGGAATATGTGCCTTCACCCACGCATCCCACTGTAATTACCTCTGGCACATAGAGACACCCACCCACACACACACACACACACACACACACATATACAGCTAGAGAGAATCAGGACCACACATCCCTGCCCCCTCCAGCCTCATTGTGTTTTTTCCTTGAATCCTCTTTAAAAGAGCCACTCTTTCACAGTAGGTTCATTTCAGGGGTCTGAGTGGTCTACAGCGATAATGGCCTATATGTGAATGCTCCAGAGTGAGCTGTGACCATGTTGATTAAAAAACCAAGCTCTATTCTATTCATATGGAAATGACAGAATGAGAAGTACATTAAAGTAATAGTTTACCTAAAAATGGAAATTCTGTCATTAATTACTCGCCCTTATGTTGTTCCAAACCCACAAGACCTTTGTTCATCTTCAGGACACAAATTAAGATATTTTTGATGAAATCCAAGAGCTTTCTGACCCTGCATAGACAGAAATGCAACTGACACATTAAAGACTCAAGGTTGTAAGGACATTGTTAAAATATTCCATGTGACATCAGTGGTTCAACCGTAATGTTATGAAGCTATAGGAATACTT
This sequence comes from Cirrhinus molitorella, assembly GCA_033026305.1. Taxonomy (NCBI): domain Eukaryota; kingdom Metazoa; phylum Chordata; class Actinopteri; order Cypriniformes; family Cyprinidae; genus Cirrhinus; species Cirrhinus molitorella. The sequence goes on along the minus strand of CM065140.1, from coordinate 4,501,386 downwards.
ATTGCGCACAAAGAAAGCAGAATTTCCAGAACTGTCTTTGATGCGTTAGCAGCACCACACACATATCTTGTGTTATTCTTGTGAATGTGCATCGAAGGCTGAGATGGGTGAGAAAACAATTTGAATAAAGTCGTTATTTTTGTTTTCTTTGTGAACAAAAAGTTTCCTGGTAGCTTAATAAAATTAAGGTTGAACCACTGATGTCACATGAACTATTTTTACGGTGTCCTTACTACCTTTCTCAGATTTCATCAAAAATACCTCATTTTGTGGATTATTTTGTGTAATTAACGATTATTGTCAAAAACACACAAATAAAGAGAACTGTATTTTATCAGTTTTAAAATACTATGGAATTGGAATAGGATAGTTCAGCCAAAAATGAAAATTTGTTGTTATTTTACTCACCCTCAGGCCATCCAAGATCTAGGTGACTTTTTCAGTAAAGAAAATATTTAGTGTGGTCCTTGGTGATTCATAAAATGGAAGTAAGCAGCTACCAGCCCTTGAGAGTAAAAGCAAATACAGACAAACATAATTCATACCCATGGCTCCTGATGATATCTTCAGATCTTACGGAATGAAATGTGCAATCTATAGCCTCAGGCCAACAGTCCTGGCTCACAAATGAAAAATCTTCTTTACTGTTCTACTAAAAAAAAAAAAAAGTCACCTAAATCTAAAATAATAAATTGAATTATATATTTTTTAATGATTTCTTTGTGAACTTTTTGGCGCATTAAAATTTCGAACATATCAGGTTTCATTAAAAATATCCTCACTTGTTTTGTGTTTTGAATATTAATACAACTTAAAAAATATAGCTGCAAGCAGCAATTACGGGGCCAAGCATTAGGCAAGGGAAGCATCAGACCAACTGCAGCAATAAGTAATTAAAAACATCTTAAGGTGATTTTAGTCTAAATGGGTGAAAAATCATGAAAACAACCACTAGTAATATGATTTAATTGGTTATCACTTTTGACCACAAGGTGGCACTGGCTCAAAACGTTTTGAGCACTTTCAGGCCATGGTTTCGATGGTACATACAAAGTCTTGTAATGGTACACCAATACATAGGTAAAAATGTAGCATTTTATATCATAATACTCTATTGAAGTCAATTGCAATTGCATGTTTTGTTCAAATATAGCACCACCAAGAGGCACAATCCCACCAAAATGGCTGATGCCGAAAAAGGCAGACATGGGAAAATTGGGTATCATTCTACTCAGCATGATGCACCAAATCTAAAGAGACCAGTTTTGTTATAAGTTATAAGCTAAAATTGCCATTTTTGTATCTCCTGACCACTAGATGGCACTGTGCCATTTTTGCTTGCTTTTTGTAAAATTCGTTTGTGCATTATTCGAGAACAGTTTAGCAGCAGTTTGGTCTAGGACGAGTTTGAAAAAGTAGGTTTTTCATACAATTAAAAAATAAATAAATAAATAAACCTTTTGGCATTAATTCGACTCGGCATGAGCCAAGGAAAAAAAGATTTTGCTTCTGTGCCTTACAGTTCAAAAGTTATTAGCATAAACATGAGTGAAATTTTGGACAAGTGGTGGCGCTAAAGAGTTTGAGTTAGAGACTCCAAATCTGCTATAGTTAATGTTGAGACTGTCCTCTATCAGTGTGCCAAATTTCACAACTTTCCTGCAAGCGGTTCTATGGGCTGCCATAGACTCAATAGTGGAAGAAGAAGAAGAAGAAGAAGAAGAAGAAAGAAGAACGTCAACGGTTTCAATATGTGCCTTTGCAACAAAGGGGTGTTTTTTGCTGTGATGTCATTGAAGAACAATTTTTGGCTCCCCAAAGAACCTATCAGTGAACGGTTTTTAAATTAACTGTTTTGAATAAAAATTTTAAGACAATTTTTTCCACTATAAAGAACCTTTTCAGAATTTGTAAGTTTCTATGGATGTTTCATGACACCATTGATGCCCAATAAAGAACCTTTATTTTTAAAAGTGTCTATGCAGGGTCAGAAAGCTCTCGGATTTCATCAAAAATATCTTAATTTGTGTTCCGAAGATCTTACAGGTTTAAACGACATGATGTGATTATGACAATATTTTGGGGTTTTACCCCTTTAATTACCCAAATGGAATAACATTAAACATAAATGTATTTATATACTCATTTATTTAGTTTGACACCGCATTACAAGTCACCTCAGTTTAATCCTTGAGTCTTCATTTCAGTAGAACACTGAATGAAAGTCTTCAAGGTTACTTCATCATGTTCAATATTTTATCAACTCTGCCACCAATCAATATTAAAAACTCCAATTTGTTACAAATCTGTCCCATTTACTCAGCGGATAATAGTGCTATTTCACAAAGCTCATCTTAGCAACCAAAGCCAGCCATGATGATTCAGTATATCTTGCAGAATATCAATCCGCCTCTTTCTTGTTCGCCGGCTGATATTATCAGACTTGATGACACAACCATCACAGTGAATACTGAGCATTGATAACTGAATTCACACAGGCTGTTCACAGCTGGACAACTGCCCGATGGACAGCATTTGATACAGAACTTCATGACACGAAGCAGACATGTTTCGATGAGTCACTGGCTGAATGAGTCTGATTATTATAGTGCATCAGTGATCAAGATGCTTGATTGATTTTATTATTCCAAGCAACTGACCCTGCCCTCAATTATACTGTTGGATTATGACACACAAATGGCACATTGGAGGAAATATGATCGACTTTAAGAGACAGTGGGCTTGTGCTCATTAGAGCATGATAGATTAATTACTTCATTTGCCTCCACTTCTAAAATGACTGCGGCTAATCAGTTGCCATAGCAACCTGATGTTACCGTAAAAGATGCACACGGACTGCAAGAGTCGCAGTCTTCCTGTGTGTGCTTTTGGGTGATGATACGCGGTTAAATCGCGAAAAGCGGGGGTGAGCGGGTAATTTAATTTTAATTTCAACCCCCAGGTTAATCTGCTGCCATGAAATTGTCAGTAAGATATGCCGCTAATCATAAACCGCTCTCACATTTGAGTGAGCCCATGAACTGGCTTTTTATAGCGCTTCTTATACGTGATGTAACTGTAAAAGTGTTGCATGCTTTTCCTCGGAGATGCTGATCTCTGAAAGAAGGGTCAGAGATGAAGGCTGCAAATGTCGGAGGCTTTTTCATAGTCGACGAGAATCCTGAGGTGAACCATCTGTTCCTCAATTTTCATTCCACACAGCACTCGTGCAATGAAAAGACTGGGGATTTAAAGGAATAGTGCGTCCAAACGTGAAAATTATAATATGCAACTATCATGTCTTTTGAAGAATCTTAACGCAGATGTTTTCCATATAATGACACTAATTTACTAATAATATTCAGTCAGTACATCAATGATGCCATATTTGATTTGGATGCTACATTTATTTTATTTTTAATTTTAAGAATTTGCTGATTATATTACAAACAAAAATTTCAGTCAAGAAATTAAAATTGATTTCTTTGTATGTTCCTTTTTTTAATGACCCCACTGTGTATTAACATATATGATGAATTATATGATGGTGTTTTTCTGAAATTCTTTGCCGTAATAAGATTTTCCTGGCGCTAACTTCGCTGAACATATGGTGAATCTCTCACACGGCTGCACACAAATTTGGTTCACACACACACGTGCATGTATATTCACACTGAGGTCTGATGGGAAGGTATAAATAGCCTCAGTCCCGTGGTTAACGTCTTCATTTCACAGCTCTTAGGTATCTTCTGTAACTGCCTGGCAGCGCTGTGTGACAAAACGCACCTAAAGAATTGGAATATTTTGGCACTCAGCCTTCAGAAAACACCCCTCTTGTATTTTAAACCTGTCAGATGATAATTAAGACTTCAGGCTTGATACATGGTGTGTATTCCAAAATAATTATTCATCCATGAGTCCCGACTGCAGGGTGTTTTCGCTGGAGTTAACAGTGCAATTTGTTATAAGTAAAAAAGAATAAAATAAAACCATAGTCAGCCCATGCACAGTTTTTAAATTTCCATATAATACATATACATTATAATGTCATATATGCCATTATAATAGAAACTAGAACAATTACGTATATCAGCATACATATGTAGTCTATATTTATATATTTGTGGGCATATATGTCATATCCATCCTAAAACCTGTTAGTATAGGATATGATAATATTAAAAAAAAAAAAGAAAAAAAAAAAAAAGAAGAAGAAGACAGAAAGAAAGAAAGAAAATAGAAAAAAAACATACAGACAGCTTTTTTTGTATATGGGCTATTCTACAGAATTGGTCCAAACTGCTGTCACACAGCCAAAAAACACATTTAAAGAGTATTTAAGTATTCAAATCTTTGTTTATGTTACTAAGATCCTTCAATTATCTCTTGAAACCCACAATTATATTTAAAACATCAGTAAGCCTAATATATATATATATGTGTGTGTGAACTTTAAAGAATGTCAATACCGAATACCATTTTTCTATAATTACACTTTTTTGGAAGTTATTCCATAACATTTAGTTTTTATATGTGTACAACTGTTCAGAACTGTGCCAGCATCACTGGGGTAGGCTCAAAAGTATCTAAAATTGTCATTACCGAAACAGTCCCGAAAACATTTGGTGATGTTTCAGTAGTGACATCTTTATTATTTTTTGGATGTTATCACGTAAAATTTTCACTACCATAACAGACATGACCGAAACATGTAATCATTGTTTGGGTAGTGACAAAAGGGAATGCATAATCCTCATATTTGGTGGAAATACTTTTTTTTTTTTTTACCACAGTTATGCACATTTTTGGTATTTTAGTATGTTTTAGTAGTGTTTTAGCATGCAAGTTAAAATTCTGGTCGCTACCAACACATTAGTCAATACCGAAAATGTGCAGTCACTACTAAAACATGGAATGTTTTGTCAAAAATAAAGTATACTGAATTATCATCTAAGATGTTATGATAGGCATGATGGTTCAATGTATATTCAAGCTAATGAATCCTTAACTTTGAAATCAGTATGATCAACTTTATGTCTTTTACAAAGAAAAAAATTATTAAAAATGCAACAAATCTCATAAATTACACTTACTTAAAAATATTGTTCAAATTGTAATTGTTATTGCTTTACCTCTGAAAAATAAATGAATAACATAGCAAAAAATACACTGAACAAAATTATAAATGCAACACGTTCGTTTTTGCGCCCATTTTTCATGAGCTAAACTCAAAGATCTACGTTTTTTATGTATACAAAAGGCCTATTTTTCTCAAATGTTGTTCACAAATCTGGCTAAATCTGTGTTAGTGAGCACATCTCCTTTGCCGAGATAATCCATCCACCTCACAGGTGTGCCTTAGGCTGGCCACAATAAAAGGCCACTCTAAAATGTGCAGTTTTACTGTATTGGTGGAGTCTGAAAACCAGTAAGTATCCACCATTTGCCTCACGCAGTGCAACACATCTCCTTTGTATAGAGTTGATCAGGTTGTTGATTGTGGCCTCTTGTTGGTCCACTCCTCTTCAATGGCTGTGCGAAGTTGCTGGATATTGGCAGGAACTGGAACACGCTGTCGTATATGCCGATCCAGAGCATACCAAACATGCTCAATGGGTGACATGTCCAGTGAGTATGCTGGCTATGCAAGAACTGGGATGTTTTCAGCTTCTAGGAATTGTGTACAGATCCTTGCAACATGGGGTGATGGTCATGGATGAATGGCACAACAATGGGCCTCAGGATCTCGTCACGGTATCTCTGCGCATTCAAAATGGCATCAATAAAATGGACCTGTGTTCGTTGTCCGTAACATACGCCTGCCCATACCATAACTCCACCGCCACCGATCCACAACACTGACATCAGCAAACGGCTCACCCACGCGATGCAATACACGCTGTCTGCCATCTGCCCTGTACAGTGAAAACCGGGATTCATATGTGAAGTGCCAGACGCCATTGAATGTGAGCATTTACCCCACTCAAGTCAGTTACGACGAACTGCAGTCAGGTCGGGGCCCCCGATGAGGACAACGAGCATGCGGATGAGCTTCCCTAAAATGTTTTTTGACAGTTTGTGAAGAAAAACTTTGGTTATGCAAACCGATTGTTGCAGCAGCTGTCCAGGTGGCTGGTATCAGATGATCTTGGAGGTGAAGATGCTGGATGTGGAGGTCCTGGGCTGGTGTGGTTACACGTGGTTGTGAGGCTGGTTGGATGTACTGCCAAATTCTCTAAAATGCTTTTGGAGACGGCTTATGGTAGAGAAATGAACATTCAATTCAAAGGCAACAGCTCTGGTGGACATTCCTGCAGTCAGCATGGCAACTGCACGCTCCCTCAAAACTTGTAACATCTGTGGCATTGTGCTGTGTGATAAAACTGCACATTTTAGAGTGGCCTTTTATTGTGGCCAGCCTAAGGCACACCTGTGCAATAATCACACTGTCTAATCAGCATCTTGATATGCCACACCTGTGAGGTGGATGGATTATCTCAGCAAAGGAGAAGTGTTAACTAAAACAGATTTGTGAACAATATTTGAGAGAAATAGGCAAAAACAATATTTGAGAGAGCAAATATTCCAAAACTTAAGGAATTTGGTACCTTGGATATTATGCAATTTGCATAAAAATGGATTTGGAAAAAGACGAAAAGTCTTTTCTATACAATGGACCATTGAAGAGCCTTTTTAAGAAAGAGATACACAATGCACACATATAATGTAAACACAACATTTTATTTTGGATCTGATTAGTCATGATAAATTGATTTCACAGCCCATATAAATATATATACATACACACACACACTAGTACAGTATATACCAGTAAATAGCCATATTTTTTATGTTCTTTGTGGTGCACCAAATCATTGACACTGTTTTGTGATGCTCAGGTTCTTTTAAAAATCTGATTTTAGTTACCATGGAAACAAATTAACCCATGAAAATGGCTTTAAGCTGGTCCATCATGAAGTACTGCTCTTGCTCATGCTGAAGTCGTTGCGGAGAAGAGTCCAATCAGCTGTGTGACAGTCATGAACATGTACCACTAATGCAATGACGTCAACTCGTTTACTCCAGCAGATTCATCGGCATTGATCCTCCTCTGGCCATTAGCCATCCAGGGTTTCCTCCTGATCCCACACGGCTCTGATTTGATCTTGTAGCCCTCCAGAGACAAAGCAAGCTCCTTAACAAGAGCCTCCTCTGCGAGACCCACGCTCCCTTTGACAGAGTCTGCCCAGAGCAGAGAAGGAGAGAAAGAGGGTGTTGCATGGATCCGCACAGTGTCATGTGGCTCGTGACCTAAGTAATGGTGCTTTTTCAGCGGCCGGTGCTGTGGTTTGCTTGTCTTTTCTCTGTGTAGTGCTCGGGCCCAGCCTGCACAATGCTTTTATCTTCTCCCTCTTCCTTTCAGAGCGCTTTTATCTCTGATGTTCACACACCAGCATTTTCGACTTCTGCATCAGTGGCATATAAGTGAGCAAACATAAAAGACACTAAATATCTCATTGCACATAAAAAGCACACACTCTTGCAACTCCTGAGAACAATGGTGTTTTTTTTGTATTCAGAGGACTTTTTAACTAGGCTGATTGGCAGGTCTGTGTATAAGACTGCCTAGCAACACATATTAGGTTTTCTTCCTGCACTGCTGAAACATAGTAATAATAATTTAATTAGAAGTGTTATATTGGCCTATTAAGATTTTGCTTAAATCTACATTGTAAATATACACTGAACAAAATTATAAACGCAACACTTTTGTTTTTGCCCCCATTGTTCATGAGCTGAACTCAAAGATCTAAGACTTTTTCTATGTGCGCAAAAGGCCTATTTCTCTCAAATATTGTTCACAAATCTGTCTAAATCTGTGTTAGTGAGCACTTCTCCTTGGCAGAGATAATCCATCCACCTCACAGCATGGTTATTGCACAGGTGAGCCTTAGGCCGGCCACAATAAAAGACCATTCTAAAATATGCAATTTTAGCACACAGCACAATGCCACAGATGTTACAAGTTTTGAGGGAGCGTGCAATTGGCATGCTGACTGCAGGAATGTCCTCCAGAGCTGTTGCCCCTGAATTGAATGTTCATTTCTCTACTATAAGCTATCTCCAAAGGCGTTTCAGAGAATTTGGCAGTACATCCAACTGTGGCCTTTTATGCATAAAGCACACCTGTGCAATAATCATGCTGTCTAATCAGCATCTTGATATGCCACACCTGTGAGGTGGATGGATTATCTCAGAAAAGAAGAAGTGCTCACTAACACAGATTTAGACAGATTTGTGAACAATATTTGAGAGAAATAGGCCTTTTGTGCACATAGAAAAAGTCTTAGATCTTTGAGTTCAGCTCATGAACAATGGGGGCAAAAACAATTTTACAGTTTTAACAATATTTCAAGTGTGATTTATCAGATCTGTTGTATTTGAATCCATTTTTTTCTTTGTAAAAGGCAAAATGTTGATCTCATTTCAAACTTAAGGATTTGTTTGAATATACACTGAACCAAGCACTATCATAATAATTCAGTATATTTTATTTTTGACAAAACATGTTTTGGCTGTGACAGCACATTTTCAGTAGTGACAGTAATGCTTTGATAGCGACCGCATCACATTACAATATTTTAACTTGTATACTAAAACACTACTAAAACATACTAAAATAATAAAAAAAATATCTTTTTGTTTCCTTTATTAACCAGTGTCTTTGCTGCTGACCTTTGTTGATCCAATTCAACCAAACTGATAAGCAAAACTTACTTTAGATTAACTAACATTTGTGCTTCATTTTTCTCCTTACTGAAGAGTGTTAAACTTACTTGTTTTACAGTTCTACTGTACAGACGTGAATTTACTTTTTCTTTACGCTTAGGCTTATTTATTTCACTTCACACTGGTGTGAAAGGGCTTTTACATTTACTAAAAATCAAACGTTTATTTCAATATAATTTTCAAAAGATTACACTTACTGATATTTTAAGTATTATTGTGAGTTTCAATAGATAATAAAAGGATCTTAGTAAACATTTAAGATTTGAATACTTAAATGCTTTTTAACCCTTTAAATGCGTTTTTTGGTTGTGGGACAGCAGTTTAGGTAACACATGACAATATGACACTTAATATACAGCTCTATTACATATAATTTTGTTTATTGTGGATTTTTGTTGTAACTGTTATAAAATATATCCATTTTGAAACAAAAAATATTGAAAACAGTGAAAGTGAAGATAGTAAACAACTGCTTCGCTGTTTGTATGGCTCTTTCGCAAACCATTTTGATGCTTGAATAGCCCTAGAAATGGCGGAATCCCTGATGGAGCCCAATGATATTAAATTTGTAGTGTGTAGGCTAAGCTACATGCAGTGATATTTAGTTTTGTCCTTTTCTCTCATGTTTTCAAAATCCCTCAGGCCCAAAACATCTATGCAAATAAGAAATGTGTCAGAACACAAGTCATAATACAACACTACATTCTCAGCAGTGCAGCTGAAGGCATTATAGTGAATATTAGCATAAACTCTTTGCCTCTATGGTTGTTTTTTTCTTTTAGGTCATGGTGGGTCAACATTACAAATTTTGATGAGTACATTGACATGTGTAGCTACCTGAATGACAACACAGCACTTTTTTTTCAGGAAATTAAAAAAATATATTGCTATTTTGATTTGTTGGCTGGTGGTAGGAGATAAAAATTCCTTCAAGCACTATTTATTCTGGCTGTATGAAACCAGCAAATAAAGGCCTCTTTAGCTGCTAAATTGTGATGATGAGGTGTTAAGCTGTTGACTACAAGCAAAAACTAAGCTCTAGGCTTTCACTGTGCATATGAATCAGGCTTCATTATAAATCTGAGAACAGGAGAGAAGGACTGTGAACAGCACAGCTTCATGTTCCTGTGTAAAAAGAAGTGTTAGGAACAAACTAAAAGTCTTGATGTAATTACAATATGTAATTTCCAGTAACAAGTAATTATTTCCAGTGAACACTGGTGTAGTGCACAAAAACAAAACAAATCAAACAAAAGCAAGAAAAAAAAAAACTCCTACAATATTGAATTTTTATGAAACACTGTTCTAAATGATCATCTTTCTTATAGTGAACACTTATTAGTGAACATTCATTGTAAATGACTGATTTACACTACCAGTCAAAAGTTTTTGAACAGTAAGTTTCTGTTCTCTTCTCTTCACCTAAAATATTTGATCCAAAGTACAGCAAAAACAGCAACATTTTGAAATATTTTTTTTTACAGTTTAAAATATTTGTTTTCTGTTTTAATATATTTTAAAATGTAATTTATTCCTGTGACAAAGCAACATTTTCAGCATCATTACCCCAATCTTCAGTATCACATGATCCTTTAGAAATCATTCTAATATGCTGATTTGATGTTTAAAATATTTTTGTATGTTGGAAATATTTATTATTATAATTATCAACATTTGAGCTTTAACTTTCAGGATTCTTTGATGAATAGAAAGCTTTATCTGAAATAAAAAGGGGGGAATTATGGGAATCAATACTTTTATTTGGATGCTTTAAATTGATCAAAAGTGATGATAAAGACATTTATAATGTTACAACAGATTTTTATTCAGATAAATGCTGTTCTTCTGAACTTTCTATTCATCAAAAAAAAAAAAAAAACTGAAAAATTCTACTCAATTTTTCAACTCAACAACAATGATAATAATAATAATAATAATAATAATAAACATTTTTGAGCAGCAAATCTGAATATTAGAATGATTTCTGAAGGATCGTGTGACTGGAGTAATGATGCTAAAAATTCAGCTTTAAAATCACAGTATTAAATTACTTTTTAAAATATATTCAAATAAAAACAGTTATTTTAAATAGTAAAAATATTTCAAAATGTTACTGGTTTTGCTGTACTTAAAAAACTTGAAAAATCGTACTGTTCAAAAACTTTTGACTGGTAGTGTACTCTAATGAAATATTTAAGGAAACGCTACTGCTCATGGCTGTTTTCGACATAAGTTAGTGATTTTTAGTTTTTTTTAATTGTATTTTATCGTAAAATTGTTACTGTTTCATGGTCACTGTAATTTATTCCTATTATTTTGTAAAATTAAAATTAAGAATCATGGACAACTATGACCCTATATGGTTTGTCAGTGTTCTTTATGCGGTCTCAGATTTTTTTTTTTTAAGGATGTTTATATAAAAAGCTTAGCAGATGTCAACTTCAGCACTGTATAGAATGCTATAATAATCATTCTGTGTCATTCAATGAAAAGTCTCCACATATGAGCAGAAAAAGTAATGTCATTTCTCTTATGTATTTATTCTCTTCTTTGTAGAGGGGAACCAGAAGGAACTCTGTATCGGTTACTGTATACAACATTGTCATTGCCCATTGTCATTATTTGGAAATATTTAACTACTGAATTCTGAGATTGATCAGAATCAGGGATTCAAAAGGGCCATGTGATAACAGAAATACATAAAAAAATATATATATATATGTATTTCAAATAGTTTTACACAGTTCAGTCTTAGTCAAGTTAGCTTGACTGCAGTTCAACTAGTTGGGCTTAAAGTACTGTAACTTCTCCAACACTAGCGCACAGAGCAAGTGTGTTTAATCCCCAAACCTGAATAAAATGGCTTTATTCACACAAACTCAAAGACATAATCCCACTCCGCTCAAAATACCAAATCCGCCTGAGTCAACATCTGTAAGCCTCACATTTCCTTCATTCTCTGCTGCATCATATCCTGATGTATGCACACTGAGAAGCTGACAGCTGAGATAGAACAAATCCCAGCAGAGCACACTGGGGAAGATTAGGACAATATCAGGTGGGCTTCATTTTTGGTCTCTGACAGGCAGTCAAGAGCGGTCCAGCCGGTCCCTGTGGTGAACGAAGGCACGCCACATCCGCATGTCTGCCTTAAGGCTCCACAGCTGCTGCCCCTGTTCCCTGTGCTGACGTTATGCCCCCTCTGCCTCCCAGAAGGGCTTAGGCACTCTGTGTTCTCATTGGTTGATAGGAAGCAGTCAGAGATGCATGAGTCATCGCCCTGTGCCTCGTTTATCAAGCCTGCAGGGTTAGTCGAGTTCACCTGTCTGAGAAAGGCTAATTAACGTCTATTGTGTACTGTTTGCTCATCTGCCACAGGCAGTCGTGTTTTAAAGCTCTCTTATGATTGGGCAAGAGGGCATGATTACTGTGTGATTGCTGTGTAATTGCACATAATTATGAGCTGCCCTCTGTTGAAAGACTTTTATGGAAGAGGCCTCTCTGGTTGGCCCATTTGCTTAAAGCATTTTTGTTGAAAATGTTGATCTGAAGCCATATGCTAAGAAAATAAATGTGATAACTTGACTTTTTTTTTATCCTGCCAGGATGTTTGGATGGTTTTTAAAAGAAAAGAATGTTATTTTCAGCAAAAGAGCAAAACTCAAAGAGAAAATGACAAAATTGTAAAATTTGGGTGAATTATTCCTACAAGAGGAAACTTAATTGACATTAAATCACTCTCAGAAAAAAGGTACAAAAGCTCCCTGAGTTGGTACCCTTTCAAAAGGTACAAAATTGCTCCATTTAGGTACTAAAATATATAATTTAGGTGCTGAAATGTATCTTTGGGGTACTAATGTGCAACCTTTTAGGATAAATAAGGTACAAAGGTGTACCGGTTGAAACTGTACCATCCTAGAGTGTAGACAAGAAAATGTGTTCAATGTCTAATTTCACCTATTATTGCATATTTTTCATAGTAAATGTGCATTAAGACTGTAAAATAAGATAACAACCATACATTTAGTTGCATGTTAGTCCTGTAATACCATTCAAAGGCTCTATACCAAGCAGCCAGATGATTTTCAGCCTCTAAAGAGACCCACAATTTAATTAAGGTTTTCTTCTTTTGAAGCGCGAGACCTTTGAGAGAAAAATAGGGCATCCCTGTTTTCATCTTGTAAATAATGTCATGCAATTAGGCTAAGCATACATCTCTGTGGTTACATGTCAGTTCCCATTAGTGTGTGTGTGTGTGTGTGTGTGTGTGTGTGTGTGTGTGTGTGTGTTCCAGTGCAGTTTTCTTTTCAGACAGCATTCACCTGGGATGGAAGCAACAAAAAGTAATTAAAATGAATTCAATGTAGAAAAAACAAATTGACATTAGTATCAGTATGTATAGCTTTAATAATACAGGTGTCATAGTTTAGACTGTTAATGCATGTTACAACATGTTCTCGCTCCCAACTCGTCACATATTGATGCTTGGTCAGGACCCCTTGGCATAATTTTCCGATGTGCAGGGTCCTCCACAGCTTTAAATAAGAAACCCTTGGTGTCAATAAGCTGATGCGAAAGGCACTGGGAATTGTATCGTCATGATTCAATTATACAGGTGCTGGTCATATAATTAGAATATCATCAAAAAGTTGATTTATTTTACTAATTCCATTCAAAAAGTGAAACTTGTACATTATATTCATTCATTACACACATACTGATATATTTCAAATGTTTATTTATTTTAATTTTGATGATTATAACTGACAACTAATGAAAATCGCAAATTCAGTATCTCAGAAAATTAGAATATTACTTAAGACCAATACAAAGAAATCAACTGAAAAGTATGAACATGAAAAGTATGAGCATGTACAGCACTCAATACTTAGTTGGGGCTCCTTTTGCCTGAATTACTGCAGCAATGCGGCGTGGCATGGAGTCGATCAGTCTGTGGCACTGCTCAGGTGTTATGAGAGCCCAGGTTGCTCTGATAGTGGCCTTCAGCTCTTCTGCATTGTTGGGTCTGGCATATTGCATCTTCCTCTTCACAATACCCCATAGATTTTCTATGGGGTTAAGGTCAGGCAAGTTTGCTGGCCAATTAAACTGTCAAATACACACAAGTTTATGTTAAAAACACACAAGTTACAAAAACACAGTTGGTTATGTCTGTGAAGGTAAACAGATGGGAATGAAATAGCGGTGCCATGGGTGGAAAGGTGCAGATTAATATTATGGTAATATTATAATAAGATCCCCTTCCTTCATCACTAGGGAAGCGAAATCTAAGCAGCTCGTTTTTTTCACATTTGTAGAGAAAGGCTTACCAAAACAAAGTTACAAGGTTGTTATTTTTCACATTTTCTGGGTTGTTAAATGCAGCAGGGATCTTCAATATATGTTACCTTTAAATGTTACATTTTAAATGTTAAATGTTTAAATTTCAGTTTCAAAGACCATGCATAATGTTGTATTCTTAATTTAGTGAGTGACATCCAGGTTTCATCTTGGCATTTGGCAGTCTGATCAAATAATGTGTTCAGAAACAGATTTAAAAATCATGGCTGATTATATTTGGTTTGTCCAAGGTCAAGTCGAACATATTGCATACTATTTAGTATGGAAAAAAATATCTGATGAAAATGGTAAGTTCTCTTTCATGTTTTATTGCGCTTAAACTGTCAAATACAAAAACACTTTGCATTGCATTTAAAATGTCAAAAACGAACGAGAGAACGAGAGAAATCTGAGCGGCTTGTTTTTTCACATGCTTGCAGAGAAAGGCTTACCAAAACAAAGTTAATGGGTCATCCTTTTTCACGTTTTGTGGGTTGGTAGATGCACCTAGGGACACAATTATAGCACTTAAACACAAAAAAGTCAGATTTTCATGATATGTCTCCTTTAAATGTTGACTTGTAATTTAAGTTCCCAAGTTCTCAATTTCGCATACTACTAACTAAAGAATGTCTATGTTTGTAATTTAATACTATTAAATTAAATTTACTACCTCCTGAATGTTGTATAGTATACATACTGTGTATTATTTACAAAATTAGGCAATATTCACTAAATGTTTAAAACAGCAGTATGCTACGTTGTTGTCTTGATGCATAATGTTGCATTTTTAATTTAGTGAGTGGCATCCAGTTTTCATCTTGGCATTTGGCAGTCTGATCCAATAATGTGTTCAGAAACTGATGTTAAAAATCATGGCTGATTACATCTGGTTTGTCTATCATGTTGAAGGTCAAATCAAACACATTGCATACCATTTAGTATGAATATGTAGGATAATTCATAAGTAGAAGTGACAAAAATGATTGAATTGATGTATTATGCATTTTACTTGAACATACAATTACACCACTACAATTCACATGCTTATTTAGCAATTTGTTTACCTGATATTTAATTTATTGACTTCATTTTTATCAATTCTTTTTTCTTGCACCTCTCTTATGAGATTTCACACTGTGCTCACCCACTGCAGTTAACACAGCAGAGATACACGTGAGGCTGTGAACTCACATTATGACTCAGAGGGGGACTTGTTTTCATCTCTCTAACTCTGCCAAAAAGGACCATCCCCCTTAGATTCACAAGCTAAAAACATAAAATGAGGCAGATGCTGAAATGTTTGCATTTCTGTGTACATCTTTGGTATTTAAAATTCATTCCTCTCCATAGTGATTAAGGCACTATGTTGCCATTCCAGGATTCCATTATTTGCATGCTAAACCGTATGTTTGACTCTTGCAATTCTACAGCCATAAACACCTGGCCATTAGAGAGTGTAGTGTGTAGCCTGTTAAACAAACCATTTCTGATCCACTTCGTGTTGCGCTGAGCACCCAAGCAAGCCCGTGTGAGCCATGATAGATCCAGATGCATTGATCCCCAAGGTCTGATCAACATCTATACATATCTGATAATCTCATCCAGTGGAGAAAACTTAATTTTGAACATCCAAATTGTAAAATGGCACATTTTGCACATGAAGCTTCTACTGAGTGCTCATAATTGTTTAACAGACTTCACAGAACAGGATGTACCTCTAAGGTCAGTGCTAAGAGAAAAGGTTGGCTCCAGCAGGCATATGAACATGAATCACAGTGCTCTTCCTCGCAGGAGATGCACCATGCCTACTCTTTGTTGGCAAACCTCCTGGTTGACAACTGTGACAGACTGAAGAAGGAGATATTGGCTCAGACTGGTCCACCCCTCGTGTGTGGCCTACTTTCATGCCTGACCGTTCTTTTATTCTAGTTTGGATCCAGGCATCTATTCCTGTCTGTCCTTTGATAAAGTGGGTAATACTTGTCGTTAGTTAAATTGCTAAGAACGCAACTCCTAGTGGATACTGCAATGCCTGCCAACCCTAGTATGGACTGTGCACAAACTTGGTCAGTTGGCAGCAGGATCCACAATATCCCACCAAGTCTGAAGGTAATCACAAGTGGACCTTCTGGCCTGCATAACCAATGATTTAATCCATGGCCACTACTAACATAAGGATTTAGATTAGATTAGATTAGATTAGATTAGATTCAACTTTATTGTCATTACACATGTACAAGTACAATGCAACGAAATGCAGTTTAGGTCTAACCAGAAGTGCAATAAGAAGTAAAGTGCAGGATATAAGTTAAATAATTTAAATGTAGATAAAGCGTTCTATGGTAATAATTACAGATGGATACATACTATGAACATAATATACAGATGGTTATGTACTATAGGCAGGAATTACAGATGGGATATTTACAGATGGGATATTTACAATGTAGTAAAATGTGCAATGAAGTGCAGTGTATATTAAATACAGAATAGAATATTAAATACTGCAGGTGAAATTTTGATCAGATGTTCATCCGAGGTATCAGTGCAGTGGATTGAGAGTCCTTAAGAATACTGCGTGCACGACGCAGGCAGTTTTTCCTCTGCAAGTCTTTGATGGCAGGGAGTGGAGTCCCAGTGATGCGTTGGGCAGTTTTCACCACCCGCTGCAGTGCTTTTTGCTCCGCAACAGAGCAGCTTCCATACCAGACTGTGACACAGTTGGTTAGTATGCTCTCTATTGTGCAGCGGTAAAAGTTCACCAGGATGGCTGGGGACATCTGATTTTTCTTCAGTGTCCTCAAGAAGAAGAGCCGTTGGTGGGCCTTCTTGACCAGGCTGGAGGTGTTGGTGGTCCAGGACAGGTCTTCTGAGATGTGGGTCCCCAGGAACTTGAAGCAGGAGACACGCTCAACAGCCATCCCGTTAATCTGGATGGGATCATGTGTGCTTCCTCTCTCCTTCCTGAAGTCTATAATCAGCTCCTTAGTTTTGGTGGTGTTAAGGAGCAGGTTATTTTCTGTGCACCATGTAGCCAAGTGCTGGACCTCCTCCCTGTAGGCAGTCTCATCGTTGTTGCTGATGAGACCGATCACCGTAGTATCGTCTGCAAACTTGATGATGGTGTTTGATCCATTCAAAGCTCTGCAGTCGTGGGTGAAGAGGGAGTAGAGGAAAGGGCTCAGCACACAGCCTTGTGGTACGCCAGTGTTGAGCATGATGGTGGTAGAGCAAGTGAGGCCTGACCTAACATGCTGAGGTCTGTTGGTCAGAAAGTCCATAATCCAATTGCAGAGTGAGGTGTTAATGCCCAGATCTCCAAGTTTAGTGATTAGCTTGGAGGGGATGACGGTGTTGAATGCCGAGCTGAAGTCGACAAACAGTATACGTGCATGAGTGTTCTTATTGTCCAAGTGTGTGAGTACAGAGTGTAACGCTATGGAGACTGCATCCTCTGTGCTCCTATTGGTCCGGTATGCAAACTGGAGTGGGTCCAGTGTAGACGGGAGACAGTTTTTCAGGTGTTCCAAGACCAGCCGTTCAAAGCACTTCATGATAATGGGTGTGAGTGCTACAGGGCGGTAGTCATTAAGGCATGATGGTTTAGAGTGTTTTGGCACTGGCACAATGGAGGTGGATTTAAAGCAAGTTGGCACAGCTGCTTGAGCGAGGGACATGTTAAAAATGTCTGTAAAAACCCCAGCAAGCTGCTCCGCACATGCCCTAAGTACGCGTCCAGGGATGCCGTCTGGTCCAGCAGCCTTGCGCGTGTTTATCCAGCTCAGTGCAGTATACACATCTGTGGAGGTCAGTGTGATGGACTGGTGATTATTTGTAGATGTAAGCTTGGTGGCAGATCCTCTATTGTCTCTCTCAAAGCGAGCATAAAAGTCATTGAGCTCGTTCAGGAAAGAGGCATTTGTGTCTGTCGGGGTGGAATGGCTGGGTTTGTAGTCACTGATGGCCTGGATGCCCTGCCACATGCGTCGAGGGTCAGAGTTGGAAAAGTGATCCTCTATCTTTAGCTTGTAGCAGTGCTTGGCCTTTTTGATGCCCCTCTTCAGATCTGCCCTGGATGTGCTGTAGGCCTGTGCATCTCCTGATCTGAAGGCTGTGTTGCGTGCCCTCAGCAGGAGGCGCACCTCTTTGTTCATCCATGGCTTCTGATTTGGGTATGTGGTGATCTGCTTCTGAGTTGTGACACTGTCTGCGGTGGTGTTAATGTAATCCAGAACAGAGGAAGTATTGCTGTTTATGTCCGTGTGAAAGCCACATGTGGCCTGAGAAGCAAACATACTCCAGTCAGTATTTTGAAACCTGTCCTGGAGTGTGAGGTCTGCCCCCGCTGGCCACACTTTGATGGTCTTCACTGATGGCTTCACACGGTTGATGAGGGGTGAATATTTGGGGATGAGGAACAAAGAAAGGTGATCTGATTGTCCCAGGTGGGGGAGGGGGGTCACAGTGTAGGCTTCAGCCATGTTTGTATAGACATGGTCCAAAGTTTTGTTGCCTCTGGTGTGACAGGAAACGTTCTGATGAAATTTTGGGAGCACTGTCTTTAAGTTGGAGTGATTAAAATCCCCCGCAACAATAAATGCAGCCTCCGGGTGAACAGTCTGTTGTTTACTGATGGCCGCATGAAGTTCGTTCATTGCGAGCTTGGCATCAGCGTCGGGAGGAATGTAAGCAGCGGTTATAATGACTGATGTAAACTCCCGCGGCAGATAAAACGGTCTGCACTTAACCATGAGAAACTCTAGGTTAGCTGAGCAGTGTTTGACAACACTAACAGAGTTCGTGCACCAAGCTTTGTTAACATAAATGCACAATCCTCCGCTTCTGGTCTTACCGGTGTCATCAGCCGATCTATCTGCTCGGAATGTTTGGTGTCCAGCTATGTCAATAGCGTTATCCGGTATGCCGCTGTTTAGCCATGTTTCGGTGAAAATCATGACATTGCAGTTCAAAAGCCTCTTGCTGTGGCTAATGCGGAGTCGAATCGCGTCCATTTTGTTCACCATAGACCTCACATTGGCGAGGAAAATGCTGGGAAGAGAGAGCCGGTGTGGTGTTAGCTTTAGCTTAGCTCTCAGTCCTCCGCGCTTCCCCCTCCTTTGTTTACGGTCTCAACGCCGCCGCCGAGCACTTCCGCCCGGCCGGGTAGGGTGCGCAGCCTCGGTTGTTTTGGCGATCTCAGGGGCGAGACGAAGATTGCTGATAAAACTGTTGGAAATGTGCAAACTTATATCCAAAAGCTCCTGTCGGGTGTACGATGTTAATGCACAACTGTTCTGCACGAACAGACCCGATATGAGCAGGAGAATTACCGCAAAACTGCAAAAACTGGAGAGACGCTGAGCCTCGCGTTGTGCACGCGCCGCCATCTTGGTCATTATGTGGATTACCACATAATGAGTTATGTGGATTACCACTTTGTTACAGTTTGTTGTAGCAGTAATGCCAGTGACCATTGCAATCAAGCTGGGAGAACTCGGGCAACTACTTAAATGAATAGTTCACTTCCAGAACAAACATTTACAGATAATGTACTCACCCTGTTGTCATCAAAGATGTTCATGGCTTTCTTTCTTCAGTCGTAAAGAAATTATGTTTTTTGAGAGAAACATTTTAGGAATTATGTCCATATAGTGGACTTCTATGGTACCTACGAGTTTGAACTTCCAAAATGCAGTTTCAGCGCAGCTTCAAAGGGCTCTAAGTGATCCCAGCCAAGGAATAAGGGTCTTATCTAGTGAAACGATCTGCATTTTCTAAAAAAATAAAAAATGTAGTTATTTGTACACCTCAAATGCTTGTCTTGTCTAGCTACTACTCCTTTAAATCCAGTCCTGAAAGACCTCAGGAGCCATTGCTTCTCAAGTGGTCTTGGTCAAAACACAGTCCATGTTCTGACATTGTACTTCAATGATAAAGGGGGAAAATGCACAAGTATTTCAAATGATCTCGAGGTGGCATCACGAAGGAAGTATTTACAGACCATTGCTCTCAGACCAGCATTATCTACTGTGCACATTTCAACTCCTGAAGAGATTTAATTTAACTCTTGAAATTAAATTAAACTTTCTCACTGTAAAAAAAAAAGGTTTTATTAAGTAATCTAAACTTCTTGGCTATATTACATCCTGGTTACATACATTTCAAGGGTTAGATTAAATTGATTCTTAAGGTTTGTAGAACCTTGGCACCTTCTGGTTGTGTAGTGACTGACAAGTACTACTGGTAATACAGTGATGAACCACTGGTACACTGTAACTTACCTGGACAAGGTCGTCATAAACTTGAAGAAGTTGTGCAGATCTACCAGATCTTTTCTCCACATTTAAAATTTCCTGATAACTTACTTACCCCAATGTGATCCAAGATGTTATTGTCTTTCTTTTTCTTCAGTTGATAAGAAATTAAGTTTTTTTAGGAAAATATTTCAGGATCTTTCTCCATATAATGAACTTCAGTGGGGATCAACAGGTTGAAAGTTTCAATGCAGCTTCAAAGGGCTCTACACAATTCCAGCTGAGTAATAAGGGTTTTATCTGATTATCTATCTGTCATTACTTAGTACACCCCTCACATTTTTGTAAATATTTTATTATATCTTCTCATGCGACAACACTAAAGAAATGACACTTTGCTACAGTGTAGTGAGTTTACAGCTTGTATAACAGTGTAAATTTGCTGTCCCCTCAAAATAACTCAACACACAGCCATTAATGTCTAAACCGCTTGCCACAAAAGTGAGTACACCCCTAAGTGAAAATGTAGAAATTGGGCCCAATTAGCCATTTTCTCCCCCTGGAGTCATGTGACTCGTTAGTGTTACAAGGTCTCAGGTGCGAATGGGGAGCAGGTGTGTTAAATTTGATGTTATTGCTCTCACTCTCTCATACTGGTCACTGGTTCAACATGGCACCTCATGGCAAAGAACTCTCTGAGGATATGAAAAAAAAAAAGAATTGTTGCTTTACATAAAGATGGTGTAGGCTATAAGAAGATTGCCAAGACCCTAAAACTGAGCTGCAGCAGGGTGGCCAAGATCATACAGTGTTTTAACAGGACAGATTCCACTCAGTGTTTGGGAAATAGACATATGAGTGTTGCCAGCATCGCTCAGACACACTGCATCAAATTGGTCCGCATGGCTGTCATCCCAGAAAGAAGCCTCTTCTAAAGATGATGCACAAGAAAGCCTGCAAACAGTTTGCTGAAGACAAGCAGACTGAGGACATGGATTACTGGAACCATGTCCTGTGGTCTGATGAGACCAAGATAAACCAGGTGAGGAGTACAAAGACAAGTGTGTTTTGCCTAGAGTCAAGCATGGTGCTGGGAGTGTTATGGTCTGGGACTGCATGAGTGCTGCCAGAACTGGGGAGCTACATTTTTTTAAAGGAAACCATGAATGCCAACATGTACTGTGACATATTGAAGCAGAGCATGATTCCCTCCCTTCAGAGACTGGGCCGCAGGGCAGTACTCCAACATGATAACGACCCCAAACACACCTCCAAGACGACCACTGCCTTGCTAAAGAAGCTGAGGGTAAAGGTGAGGGACCAGCCAAACATGTCTCCAGACCTAAACCCTGTGGGCATTCTCAAACAAAAGGTGGTGGATCTCAAGGTCTCTAAAATCCACCAGCTCCGTGATTTCATCCAGTGGCAACCTGTGAAACTCCAAGCCGAAGAAGGTTAAGGCAGTGCTGGAAAATAATGGTAGCCAAACAAAATATTGACACTTTGGGCCCAATTTGGACATTTTCACTTAGGGGTGTACTCACTTTTGTGGCCAGTCGTTTAGACATTATTGGCTGTATGTTGAGTTATTTTGAGGGGACAGCAATTTACACTGCCCTACCTTTCTGAGCCGGACTACAAAGATGAAGAACTAACCACGTGTGATCTTCCCAATGTGAGTACCCAATGCACATAGATGTGCATCACAGAGCTAGTGCAAGACAAGCATTTTTGGTTAAAAAGTATACACTTTATCATTATTATTATTATTATTTTATCATTTCACTAGATAAGACCCTTATGCCTCGGCTGGGATCATGTAGAACCTCTTAAAGCTGCATTGAAACTGCAATTTGGACCTTCAACCCATTGATCTCCATTGAAAGACCACTATATGGAGAAAAATCCTGGAATGTTTTCCTCAAAAACCAAAAACCTTAATTTATTTTCGACTGAAGAAAGAAAAACATTAACATTTTGGATGACAGTATGGGGTTACTAAATCATCAGGAAATTTTAATTCCGGAGTGAACTAATCCTTTAACCCTTACTGAAACTGATTTTTTTTTTTTTCTTTTTTTTTGGTGCATTTATTAACATTTGTATAACCATAGTTTTACTACAAATACCATGGTTTAACTATGGTTAGTGTAGCAAGATCATGGTAAATTTGTGGTTGCCATGATTTAACTATAGTTACCATGTTTTTTTTGTGTTTTTTTTTTTTGTAGTAAAAAGATGGTTAATTTTTGTAATTTTTTTCCCTTACAGATGCAAATGAGTTCAGATGCAAAACCAGCTAAAAAGCCATCTCAGTCAAAAATGAGATAAATCCCAGCCTCAGCCCAATCAGAAGTACCAGTACTAACATAGAAACCTATATATCGGAGCCTGATAAAAATGCATTTTTCAAAGTAAGATGTCAGATGGATTTAGAGGCTTTTGCATCTGAACTCTTCATATACTACCTGGGTTTTCAAAGCTTTAGGAATTTGATTAAATAACACGAGACAAAGCAGCAGTGCCTTGGCACAGTAATTTATGCTAGCTTTCATCATTCAGAAGCAACTGCAATTGTGGTTATTGCAGATTTTGGTCGGCCAACATCAGTGCTGATGGGCCGTCATGATGCTCTCATCCTGATACATCTGGTGACTTAGCTGAGATACAAACACTCACCGCCACCTCACCTGGGACCCCTAAGTGCCTCTTTATCGCCAAACACCAATCACAGAGCTCATTTACCCTGCAGGCTCATTCTCCGCTAAACCAAATAGCTCACAAAATGGTCCTCTGGGGTAATATAATACATTATGTCCATGCCTCTTTTCACAACAGAGCACACATAATCTGTTCCTTAAAATCACACAAAACCATTTACGAGCAAAGCAACAAGAAAGCATCTCTGTGCATCTAGTTCTCTCATGAGTGCTTGCTAGTATCTTTACAGGATTCTAATTATAATCGTTTAACCAATGCATTTAGTATTACCAGTGCTTTAATGGGTAAAGGTATTTCACATAAAATATGTTTACATATAGTCCACAAGAGACAATAATAGTTGAATTTATAAAAATTACCCCATTCAGAAGTTTAAATACACTTGATTCTTAATACTGTTTTGATACCTGGATTTTTGTTTGTTTGTTTTTGTTTAGTGATAGTTGTTCATGAGACCATTGTTTGTCCTGAACAGTTAAACTGCCTGCTGTTCTTCAGAAAACTCCTTCTGGTCCCACAAATGCTGTGTTTTTTCTGCTTTTTGTGTATTCGAACCCTTTCCAACAATGACTGTATGATTTTGAGATCCATCTATTCACACTGAGGACAACTGAGGGACTCATATGCAACTATTGCAGAAGGTACAGATGCTCCAGAAGGAAACACAATGCATTAATAGCCAGGGGTGAAAACTTTTGAACAGAATGAAGATGTGTACATCTTTCTTATTTTGCCCAAATATCATATTTTTTCATTTAGTACTGCCCCTCAGAAGCTACAAAAGATACTTGCATGTTTCCCAGAAGACAAAATAAATTGAATTTACCCTTATCTTCAAATTCAAAATCTTCTTAATGAATTGTTTTTATCCTTCTGAAGCAGCATTTGAACCTTCTGTAATAGTTGCATATGAGTCTCTCAGTTGTCCTCAGTGTAAAAAGATGGATCTCAAAATCATACATTCATAATTTACGGGACCTGAAGGATTTTTCTGAAGAACAGCAGACTGTTTAACTGTTCAGGACAAACATGAGACTCATCAACTATCACTAAACAAAAAGTCTCTTGTGGACTATATGTAAACTTTTTTGTGAAATTTATATGAAATATTATATTCAGGTCAGTACTTAATAGAAATAATATGAATTTTGTATGATCCCTGATTTTTATGAAAGTATCTGATAAAGCAAGGTTAAAGGCTGTACAAAACATGCCAGGAGTACATAGAAACTAATGGACTGCACTGGTATTCTGAGCTGCCAGGAGTGTGTTGTAAGAATAGGTTTATTAGTGTTTAAATTAGTGCAAGCACTTATCTTGTCCTTTTACTGCATGTCAACTTGTGAACAGGACAGGAAAATACTTTTCAGCCAATGCCTCCACAATGTGGACATGGTACACGTTCCCTAGAGATGTCACAATATCTCTCTCTAGGTGAGTCGGATTTGTAGATCAATTACTCTTTGTCTCAGGGGAGACGATGAGGTCGGCTCACTGTCAGTCACGGCGAGACAAATGCAAACCGTTTACCTGGAATCAATTTTTCAGACCCTTTTCTCATTTTCTTTTTGTCAAAACCAAGCTGTGCATTATGTTTATATTTTAGACACTGCAAATGCACCGCACAGGGGTATTGTGCAAATGACATAACAAAAATCACATTTATCACATAAATCATAGAGATATGAGTTATATTAGGGCAATTTCCACAGTAGTTTGAACCTTATAATAAATGTATAACTCTATTATCTCTGCATTAAATCACATTTCTCTCCTGTCTGGTTCGCTGTGGCTCAGCATTTCAAAGACGTCGGCTTTTATGCAGCATGATGAATCTCTTTTTAAATAAATTTCTCTCTATAAATGCATGATTAAATCAAACCTGTGGCCATGTTGATAGATTACACAAAAAAAGGAATATGTCATAACATTATATTGGTGCGACACCCTGCACACTATCAAAACTGTTATCTTGTGCTGAGTAAAAAATATGAGCGATTAATTTGTGATTTATTTTCTCTGCTGCTCAGTGAGGTATGAAGAGCATTTTGTATTGCATTGTATTCGCTCTCATTTTCTTCCATTTTATCCAGAAGCTAAAATCAATATCTGACAAAAGGTCTTTTACAGTACAAAAAGCTTGAACAAAACCTTGCTTTGAAGATTTTTCCATTTCTAGTCTTTATTTGTCCATATTTTGAAATAATATTTGAGGCTTTTAAGTGAAAAAATAATATTTAACAGGGAAAACAACTTCTTGTTTTATTCTTGGTAATTGATGAAAGTGTGTATTTCACCCCAAAATGAAAACTATTATTTGTCATTTCGTTGTACCAAATCGTATGTTTTTTTTTTTCTTATGCAGAGCCCCAAAGAAGATACTTAAATGTTTGAGCTGTTTTTGACAATAGGGTTCCCAAGGTTTCTCCAAAATGGACATAAAAGTATTGTACAGATAATTCCAGTGGTTTAATCCAAATATTATATCACTTTGTATGACAAACAGAGCCAGTGTTGCCAAGTCTGCAGTTTGCTACTCAAAACTAGCCCAAAAATAGCCCAATCACATTTTGAGGGTGGGTCTCCCGGTAAAAATTATGCTCTGGGGGTAAAACACACATTTTGTGGTGGGGTTCTTCTGGTAAAATTAGCATTCCAGGGGATAAATATTATGTTATTAGGGTCACTTCAACCCACGGACATGAAAAACAACCCGTGGCAATAGTATGAAAGTAGCCCAATTCCGTGGGAAAACCGCGGACTTGGCAGCACTGCCTGGACTGCAAATTTTACCAGGGGAACAATGCAGAAAAACATTTTACCCCCCAGAATACAACTTTTAATGGGGGAACCCCTCCAAAACACAACTGGGCTAGTTTTGAGTGGCAAATGGGTGTTTTTTTTATTTTATTTTTTTTTTTTTGTGTGAAAACCTGGCAACCCTGAACAGAGTGAAATATTAAATGGTTATTCATTCTGAAATCATTGATCAAATCATGTATTCAGAGTCTATGTTTATTAGTGATGTGATTTAACAAATTAATGACCACAAACACCAGAAGAGTGCATAAAGTAAATAAGGTCAGTTTTGATTTTTTGTTGATAATGCATTATGAAAGTTATAGATCTTCATTCACTACGCTCTTTAAAATAAAGGTTTAAAATGAAGGTTTTCACAGAGATTGAACAAAAGAACCATTTCTGGTTCCCCAAAATGCTTCTGAAAACTTTTTTCTCTCTCCACTGGCAAAAGTTGACCCGACTCCAGTAAGGCTATAGCCTAAGTAACTTAATGTTGGTGTAATCTGTCAACAACGCACATTATATACCCGTCCTTTTAGGCAAATACAGATAATGAGTGTCATGTCATGAAATGTTTTTAATACGATGGAAACTGTGTCTAACGTAACAAGTTAATAAAAACATTGTAAGTTAGGCTTATTAATTGTAACAATTTAATTTCAAACAACGAATAAATTATATATAGAGAAAGCGAGCAAAGACCACAGTAGCCTGTCAAGGGAGCTTTTTGAAACTCTGAATCAGTAAACCACTGCGTTGCAAAATGATTCGCTGTTTCGAAGAGGTCCAATCAGATCGTGAATCATTTGATTTAGAATGGGACATCAAAGTACGTATTGCAAATTCTTTCATCTAAAACAGGACTTTAAAGTGCGTATGGTGAATCATTTGACTCAGAACCTGACTTTAAAGTGCGTATCGCGTATCATTTGATTCTCAGATAGCACACGTACGTCTGCAAGGTGTCTGTTAAAGATCTCTTGATCTGGAAAGCATCTGCTGTGTACAAACGTCTGGCAGAAATCTGTAAGATGTCAGTTTTACACACATTCTAAATCATAAACATCTTAAAGACGTCTAATAGACGTCTATTTGACATCTGATAGGACGCGTCCAATAGACGTATTGCAGATGAGCAAACTACATTGTGCAGATGTCTTGCAGATGTAAATGCAGACTTCAAATAGACGTCTCTGAGATGTACGTGTGCTATCATGGTTCAGAACCGGGCTTTAAAGTGCGTATCGCGAATCATTTGATTAAGAACTGGACTTAGTAGCGGATTCATGGGATGCTTTTATCACCACCGGGGATAAAAACACCCTGTGTTCAAGTGTGAAGAACACTGAAAAACCTAAAGTACCTTTTCTCACTTTAAAGTACCTTTTGTGGAATGGGAACGTTATGTTAGAGGTTCTTCACTGAACCACAGACGACAATAAAGAAGCTTTATTTTTGAAAGTGTAAAGCACCACTAACGCTCTTTGAAGAATTTGATGGATTGCAATGACGAGCCATTGTTTTCTAACCATCAACAGCCTCTCTCTGCCTCTGTCATTATGCAATCTGTCTCTCTTCCATGATGCCAACTGTGTGGGTACCATTATGATGCTGAGCGATGTGCGGTTTTGATCATGTTAAATTTAGATCCAGCAAATTTTCCATACTGTCAGCTGTGACTGACAACGGCATTTGATGAAAACACACCAGTCGGTCTTTTCTATTGAACCGACCCCATAGAAAAGTAGAGATTATAGAGCTTAATAACTAGAATCATGCTGCTAAATCAAAATGAATATGAAATCCCTCTCACCCCTTCGTGACTCATTCACTGATGTCTAAGATAAAAAAGATTTAAAAAAAAAAAAAAAAAAAAATTCTCATGATCCGTGCAGCTATAAACTCAAAGCATTTGTTATGCAATTCATAATCAAATGTTAAGCTAAAAATGGATTTCATGTGACAAAAATAAACGTTTTTTTTTTTTTTTACAGATAAAACATCATTTGACATGACTGGTTTGGTTATGTAGCTTTGTTTTAGCATAATGAAGTCAGTGAAGGATGTTAAATTGAGGCAATGCCTAGAATTGACAGAGCATTAATGAATACGCTCTAGCGCACTAACCCAGAGCTCATCACTTATCTTCTCCCCTACTTCAAGCTCCCATTGTGATCTTGTCCCCTCTGTAGCAGATGAAGCCTTGCGTAATAATGAATTATAAAGTATGAGTATAAATCAAGTGACTAACCATATATCCAAGCCCCCAGTATATTACTTTCAAGTTAATGGTGTTTGCTGTCAGTTTCATTCTGTGATCCTGCATGTCAAATAGTATGCAACTGACTAGTAGTCTACTTCTTAGACAGGTTTCTTACATTTAAGTTTTGCACCTGTCATAATACAGCTCAGTTGTCAGAGTCCTTAATAGTCCTTGACAGTTAGAATTGATTCATTCAGTTCTTTCGGAGTCAGGCATGATTGAAAAACTGACTTTGTATTGTACATTTCAAAGCACAGTTACTCAAGTTACTGTATCTTCTGTAAGAGTTAAACTAATTCCTGAGAACTCTCCAGCACACTCAAGTGCATCATTGTTGATAAACACATTGATGAAAATCTGTCAAATCTAAAACATCAAAATGTCTAATAATGAATAACTATAATCACGCCTGGACAACAAACGTGTTAATGAGTTGTATTAGTGACATCACTGTGTAAAATGTCTATGTCTAATTCTGCACCTCAAGACCTCTGCTTGTAATTTTTTTACAATTCAGAAATAACAGAAACAAAGATAAGTTGATTTATAAAAAAAAAAAAAAAAAATATTATTTATATTCACTTATTGATATCACATCATATTGCAAGTCCTTAGTCACATTTGCAAGTTATAATGTCATAATTGTGTGATATAAACTTAAATTGTAAGATATAGTCACAATTCTGACTTTTTTCTCAGAATTGCGTGATATAAACTCCCAGTTGTAAGTTATAAAGTCAGAATTGTGTGATATAAGCTCAAATTTTGAGATATAAAGTCACAATTATGACAAAAAAAAACTCACAATTGCAATAAATAAAGTCAGAATTGTGAGAATTTCTCTGCAATTCAGAGAAATGAATCAGCGAGATATAAACATGCAATTTTGTCTTTTTTTTTCTCAAAGTTGTACGATATAAACTCACAATTGCAAGTTAAAGTAGCAAGTAGATAAAAACTCGCAATTCTGACTTTTTTCTCATGAATGCGACTCTTTTTTTCAGAATTGTGTGATACAAACTCACAATTCTGACTTTCTCAGAATTGTATGATATAAACTCACAATTGTAAGTTATAAAGTCAAAATTCCGTGATATAAACTCACAACTGCAATAAATAGTCAGAATTTCAAGATAAAAACTTTTTTTCTCACGAATGCAAGTTTATATCTCACAATTCTTATTACTCAAAATTGTGTGACTTTTTCAGAATTGTGACATACAAACTCACAATTGAGAGTTATAAAGTCAGAATTGTGAAATAAACTCGTAATTCTGAGAAATGAAGCAGCGAGGTATAAACTCTTTTTTCTCAGAACTGCATGATATAAACTTGAATTATGAGATATAAGTCACAATTCTGACTTTTTCCCAGAATTCTGTGATATAAATTCACAATTGCGATAAATAAATTCATGAATGCGAGTTTGTATCTTGCAATTTTGACTTTTTTTCTCAGAATTGCATGATACAAACTCACAGTTTTACATTTTTCTGTAAATTGTGAGATGTAAACTCCCAATTCCGAGTTATAAAGTCTTAACTGCAAGATATAAACATTCTGAGAAAAAGAGAGAACTGCAAGTTTGTATCTTTTTTATTTTTTATTCAGTAGCAGAAACTGGCTTTTATAAGAATCTGTATTCTATAATAAAAAATAACAAAAATAAAAGTTCTTTATGGCATCATTGGTCCCATAAAGAACCTCTAATATACTAAATACACTAAAGGATCTTTATTTTGGAAAAAAGTTCATTAGATGTTTTTCACACTAAGAAAAAATGTTTTTTGGATCCCAAAATGGTTCTTCTATATCACTGTGACAAACCCCTTTTCTGGAATCAATATTTCTGGAGTGTAGTCTAGATGCCCTCTTCTATGCAGCGAAACTGAATGAAGACTAATATTGTTGAGCTCAAAAAAACTAAACATAAAACTAATTCATATAGTTAATATTTTATTATTATTAAGTTAATATTTTAGTTAATATTAAGACTTCTGAAGCTTTACAACAGATTGTGTGAGATTTTTTGTTGAAATACCATACTATGAAAGTTCGCAGCCTCACCTGGCATGAACATTTAGCATCCTCTTGTTTCTGGATCGGTTTCCCACCTAAAATTGTTTTCATTTGTAAGCCGGACCTGATACTTTATTGCAGTCTTTGAGGAACCCCAGATACAATGTGGTTTGCTGATTAGACGAGAGCCAGAGAGAATATAGTAGGCGAATGAACTGATTCAAAGTGCTAATTTTAAAAAGGGGGTGTTGGATTAGACTGCTGTGTATTTTATGAATCAGCAGTAGTGAGGAATCCTCACAGGAATCTTCTGGGCAGCAAGAGTTCAGTCAAGTGTCAAATTAGCTCGTAAAACAATAATATAAGCAGTGCATTTTAATAAGGTCTCCATTTTGCTGTAATAACTGTCATCTCTAATGACCGATGCCATTAATTATGAATATGTGCAAATTCTGACATACAGTAACCTCTCTAGGTCTCTAGTAACCCCAGTTGATGGAGAAAGATGGGAATTTTACACCATTAATATCAAGAGTGTTTGTAATGTTAATCAGCTTGACCTGCCATCCAGCAATGGCATTTTCAGTTAGAGATAATTTTGCATACTTGAGATGCATAAACAGTGGTTTTCTGTGTTTACAAGAATAGTTTCAGGTTCAGTAAATGTTCATTTCCATGGAGACCATCTGTTGATTATCACAGACAATAATCAACACCCAGGTAATAAAAACTGCACGTTTAAAATAGAACTGCATTGCATTGGTAGCAAATTAGTAACATGAAAGGGACTGGCTATGTTCACGATAACACTCTAACAAGTAAGTGAAGCGTACATGAAATATGCTTGAGATGAAGAAGACGTCTCCTGTGAGATGTTTGGCCATGCTGGACGACGCAGGGTTGGCATTAGCCGCCCAGAGCTGTCTGAACTCATAATGGAGACAGATGCTGCGCCTGATACTGCGTTAACAGGGAGGAGAGAATGGCTGCACACCTCACGCTCAAACACTCACACACTCTTTAGTCTGAATTGTTTATTGTGCAAAGTCTCGTTTTCTCAGCCAACCTGAAGGTTTTAAATGTAAATCCAGTTTTATCAGACTTGTCTGTAAAGGTCATGAATAGAAGACAATTGAAATTGATCAGACATACAAAGATTAACCCAAGAAAAATGTGAGGCAACCGCCCAGAAAATAAAGGCTTTGTTTTGGTTCGGTAACTGGTGCAGAAATTGCACAATTTGCTTTTAAAGTCAGTATGCAATGCAACCCCATCTGAAGGCCTACAGGCAACTAAAT
Organism: Cirrhinus molitorella; assembly: GCA_033026305.1. Taxonomy (NCBI): domain Eukaryota; kingdom Metazoa; phylum Chordata; class Actinopteri; order Cypriniformes; family Cyprinidae; genus Cirrhinus; species Cirrhinus molitorella. The sequence continues at coordinate 4,469,896 of CM065140.1, read as the reverse complement.
GCACACTTAATTACGTCTGGAGTATCATTGTTTCTTTATGCATGGAGTCTACATATAGGTTAATAGAGATTGAACCTAAAAGCTCAAAATATGATTCGCAGCTGTCCAGCTCTGTCCATCTGATTACGAGAGTAGCCGGTAGTCAATACAATATAAGGCTACAGAGAGCACAAGGAGAATATAAGGTAATAACTAACTGTTGTAATTTATTCAGAAATTACATATATTTGTATTCTAAAAGTGCGCAAAAATGGTTATGTGATTTACAGACCTAAAGTGACTTACATCAGGACAGGAGTTTATATCTCACAATTTGGATGTTATCTTGCAAATTTATTTAATTTAATTTTATTTAATTTTATTTTATTTTATTTTATTATTATTATTATTTAGTTCATTATTATTATTATTAATAATAATATCAGTCAGAATAAAAGTTAAGAATAAAAGTCAGAATTCAGAATTGCGAACTGCAAGAGTTTTATTTTATTTATTTTATTGTATTTTATTAATTTATATTCTGTGGTGGAAACAAACTTCCATAGACTTCCAAAAACTATTTACAATTATTATTATTATTATTATTATTCAGAATTGTGAACGGCAAGATTTTTATTTTATTTTAAATTCTGTAGCTTCCATTAAAAAAAATATATATATATATATTTATTTATTTATTTATTTATTTATTTTTTCATTCATTCATTCATTCATTATTATTATTATTATTATTATTATTATTATTATTAAGTATTATAAGTTATAATTATATAAATATATAATATAATTAAAGTTGCACATAGATCCTAAGCAAACTGACTCTTCGTTACAATAAGCTTCCGTTAAAAACTTACAGTTATTTTAATTCTAATTATTACAATTATTATTATTATTATTATTATTATTATTATTATTAACAATAATAATATTTATAATAATAATAATAATAATTGAATTAAATGCATTTTCCCATGTCTAAATGTCCTGGTCATTATAATAATAATAGTAATAATAATAATAATAGTTATATGTTTTTATTATATTGTTGTAATAATTTTAATATATAATATTATTATATTGTTATAATATTTTAATATTATTATAATGAAAGTTAATAATTCAATTCAATGCATTTTCACATTTTTAAATGTTTTGATGATAAAAAAAATAATAATAATACATACAAGAATTAATTAATGCAATGGATTTGTAACAGTCACATACTCTTTTGTTGTGTTTTTTGTTCCTGTCTTTCGTTTGTATAGTCCTTTTGTATTTTGGTTTGTTCCAGTTCCTGTTTTACCTTATTTGGTCATGTTCCTGTTCATCCCCCTCGTTATGTCGTCATCAGTTAATTAACCACACCTGTCTATCATTTGCCACCCTTTATAAGCCTGTTCAGTTTGTCGTCTCATTGTTGGATCTACTTTGTGTTCCTGTTCTCTGTCTGTGGATTATCAATTGTGGATTTTATTTTAAAGACTTTATATCGCATTCTTCCTCGTCTTGCACTCCTTCTCATCACGTATCGTGACAGCATTATTACATTTAAATCTTCTGATAATAAAAATTAAGAATAATAATGCATTTAAAATTTTATTTGCATTTATAATGGTCACATTTCTAGAAAATAAAATGCATGCTGCTTTGTAATATGCATCAGTAATATCTATAAAGTGGGTTTTCAAATATAACAATTATTTCAAAGGAGTAATGTACTGAAAATGTTGAGTTTCCATCATGTATTATTGTATATGCCCTGATATATGACCATATAAAATCTAGTAATCATGTAAAAAATGAACAGCAAAAAGCCCTATCTTCACCATTCTAAGCATCACAGAGCAAAAACCTTCAGCATTCATAATTTGTTTGGGTGATATTTGTCACAAAAAAAAGTCATAAAGAGGCAGATAAATGTGTTTTGAATGACCAGCGCAGATGGAATTGTCGCCCGCTGACAGTGTCTCACTGTATATGTGCAGTTATTGTAGCCCAACATCATTATTGTTTCTCTGGAGATGCTCACGATAATATCACACAGCGAATATGAGGCGGGATCAGCTCATTAGATCACCCTGGGCATCCGGGACTCATCTAAAATCATACGGTAATACAGTTACAACAGTGTTTATTCTCTGGATCACTGGCTGTGTTTGCGTGCTCAGCTCTGAGCCTGCAAATCTAAACTGGGATTTCAATGCACACCGTAGACACAAATCAAGAAACATGGGCAGTATTAGGTTTTATAATCTATTCATAATGAAATCTGGCTTGCAATATTTGCATCTTCATATTGCATGTTTTATGTAACTATAACAGTCATTAAAGACCACATGAAATCAAAATATTGGGACTTTTAGTCCATGAGGACTTCAATGTGCTAGTGTATTAAGAGCAAGAATCATTTGGCATGAAAAGTTTTTATTTGTTTCAGTAAAGACAACACCACTGTATATAACAATTTATAATGCATTATGGAAAATATACTAACACAAGCATAAACAAGCATCAGACCAGCTGCAGCAATGAGTAATTGAAACCATTTTAAGATGATTTTAGACAAAATGGCTGAAAAATAATTTTTGTTATCAAATCATTGTGGTGTGTTCTGTGTGAGGTGACAATGGCACACACAAACTTTGGTGTCAATTTCTTAAAACTGTGTAGAGATACATCCTCAGACGTAGTCAGGCATCATCCCTCAAATCTGTTGTGGTGCTATACAAAAGCAGTTTTGTCTATCAACATAAAAATCCATAACTTTTTGTCAGCACAGTCTGAAGATGATCTGACTTGATTTTGGTGAAAATCAGACAAACGCTCTAGGAGGAGTTCGAAAAACCCAAGGAATATTTTGAGATTAGTTTCATTACAATAAGCTAATGCAAAAAAAGGTTATTAGCATTTTTTGAAATTCCATTATTAATGGTTAATGAATGGTTTATTAATTATGACCAATAGGCGGCGCTGTTACCAAATTGATGTGGCGTGGTCAGTATGAGGGGACAAGCTTTGCAGAAATATAGCATTAGACACACATTAGACACACATCTTTCCAGCAAATTCATTGATGTATTAAACAGTAACTGTTTCGTACATCAACACAAGATCCATAGCTTTTTGTTAGCATGGTCTGAAGATAATCTGAGTCATATTTGGTGGAAATCGGACAAACTGTCTAGGAGGAGTTTGGAAAAGTAGGTTTTCAACATAAATCAAAATGGCGGAAAAGAAGTTCGGCTGAAAATGGTAAAAATGGAATCTGTGTTCTCAGAATGACCCAAAGAATATGTTGAGACTTATTTTGTTGAGACGTTTCATTATAATACTATGACTTTTATAATCAATCTTTTTGAGTTCCATCAGGGCATAATGCCGAAGACACATACAGAGTTTTGTAATGATATGGCATTTAAAATATACCATTTAAAAACAAAATTCAAAATGGTCGACGGACAAAATGGCTGACGTGGAAAAATTGGGTATCATCTGACTTGGCATGCTGCACTGAATCTAAAGAGAGTTTTGTCATTTTTGGCCAAACCATTCAAAAGTTATAAGCGAAAATAGTCCTGACCACTAGGTGGTGTAGCGCATAGAGCCTCAGATCATGATTATTATAACATACACCAAGTTTGAGATGAAAATATAGTTATTTTATATTTTAATATATAGTTTTTTAAGTCTGATTTGGTGAGCTTTTCGTCAAATTCGTTTGTGCGTTTTTTTAAGAACGGATGGGTCTGTCAAAAAGCTTTTGAAAACTTTTTGCCAGCAGGACTGCAGATGATCTAAGACAATTTTGGTGTAAATCAGACAAACCATCTAGGATGAGTTCTAAAAAAGTAGTTTTTTTCTATATATTAAAAATAGCAAAGAATCTTGACCTTACAAATTTTAAATATTGGTGTTAGAGGCAAAGAATCAGAGGAAAAAGAATGTTCATAAACATAAGTGCAACTTTGAACGGTTCAGGTCAGACAATCATCTATTAGTGTACCAAATTTAATAACTTTCTTGCAAGTGGTTCTATGGCCTGCTATAGAAGTAGAAATGGAAGAAGATGAATGCTAATGAATACAATTTGATTCAAAGCAAAATATGTATAAAAGCTATAACACTGCTATTAAAAGTATGCTTTGTATAAGGTTTTGAATAGTATATTTATCCCACCAGTGTAAATCTTTGTCATTTGCAATTTATGTAGTGAAATCTGCTCTATAATTTGGAGTCTTACTCATGAACAGATGGACTGAAACTGAACAATCTTTGGGGTGACAGTTTTCCTTCACTCAAGAGAGAATAACTTCTTCTGAGTTTTCTGTTTCAAACCAGACATTGAAAAATGAGTGAATTTCCTTCTCTATTCCACATCTGTCACTTAAAACATGAGAAAACTCTGAGCTTTCCGCATAACGCCAATACAGCACAAGCTTCAGGCTGAGTTTTTCCTGTAAATCACTGAATGTCAATTAATGACTGTTCCTGTCATCCTCATTTCATTCATGAACATTTATTGCCTCAGAATGGTTGTAGATGTTTCATATCTTCCTGAAGCTCATAAAATGTGATGTAAACACTGAATGATGTTTCCCTTTATGCCTGACAAATTAGGAAGCTGTAATGTTTTTTTCTTATTGGAACTAAACGGTGCATGTTTAATGGAAACTGACTATAAATGAAATGCTCTACAACCAAATGAAAGGCACGGTGACAAAGGGGAAATGAAAGCACATGGTGTGTTTTAAAGGGGAATGAGGTTTGTATTTCACAAATGCAGTTGTGACACAGCTGCTATTGCCTTTCTTGAAACCGTTTAAAATGAGCAAACATGATAGCGTAGCTCATTATATCAGTTCAATAGAAAGAAAATCAATGCTGGCCTCTAACTACATTTCATTGTATTCACATTGAACTGTTTTAATGAGCTGTCACATCAAGTATTTATTTGCTTGTTTGGAACAATCATAGCTTTGAAAGAGCGATTCCAAGCAATGAATCTGCATAAAACACTGTTTTTGTGTATCCATGCCATGTGTCAGAAACAGATTATATTCAATTTGATTATTGATTCCATATGGGTACATATTTTAGTTCACGTTTCGATGCTATTGATTATTTTGACCACAACATCACAGCAGGGTTTTATTGATATTTGTATAGTCCAGCAGAAGTGCTGCGCTTCAAGAAGTGAATCAATAAATGCTTTGGTCATTGGAAGATATCCATAAATATAAGTCAATATTAACAATAAATGTGTGGTACTTGAGGGGAAGTGAAAAGAATATCTGTCTTTAGCTGGAAAAGGATAACAATGGCTCTGAGGTAAATGTTCCTAGAACATGTGCGCTCACATCCTTCTGTTATACTGGAGACTCATTATTACACAGAGATATGAACAGACACAGGTTTCTGCAGCAAGACAGGGACAGATAAACGTCTTAAAGGGATAGTTCACCCTAAAATTGTCTGATAAAGTCTGATATTGTTTGTCAACTCTTATTATTCATTTTTGGGTCAACTATTCCCTCAAGAACACTCTTTCCATTTGTTTGCCTATTTTTGTGTTTCTGTTATGTGTTTGATTCAAAACAAGCCCTTCATTTTACAGTTATAATAAGTACAAGGACGGTTCTGCTGTAGACCAGATAGCAAGCTTGTTATTTCTGAATGCACTGCGGAGAGCATTTTCTTCTGTTTTTTGATGTCTATGTATCTTTCTTTTCTTCAGAACTGGTCTGACTCATTCCTCATTCAAAATTCATGTGAAAGAAACAACCATTCTGTCTTTTCTGTGTATAGGGCTATAATAGGATACAGAAAGAACATGAGCATCTTTGAGGACCTGTGTGACATGCTACTCCGATAAATATACATTAATGCTCAGCACTTAAAAATAGTATGTTTTTGAGGGAATTCGGTTAATATTGCACTATTAAAAGTGGTACATGTTGCTAATTAGCTATTTTAACTGCTATGGACATGAATTATACAATTGTATTTTTAAGGAAATGGTTACTTTAGCATCATATGTAGATTTTTGCGTATTTGAACCCTTTCCAACAATGACTGTATTATTTTGAGATCCATCTTTTCACTCTGAGGACAACTGAGAGACTCATATACAATTATTACACAAGGTTCAAATGTTTACTGATGCTCCAGAAGGGAAAAAAAGACTTACTTTGGCTTCTGGGAAACATGTAATTATCTTCTGTAGCCTCTGAAGGGCAGTACAAAATGAAAAAATATGGTATTTAGGCAAAATTAGAAAAAGTTACACATCTTCATTCTGTTCAAAAGTTTTCACCCCAGCTCTAATGCATAGTTTTTCCTTTTGGAGCATCAGTGAGCATTTGAATGTTCTGTAATAGCTGCATCCCTCAGTCGTCCTCAGTGTGAAAAGATGTATCTCAAAATCATACAATCATTGTTGGAAAGGGTTCAAATACACCAAGATGCTGATAAAAACAAAGAATTTGTAGGATTTTTCTGAAGAATAGCAGGCAGTTTAACTGTTCAGGACAAACAAGGGACTCAAGAACAACTATCACAGCTGTGGATCATTCAGGTAACAACACAGTATTAAGAATCAACAGGATGTCAACTTTTGAACTTTTTAATTTTTATAAATTTAACTATTATTTTCTCTGGTGGACTATATGTAAACATCTTGTATGTAAAATATCTTATTCAGGTCAGTATTAAATAAATAATAACATGCTTTTTTATGATACTTCTTATTTTGGTCAAATAATTGACATTTTGCAGATTCTGCATGGGGTATGTAAACTTTTGACTTCAACTGTATACATATATATTCTGCTTTTATGTTCATTTTAGTTTAAAGCTTTAGTAATTTTGTTGTTTTTTTTGTCATTTTTATTAGATTTTGTAGTTTAAATATGTCTATATATTTTTTTTTATTTCAGTTCTAGTTTTAGTTATTTTAGTAAATCAAGAAAATTACATTGCATTGAGCATTTTATTTTATTCCAGTTAACATTTATTTTTGGGGGAAAAATTGTTCATTTTCATGTGAAATTTACTGTCACACAGAATTCATTCACACTTTCAATAAAGAGACTCAATCTAAGAAGTGTTTGCATGACAGTTTTCAACTTAAAATAGAAAACTTTTTATGCGTTTTGGCCATTCATTTACAAAACAACACTGTTTTGGGGGTCTGAAAACTTTTGTAAATGGTTTCAAAGTGATTTTTTTTTTTTAAAACAATACCATTATCCCCTATGTAAATTACAAAAATGCACATTTGTGAAAATAGTGATATCATACGCACACATATTACATGTTCAGTCTATATCTACCTTTTTCCTGAGTAACCAATATTCCGGTCTCAATAGAACTCCATGTTAAAATGGGGTAGAAAAAGACTGACAGAAACTTTTCAATATAACTAAATATATAAATGTGCACAGGTTTAACGTTATATTATCGGCATGGAAAATATGTTCATTTGACTAGAAACACCAGAAATTGAAAATATAAATCACCGTTCCAGTCAAGCAAGACTTCCACATTCAGAAAAAGGTGGATTGGAAATTGTGCAGGCTTGTAGAGTTTCAAAGTGACTGAACTACTGGCCTGGCATAAAAAATACAGTGTTTTTTTTTTTTTTTTACAAAATGGAGAACATCAGGGTGAAACTTCTGAGAAATGCAAATGAAAAACATTTCCATTTTAGTACATTGTTTTAGTACACCAGATTCAGGGGTGAGTCTCTATTGACTTAACCCATTAAGCAACCACTCATAAAACCACAGCAACCTCAGACACTAAAAACACTCAGAACACCTTAGCAACCATATATACACCTCATGTCTTCAAAACGATATTCTGCCTTTTTTTTGGCTTTTCCCACCTCTGAAAATCCAGTGAAAAAAAAATGAAAGCGCATGGCGGTAATCATGGATCTAAAAAATCTGAATCTCTCACCCGTCTCCAATAGCACAGCGTTCACAAATAGCAGGTCTTTGATCTTGCATGGCTGTATTAGTGTGGCAGTCACTGGCAGTTTTCCATTGGCTGAACATGCCATCATCATCTAACTTATCCCAGGACATGTTTCACTGAACAGAACACCATCTAGCCATTTCATCTCATTTAAAACTGCAGTGTCATTATTACAGGACAATTCATGGGCAGCCAGGCAGGAATTACCTTTAGAAATGGCTTCATTATAAAATATGGCTTAGTTGACATTTCATAGACTGCTCAATTGCCTGCCTATCGAAACTGTTGGATGCTTTATAAAACGGTTCATTTCTGTTCATTCAGTGCTGATTGTAGCGTGCACACACTTGGAGACTGTCAGCATTTGTCCCTCGAGTCAATTTCCCAAGAGGCTGAGGCCATTTCCCTGCCTAAAACCATGTGTCTGTGCTCTTTTTTTTTTTTTTCTTCTTCAGGCGGTACAGTCGTCTAATCTGAGATGTAAGAGTGAATATTTAGGTTAAGTTACAAGTTACAAACTCTATTAACAATATACAGTCTATAACAGAAAACTATTTTAACTAATATTTCAGTTCATGAAAAGAAATGAAAATGTCAATTCAAATGTTTCAAATTTAAGCATATGAGGTAATGGTAACACTTACAATAAGGTTCATTAATTAACATTAGTTGGTAACACTTTATAATAACTACACACTATGAACCATTAGTTAAGCATTAGTAAATAGTCAATTCATCATTTATAAAGCATTAATAGACAGCAGTAATGCGTTTATAAATGCAGCTATAAATGTTTTGTTCCTGATTTATAAGCATATCTATAATGTTTTTAGTAATTCCTAATTATTAATTCCTTTTAGTAATTCCTAATTTCTAACTAAGTATTATATTATTAACAGCCCAGTTATTTAGGAGTTGTCAGAGGTTCGTAAGATCATTTAGAAAGTGTAATGAATAAACTTTAAATTAACATTTATACATATTTCTTAACAATACAATAATAGTTACTCAGTGTGTTAATAAATGCTTTATTAACACATTCTTACTGTAATTCATAATTCAGGTAGGTATAAAACATTTATTAGTTGTCAGTTATCTATTTTTGTGAGCTCATCTAAAGTGAAGACTATTTATGCCTCGTAAAACTGTTACAAAGCAGATTTAAAGGCTCAGCTATCTTCTAAACAGAAAAAGGAAACAAACAACAGAGTGATACAGAACATAGAAATATTTATTTCAAGATGCAAAAAACAAAACTGTACAACTGTACACTTGTTATAAAATGAAACATAAACCTCTGCAATGCCATAGAAAAATAAATATTCCTTAGCCCTCCAGAGGGCAACTTAGCAGTAACATGAGCCTCTGAAATCTGATATAATTTTTTTTTTTATTATTGTTTGTTGAATATACTGTATTTGGTTTTCTATTTTAGCTTTTTATTTATATTTACATTTTTGCTTACATTCTTTTTTCTGATATATTTTTTAAATATCCTTTGTAAAAGCTTTACGAGGCAGAAATAGTCTTCACTTTAGATGAGCTCACAAAATCAGTTAATCGACAACTACTAAATGTTTTATAACTACCAGAATGAATCATGAATTACAGTAGAAATATGTTAGCATTTATTAACATACTATTACTATATTTCTAAATAAAATGTATAAATATACATTTAAATAGTTTATCAATCATGTACTTACACTTTTTAAATGATCTCATGAACCACTGATGACAACTAAATAACTGTTTTGTAAATAATGTAATACTTATTCAAGAACAAAGCATTTATAGCTGCATTTATAAACTGCTTAAATCTAAGCTATTAACATAGCTATAATGATTTATAAATGATGAATTGACTACTTACTAATGCTTAACTAATGGTTCATAGTGTGTAGTTATTATAAAGTGTTACCCATTATTTAACTACATTGGTTAACATGAGTTAAGAATGAACTGCTTCTACAGCATTTATTAATCTTCGTTAATGCTAATTTCAGCATGTACTAATGCATAAGTTGTGTTTGTTAACATTAGTTAATGCACTGTGAAGTAACATGAACAAACAATGAACTTTTTTGTAACTAACATGAACAAAGATGTAATAAATGTATTGTTCATTGTTCATCATGTTAGTTAATACATTAACTAATGTTAACAAATAACACCTTATTGTAGTGTTACCGTAAAATTGTAAAAAAAAAAAAAAAAAAAAGGAAAAGTGTAGTTGAAAAATTTTACAAACTGATGTGAAAGTAAGCATTATTTTGTGATGATAAACCTCATTATTTACTAACCCTTATGTTTTTATATCATTATGAACACAAAAGGAGTTTCTGAGCAGCTCTTCTTCGTTTTGACAGAAAAAGAAAAAAAAAAAAAAAATATATATATATATATATATATATATATCTATTGTAAAAAAAACAAATATTCATCAACAAGTCTTTATTCTACAAATTTTTATGTTTAATTCAGTGTGTAATTTTCTGTGATATTTACTAAAGAATTTCTTTAAAAATAAATCAATTTATTTTTCAGTGAAATTTACTTAATATATCAACTGTGCACCTAATGTGCTTTAGATTTTAAAAGGATATATATATATATATATAAAAAAAAACATATATCTGCAGATAATATAATGCTGAGATGAAGTATTCTGTACCCTAAGAAAATTCACTTTCACGGCTGTTTCTTGGCACTTAAAAGTACATTTTAAATAACAGTTTTAATAATCTTCTGTCATAACTTTAAAGCAATACACTTATTTCAATGCATTAACTAACATACTAAAATGCTTGTAAGTACTTAATTATAATTTTAACTTTGTGTCATTCCAATATACATTTAAAATAATTCTAAATGACAAATTTCAGTATATTTTAGTTTACTGTAAATGCTTTTCAGTACATTCAGCAGTACAGTTTTAAAATATTTCAAAGACAATAGAATTATGAAAATACATATAGATTTGTACTTAAGTCACATGTAAGTCGGTCAAAATTCATTCTAAAGTTAATCTAATTGTAATTAATTTGAAACTATTTTCACTTGAAAACATCACATTTGGTTTGCACTCAAGTATATTAATTCCATATTTACTGTTCTTCCTAAAATGTATTTCTCTTTCAGGAGTGTTTCAAAACTAAGTCTGTTATTCTTAAAGTTTTGGAAGTCAAAAAACAACTTCTTTCTGTTCTTTGTACAAAGTTGTTGCCTTTAGAAGACTTTCACAAAAACTACAATACATAGAAATACAATAAAATGGTGTGGAAGAATTATTAGTCAATTTTACAAATAATTACGAAGAAACTGCACGTAACGCATAGAATTAAATGTAACATTTGAAGCAGAAAATGTACAAATGTTTTCTTGTAAAACGCATTTCAATAATGTTTATCTTTTTTTTTACAATGTACTTCAATGGTGCAATTTAGTCGTTTTGAAGCTTAACATGGATTTTTTTTTTTTTTTTTTACCTATAACAATCTTTTTAACTGGTCCACTGTTCATTTTGACATATTCTTTACAAGATACGTACTATTGTAAAAGCCATTTTGGCACTCAAAACAAAACAACTTCTTCTTTTCTGGAACATTTTAATGTGAAATGAATACATATTCACAGTACAGGCTTTCTAAACTCTAAACATTCAATAGCAAACTTCATTCCACAAACAAACTCAGTCGAGTCAAAGAGTATGACCCAAACAGACAGCTCCTGCCCTCACTGACAAATCAATCAGTATTGATCAATAAATTAGCATGATTCATCACTTTAGTCAATGCCATCAGCACACCAATGATAATAAATAAAGGACAGAAATGCTGAGCAGAGCGATTGTGTTGAGAGTGATATGAAAGCGCTGGAGTCAGTCAGGCATAGTTATGAATTACATCCCACCAGAATTAGCAGTGTGAATGACTGTTGTGTCTGGGCAGGCAGGCAGCCGAAGGAGTTAGAGTCCCATAGGGGCGGTGAGTTTACATCAACCAGTCTGGGCTGAGCTTCCTCTGGTGCTCTCCCTGTGATTAATAATGCCTCTCACCTCACTGGGCTTTCCTCAAGAGAAACAGAGATGCTTGCTGCTTCCTATACTGCTCATATTCAGGGTGAAAGATCTAAACGGTTAGTAAACTTTGTCACAACATGATTGTTACATCTATAGCATCACCACTATAGATATGGAGGTGGACAAGTCCCATCCAATAATTAGGCTATACATTCCCAATATTTGAAATTCTTGATCTGCACTGATCTGCTGCACTCTTTTTATTGTTCTGGATGACAAAAAGGGTTGAAAGTTACACATTAAGCCTGGACTGCCTCAGCGGTCTAACAACACATCACTGTCAAAATGATGGATTTGGCTAATCAAATCAAAGTAGGCTGGGTTTACAGTTAGTTTCA
>CM065140.1:3757500-3852500 GCA_033026305.1 Cirrhinus molitorella | reverse complement strand
TGCATTTTTTTAGTTCTCTGTGGAATTGTATCAGATTTGACTTTTCTTTTCAGTTTTTTTTTTTGTGTTGTTCAAATGCTGACAAAAAATAATAAACCTGTGAGTAACAAAACATTTGCAACTGCAATATTTTTCTGAGAGAAGGGTTGCATTTTCTGACGGAATTGCAAGGGTGCTGATATTTTTGACCATGACTGTATATATGAATAATGTGGATAGGTCGACACTCTCAAACCTGAACATCAAAGTCAGTTGTTTGCATCAATCTGTAAAAGCGGCAGCGAGAGAATTAGGAAAGTTACACTTGGTCACTATTGTGACTCTTTTGTTCTGATAACAATCCAATAATGAAAAGACAGAATGTAAACGTCTTGCAGTATGCATTTGATACTAACTTGATCATTCAAATCACTTTCTGAAGGTGCAGCTAGACCAAATGTAAATGCACCTGGGGCCAGTTGCATAAAAGGTTTAGACTAGTCTTAAAAGTTAGTCATCAATTTTATTTTTTGGCAGACTGGCCATACATTTTTAAATTTGGTTACATGGAAACGTTGATAAGTCCAGAAAGTAAAACTGATTCCCCTTTGGCTAACTACTAGTTGGTGAAACTAGTTCTTAAGACACCGTCAAAACATAGAGGCTTAGTTTATGCAGCTGGCCCGTGGCTGTTTGGGTAACATAGAGATGGATGAAAAAAGCACAACCCTAACATGCGTTGCAATAAGGGGGATAAACAGATCGAACACAATGGACGCTAATATTCGCATATATCATGGAAGCAGTGGATTGGATTTATATCAGTATTGCAGAGACATATTTATGTGGCCAAGTGTAAATGAGATGTGCATACGCAATCGGACAGCAATCTTATTCCAAAGAAAAATATGTTTGTGTTTGTAATCTTTCATTAAAGTGTAATAACTTATTCCACCTCTAAAAATTTTTTTTTTTTTAAATATATATGCACCTTTCAAACCCTCCTTTACAACCACCTGTCATATAAAGGCCAATTTTCATGATCTAATACATCCGCAATGGGTAAGTTCAGGTCTAATCCTACATTTTTTTTTCTCAATGAACTGACACTCTTACAAAAAAAGGTACAAAAGCTCATACTGGGATGGTAACCTTTTAAAGGGTAGCACATTTGCACCTTGTTTAGCGCTAAAGGTGTATTTTAGTACCCTAAATGTACATATTTATAACTGAAATGTACACATTAGTACCTAAATAGTACATACTAGTACATTTTGAAAGGGTACCACCTAAGCAAGAGCTTTTGTACTTGTTTTCTGTAAATTACACTCAAATAATATCACACATTAAGGAAGTAAAATGCCTGTGATTGTAATATAGGTCTGAAAGCGCAGGGAAAAAAAAGCAATATAATAATAATTCTAAATAAAATTAATTATTATTATACAAAATTATGTTTAGAAACACATTATATGAAATATCTCAGATAATAGTAAAATAATAAAGTGAACACCCTGAAACACAAAACCAGTCATAAGGGTCAGTTGTTTTTAGTTTATCAATTATAATTTTTATCAATTTATCATCTGAAAGCTGAATAAATAAGCTTTCTATTGATGTATGGTTTGTTCAGATATGTCTCAATATTTGGCTGAGATACAATTATTTGATAATTCTTTAAATTTCTTAGCAATGCATATTACTAATCAAAAATTAAGTTTTGATATATTTATGGTAGGAAATTTACAAAGTATTTTCATGGAACATGATCTTAATATCCTGATGATTTTTGACATAAAAGAAAAATCTATAATTTTGATTTATTCAATGTATTTTCGGCTATTGCTACAAATATACCCGTGCTACTTTTAGACTGGTTTTGTGGTCCAGAGTCACAAATATCAATAACTGACATTAATAATTGACTCTATATGTGTTTGATTTTAGTTAGATTTTATATTGACAATAGTCTGAGCCCTCATTTCAAACTCTAATGAAAAACTACCTAAAACTAACACTTTTTTTAGACATGGTGCCATGGGAATACCATGTTTTTTGTACATGTACCCTGTACAAACATGTACATGATCATTCAGAACCAAGGAATAAATCACACTCCCTGGAATTACTATCTGACACCATCAGAATATCATCTAGTTACAGTACTTAGACACTTCCAGCAGCTTCTGACAGATATTCAGTTAATAAGCCATTTTATTTGACACAAACTGTGTGGGTTTGTCGAAATTCATTATAATCGCTTCTACAGTACGATGAAAACTTTGATTAAACAAGCCCTGTAACCTAGGCAGGAAGAAACGGTTTGCCTAAACGCTGCCAGAATGACACCCGTCGGAGCAGCAAAGCCTTTTGGAGGGGAGCAAGGCCTGCTGACAGCTGTCTGGAGACACGAGGGCTTTGTTTACCCAGTTGTGAATATGCATTGCCACTCGAGTGGGTGTACACAGGGATAAAGCAGTGATTGAGTACAACCAGACAGAACAGGAAGAGAGACGCACCCTCTGTAATCTGTACTCCTGTCAGGCACAGCACTGCGAAAAGACACAAACTTTCTACTAAAGTCCAATCAAAGCAGGATTACAGGTGCCCTTGCTGTGGAAATCAATTTTTATATTATCACTCCAGACTCAAATTTTCATAAAAACAACTACAAAACAACTACTGAATTCGATATTGGTCATTCAGTCGGACTTAGTGTCCTCTTTTCATCCACAGAGAAGATCAAAACTGCGTATGAAGATGTGAGGACCATAAATAGAAAGCTCTTTACAAGAAATGCTATTTTTCCATGCTGCCAAAACAAAGCAGGGGAGCGGGAGCCTTCCAGTACACCGGAAGAGACGGATGCTTGACCGTGAGTGGTTTCAAAGAGAGAGAGATGATGGGAAGAGTGGAATGGAGAATGAAAAATAAAGTGTGAGAGAGACTGGGGCTCTTAAGGACTTGCCTTCAGCTTTCAATTATTGATGGATTCAAAATGCCAGAACACACAAGAGGATCTAAAGATAAAATGCAGAAAAATATTCTTTGTTGAGGAGGGGCCACCTATTGAATACATCATCTGCATTTACATAAATATTCCAGTGTTCAGTGGAATTTGGCCATATTCTGATTATGCATGCATAATCCTATTAAGCAAATATTCAGATTACAAGAAATCTGAATAAAACATCCAACATAAACCTGCATTAAATAGAATTTTGAGTCATGTAAACACCTTATTTAGAATATCCACTGTAAAAGAATATTCATTTATATATGTGACCCTAGACCACAAAACCTTAAATAGCATGGGTGTATTTGTAGCAATAGCCAAATATATTATATGGGTCAAAATTATTGATTTTATTTTATGCCAAAAATCACTAGGATATTAAGTAAAGATCATGCTCCATTGTTATTTGGTAAATTTCCTATTGTAAATATATCAAAACTTAATTTTTGATTAGTAATATGCATTGCTAAGAACTTCATTAGACAACTCTAAAGGCAATTTTCTCAATTTCTTTATTTATTTATTTATTTTTTTTCACCCTTAGATTTCAGATTTTCAAACAGTTGTATCTCAGCCAAATATTGTCCTATCCTAATAAGCCATACTTCATTGGAAAGTTTCAACTAGGGGTGGGAAATATTGAAAAAAAAAAAAAAAAAAAAAAAAAAATTATATATATATATATATATATTATTTTTTTTTTTTCAGAAATATCACAATTCACAATTTTATCACGATTCTTTGTCATGTTGGTATTACTATTTTGCAAGTTGTCTGAGCAGTGCAGTCAAACTAATTTCCCTTTTTTAAAAACCAGGCCTTTCAAGGTAACAAAGTATAAAATAATATATAAAAAAAAAGAGTGGCAGATATTTAGGCCAAATAATATTGTGAAATATTATTACGATGTAAATCAATGTTTTTCTACTTTAATATACATTAAAATTTAATTTATATCTGTAATTAAAGTTGCATTTCCAGAATCATTACTCCAGTCTTCAGTGTCACATGATCCTTCAAAAATCATTCTAATATGCTGATTTATTATCAGTGCTGGAAACAGTTGTGTTGCTTAATATTTATTTAATTATTATTATTATTTATTTTTATTTTTTATTTTTTTTGGAACCTGTGATACTTTTTTTTTTTTTTTGATCAATAAAAGGTTAAAAAACAACAGGATTTATTTAAAATAGAAAGGTTTTCTAACAATATACACTACTGTTCAAAAAAATTTATTCTTTCTTTTTTTTGAAAGAAAGTAATACTTTTATTCAACAAGGATGTGTTAAATTAAAAAAAAAGTGTAATTAATATTAATTCATAATTAAAAAATCCTGAAAAAAGAATCACTGCAAAAAAATTTGGCAGTACAACTGTTTCCAACATTGATAATTCTAATAATAAATCAGCATATTAGAATGATTTCTGAAGGATCCCGTGACACTTACGACTGGAGTAACAGCTGATGAAAATTCAGCTTTGCATCACAGGAATAAATTATACTGCAAAGTATATTAAAATAAAAACCATTATTTTATATTGTAATAACATTTTGCCATATTTCTGTTTTTTTTCTGTATTTTTGATCAAATAAATGCAGCCTTGATGAGTTCTTTAAAAAACATTAAATGAGAGGGTGTGCCCAAACTTTTGACTGGTAGTGTGAATCTTATTTGATATTTTCTATTATTAAATTCAATAGACACCAGCTACTGTATGTTTACCCGCATTTTTCAAAATAAAAATAAATTAATTAAAGAAATTAATACAAGTTTAGGACAACATGTGAGTAAATAATTTTTGGGTGAACTATCCCATTACTGTGGCAGCATGTTTAGTACAATTAGTCTGCTGTACCTTTAAGAGCTGCATGCATTTAATATACAGGCATGCTCAGTTTTTCTCTCAATTGTTTACTTTCACTTTAGACATAAGCAATTGTGTTAATATGGAAACCTTGTGTGTTTTGACAGTATTAGTGTAATCAGACACGATGTGTGTGCGCGCTTCAGGCGTATGAACTCAGGAAAAGTGCATGCATGTCCGAACAGGATGCATATGAAATGCTTAACCAGCAAGACTTTAATGCAAATAATGTACTTTTGTAAATGTGAATAAGTGCAGTGTCCTGTGAGTCTAAAACTCTACCGCTGAGTAACACTGATGTGAAACTATGTTGCGTTCTACAGTAGTACAGAGCCTGATAGAATAGCACGATACTAGGATACTTCTCCAAAAGCAGATTGTACAGACATTTTTATCATCCACGATCAAAAATCGTCATATCGCACACCCCTAATTTCAACAAATTTACCCTCATGACTAATTTTGTGGTCCATGGTCACATAACCTATGTGTATGAGCAACCGAAAGTAATGATGGTACTGTTTTTATTTTATTTTTTTTGTAAAAATATATTATTATTAAAATATATTATTATCCTTCTATTTTTTCTCCCTGTTTTTCTGTTTTTACTACTGTTTAAATGTTTAGGGTCTGTAAGATTTAAAACATTTAAATAACTGTTTTCTATATGGATATGTTGTTAAATGTAATTTATTCCTTTGCATTTTCAGCATCATTAGTCTTCAGTGTCACATGATCCTTCAGAAATCTTTAATATTAATAATATTTTTTTCAGGATTGTTTGAAGAGTGAAAAGCTCAAAAATCATTTATTTGCATTATAAATGCCTTTAAATGTCACTTTTGATCAGTTTTGAATAATTATTAGTACATTACTGTGTTAAAAATACAAATAAAATGCAAATGTATTGTTAAAAATAGTAAAAAAGAACGATCAGATTTGCATTTAGAATGCCTAAACTTCTTTTTAGAAAAAACAAAAAACAACCCTAATTGTAAACATCAGGCAAAAAATGAAATCAGATGTTACATGTAGAGTGTAAAAATCACAGTGAGAAAAAGCAATCGCTCGCCGTTGAGTGGCACTGCCGTTAATTGGCCGTTACATGTTCCACATGTCGGTGTGCAGACGGCGGGGGACGCTGTGCTGGTTAACACAGACAGGATCGATGAAGAGAGCAGATGAGATTGAAGAATTAAGTGGCAGTGAGGAGTGAGATGACTGGGCTAGTGAAGAGGGAGGGCCGGTCGTACGGCGCCATCCCCGGGGAGGAAAACCATGTCTCTGCAGTCATGCGTATCCTTCCCCTCCCCCTTTACTGGTGCGCTTGGATCTCCCTCGCGTGGGACTATCCCATTCACTTTTTGAGGGCTGGTTGCCTCACACAGCACTGCACGACACCGCCATCTACTGGCAGAGGCAGAACGCCATTCTCTATGACTCAAAGGTGTGGCCACTGCTGTCCAGGCTCTCTCAGAGTGGCTGGAAAACCTTCTAAACATCTTCATTTTTAGGCATCTCGCACTCAATATGCTGAAGGTTGTTTCCAACAGAGAGCAGGAAAATTTATGCTGTTTTGGATTTGTCATTTTGAAAAAATTCAATGGCAGCATCTCATGCATCCTTTGCTGATATGGAAAGCCCAGAATGCCTTGCGACAAGCTCATCTGATAATGGTCGGAGTCGAGGGAAATGCTAAATATAAGCATATTTTAATCATCTACAGTTCAGAAACAGGCTAATATCAGTGTCGAATGCAATCAACTGTGAGCATTAGTTTCTGTGACATGCAGTATTTCTATTCACTCAAGCTTAAAACATACTCTAAACATTATTCACAATTAATCTTATATCATGGTAATAAATAAACAAATAAATAAATATTCTGGATAAACACGTGGTAATGTCTATTTTGGATAATCCAGCGCGGAAAAATTCTCTCAATGTTATTTGATTACTTTCTCTTTTTATTTGGAACTTAAAGGAGACCAAAAGACAAGATTAGCCTCTCAAATCAATAAAACTAATATTGTAACACAAATAGTTTAGCCTCTAAATTCTAAAAAACAAGTTATTCCTCATCTTGACTTATTTGGGACATGGGTCTGTATTTTTGTAATATTTCATATTTTAACTTTAAGCTATAGAAGCCTATTTTTGCCACATAAGGGGACACAATCATGCTTTGGTAATTCATAATAATTGTATATGTATTTTCATAAAAAGCTTTAATTATACAGTTGAGGTTGAAAGTTTATACACCTTGCAGAATCTGCAAAATGTTAATTATTTTACCAAAATAAGAGGAATCATACAAAATGGATGTTACTTTTTATTTAGTACTGACCTGAATACGATTTTTCACAAAAAAAAAATGTTCACATATAGTCCACAAGAGAAAATAATAGTTGTATAAAAATTACCATGTTCAAAAGTTACATACACTTGATTCTTAATACTGCTGTTACCTGGATGATCCACAGCTGTGCTTTTTTTTGTGTGTGATAATGAAAAGCCTCTTGTTTGACCTCAACAGTTAAATTCCCTGCTGTTCTTTAGAAAAACCCTTTAGGTCCTACAAATTCTTTGCTTTTTTTTTTAAGCATTTTTGTGTATTTGAACAATGATTGTATGATTTTGAGATCCATCTTTTCATGCTGAGGATGACTGAGGGACTCAAATGCAACTATTACAGAAGGTTCAAATGCTCACTGATGCCCCAGAAGGAAGCACAATGCATTAAGAGCCAGGGGGTAAAAACGTTTTCATTTGAAGATCAGGGTACATTTAACTTATTTTGTCTTCTCTGTATCTTCTGTTGCTTCTGAAGGGCAGTACTAAATAGAAAAATAATAAGATATTTAGTCAAAATAAGAAAAAGTTTTTGTTCAAAAGTTTTCACCCCCTGGCTCTTAATGCATCGTGTTTCCTTCTGAAGCATCAGTGAGCATTTAAACCTTCTGTAATAGTTGCATATGAGTCCCTCAGTTGTCCTCAGTGTGAAAAGATGGATCTCAAAATCATACAGTCATTGTTAGAAAAGGTTCAAATACACAAAAATGCTGAAAAAATAATAATAATAATAATAATAATTTGTGGGACCTGAAGGATTTTTCTGAAGAGCAGCAGGCAGTTTAACTATTCAGGACAAACAAGGCACTCATGAACAACTTAAGAAAGAAAACAGCTGTGGATCATTCAGGTAACAACACAGTATTCAAAATCCTTTTATACTTTCAAACAAAACCATCAAGTGTAAAAATTAGTCATTTTTATAAATTCAACTATTATTTTCTCTTTTGAACATCTTTTATGTGAAATATCTTATTCAGGTCAGTACTAAACAACAAAATAACAGGCATTTTGTATGATCCCTCTTATTTTGGTAAGATTATACAAGGTATATGTAAACATATTAAGTAAATATTAAGTAAAAAAAAAAAAAAAAAAAAAAACTATATTCATATTAATTATAAAAGTTGATATTATGAGATAAAAAACTGATATACTAATTCAGAATCTTGAGATAAATTTGACTTAGTATGTCAAATTTCCATTTATATCAAAATTATGACTTATTACCTCATAATATATATATATATTTTTTTTATGCCATAATTATTATTTATCAAAGCATTTTTTTTGTTGGGGAAATGGGTTTCCATATCAATCTAATGGAAGACATCTGCAGGGTTGCCAGGTTTTCACAACAAAACCCACCCAATTCCTACTCAAAACTAGAACAAATCGCATTTAGAAGGGGTTTCCCCATAAAAATCATGTTCCGGGGGGTAAAATACACAATTTTTGTCAGGGTTTCCTTGGTAAAAATTGCATTCCAGAGTCTAAATATCATGTTATTGGGGTCGCTTCAACCCCCGTCACAACAGTGTTAAAGTAGCCCAATTACGCGGGAAAAATGCAGACTTGGCAACACCAACCTCATGTTTTAAAAACTTCGCCTACAGCTGTGTAAATATATCTATCATGACGGAAACTTTTTTACCATTGCACAGTTTGTTCAGTCACGTAATTGGTCCTTGTGCTCATGTTTGGGGTCAGTATTTCAAGAGGTTCCATGTTACTGCTTGCTGTCTAACTACTGTATCTCAACTCTGATTGGTGGTTGTGTACCTTCTCACAAATTTGTAACTCCCCTCCACTTTCTGTTTAATGTTTATGACTCAGCAGTTCCTGTTGAAAATGATCATTGCTTATGTACACAGTGTTAGTGTCAGTGTACCTGAGCGGACCAGTTCCTGCTCCATCACCCCACATCCCAGCACCTCCAACCAGTCGCCCTGGAAGCGCACCTCCATCTCGAAGGAGGGATGTGTAAAAGGGAAGTAGCAGTCCACCCAGCGGATCTCCAAATCTGCAAGACAGAAACAAACAGATGGAGAAGAGCTGGACAGAGGAAGTGAGGAAAAACAAGTGCGAACATCACAGGATTGCTACCTTCCCCAAAAAGGTGTCGCATGAGGCGCGTGAGAGCCTGTTTCAGATCGAACTCCACCAGTTTGACAGCCTCCAGCGTGTGCGTCTCCTGCTTCTGAGGCGTGCGGCGGCCACCGCTCTCAAACAAAGACAGCTCTTCACCATTCTCCACTCGCGCAAACAGCTATCAGAAAGAGAAATGGTGAAAACAAATGTGTATCTTTAACCGCACTCAGAAAGATTACGCTATGATTTCATCATGACTTCTCTGACACTTGTCCTTAAACAGCCACTTCATTACAGTCTGGATGCTTTAAATAAACAGCTTTTTCTACACAGATATGTTGGGGGTTCTGACAGGTATGAACTATATAGGTGAAGTTTTGTTACTTGATACTGAATACTTTCATCTATCTCAAAGAGATGCCTCACAAATCAACAGCACAATAACTAAATGTACTGAATTCTTATCTTAAAATTCAGCTGAAAGCTCATCATCCAAAAAAGCAGTTGTAGTGGTAATAGTATTTATTAACATTACTAATATTAACCCACATAATACATTAAAAACATCTGCATACTATTTTCACATTTTTTACTCAAGATTGTAAAACAATTATAACTTTATTTTTTGATAAAAAATAAACTTCTCATTCATAATAAAATGTGGAAAAAAAAATGCTATTGTTATTACTTAATTAATAATACCATGTTATTACTGCATTCATCCCTTTTTTTATTAAAAGAAAATGAAAATACACATTGAACATTGAATTACACATGAACCACACACCAAAAATAAGTAAAATGAAATAATATAATACAAATAAATACATAAAAATCATTTGATGCAAAACATGAATGTATCATTGAATTTAATTTTTAAGATAACCTGAGAATCATCAGTATTAAGTCAATTGAGATGAATGAAATGTAATTAAATTCCTTTGACTTTATAAGTCATGATTTTTCAAAACCAGTCCAAGTTTATGAAGCCTACATTTTTATTTCTAATTTTATTTCTGCTAAATTTTATTTTACATTCAAAATTTATTTTAGAAATGTTTTACATTAAAATAATTATGATAATAGATAACTTAAATAAATAAATAAATAATAATTAAATAATAATAATAATAATAATAATAATTCTGACACCTAATTGCACTCATTCATACCTGGTTCAAAATAACCCAAACACAAAACGTACAAAATGTCTTAATGTAATGTTTAATGTAATAAAATAAATTAAGATTATTTTGTGATTCAGTTATTCAGTATTTGCAAAGATTTGTTTCATTAATAAAAAACAATGTATTTTTACATATATATTTTTTCTATTATATCTATTCTGGTTCAAAAAAGACCTAAATGCATTTTAAGGTTAGTATAATAATATATTATTATATATTTTATTGAAGCTCCAACCAGAAACAATTATATAAAATCAGAATATATAAATTAAAATTGTGAATATATTAAATTAAATTAGAAAAAAAAAAAAATAAAAATAAAAAAAAAAATATATATATATATATATATATATATATATATATCAGAATATACATATAAAAACTATTAATATACAAATTTAAATCATAAATACACAGTACAAAATCTGAATATAGTTATAAGTCCGAATAAATAAACGTAAATAGTAGATATGTACCTTTAATTCTCAATATATATACATAAATTGTAAAATATATTATTATTATATTATATTATATTATATTATATTATATTATATTATATTATATTATATTATATTATATTATATTACATTATATTATATTATATTATATTGCAATATATATGACCCTAGACCACAAAACCAGTCATAAGGGTCAATTTGGAAATTGTATTTGTATGTATGGTTTGTTAGGATAGGAACATTTTTGGCTGAGATACAACTACCTGTATTTGAACATCTGGAATCTGAGGGTGCAACAAAAATCTAAATATTGAGAAAATCGCCTTCAAAGTTGTCCAATGAACTTCTTAGCAATGCATATTACTAATCAAAAATTTAATTTGACATATTTACAGTAGGAAATTTACTAAATATCTTCATGGAACATGATCTTTACTTAATATCCTAATAATTTTTGACCCATACTTTGTATTTACTACAAATATACCTGTTACTTAAGACTGGTTTTGTGGTCCAGGGTCACATAAATAGAGAATTTCCGGGGGTTTTAACATTTCATTTTTTTTTAGCCAGCCTTTCCTTTTGTCCATTAAAGTCACAATTCTAACCTCATGGTTTGAGAAAAGCCTCACTCCCTCCATCTGATGGAAAACCGGATAGTGGTTGGAGTCAATCTCATCTCGTCTATACACATCTCCAGCCAGCAGGAAGCGGTCCAGACCTGAACGCACCAGCTCCTTCTGGTGGGCAGAGGTGTGGGCCCGCAGCATGTGCGTGCGGTTCAGGTAGTAATTGTCTCCTTTTTTCCTGCTGGGATGGTCTGGAGGAATGAGCAGACTGTCGAAGTTCTGCTCCACCGTCACCACCGGGCTCAGATTGTCATGTACGGAGAAGAGTGGGTTTCCTGTGCGTCCGATGTAGGAGCGGTAGAAATGGTCTTTGATTCGTTCTTTAATAAGCCACAGGGGGTGGTGCGGCCGGTTGTGAAGCTGGCAGTCAACTTTGGACAAGATTTTAGCTGTCACATTGGTCATGTCATCTCGTGGGTAGACATGGCTGAAAACTTCTACTGAGTTTTCAGTAATCCGTGGCCGAGGAGCAGAGCTGTCCGCCGACAGACCCCGACAGGTGTGGAGTTTGTGGGACACGGCGAGAGAACCGGTCCGTTGGCAGTTAGCTGGCCAGTGACGGACTATGTGTTTGAGGACAGTCTGGGAAATATTGTAAAACGTCATAGTAGCTGATCCATGAGTCTGTAAGAAAAGAGAGGAAAAACTTTAGTTTTCTGAACTGTTTCAAAGAGAATAACAAATATTGCTAATTGTTATTTTCCAAATTTTGGATGAATAAATTAAAAGTAGATCAGTACACTTAAATCAAAACACCATATTGTCTCTGTATGTATGAATGAATGGCGCAGATGGTTTTTGCTTACTACGTGAGCATTTTAAATGTTTCTGTTGAGAAAAACTCGTCATATCATATACAAACAGAAATTTAAAGGTCTTCAGAGCAAACCTGTCAAAATAAAAATACGCTTTAACTTGAAGAAATTGTAACAGAAATGTATTACTTAATGGAATGATACTACTACTACTACTACTACTACCAATAAAATTATTATTAAAACATTATTTATAGGGATGTAACCTCGTGATATGAGATCCGACTGGTGAATGTGATGTTATCCTTGCAAAACATTTTGAAGGGTTTACATTAGAGATGCAAGATTAATCCTTAAAAGACTGAGATCTCTGTTCAAACACCTAGGGGATCTTATTCCTGAATGGCAACGATTCAGCGGTGTCTATTATGACTGTTTTACATTGCACTGCTCACGCTATATATACACGATGTAAAACAGGTGTTAAAGACATTCAAATCTGCATTCATGTTGCTGCTGATCCAGAAAGAGCATTATAGTCTTTTCAACCACATAATGATAATTTCTGTGTTACAGACATATAAATAACAGCAATACTGAGATAAAAGTTTATAGTTTGGGTATAAACACGTATTGTCCTACAGCAGCGATCAAAACCAAAGTTAGATCTTAACACCTGCATGTATTGTAATGATTATCCTCTTCCGCAGGAGGTGGCGACAACTGCATGTTTAAAAACTTATTTATTATTGAATCATTCATTCAGGAAATTTCAATAGTGAAAAAAAAAGTCTTTATTATTTGAGATTTCGATAGTGAAAAAAGTCTTTATCATTTGAGTCACTGACTTCATTTCTTTTAAATTTTGATCAAATATATTTTTAAAAGACTTAATCAATGAACATTGTGTCAGAACCACCAGTAAATTACATTACTTTGTTTAGATTTCTAAACAAAGTGATTTTCAATTTAACCAGAATCATGCAGGTTTAGTTTACATGTTTATTACTGCATATAATTCATTCAGATTCATATCAAGTTCATATCAAAATGCACCTATATTGTTTTGCATTTTGTGTTTTTCACTTGAATAAAATAGTATTTTTCCCTATATATTCCATAATTGAGAATTTCTTTTAAAAAGTTTAAAAATCTTGTCTTTTCTCGTTCTTGTGAACCCAGTCTCGTGTTTTGTGGGATAAGTGTCTCTTCACACCCTTAATTATTTATAAATTAATATTTATCAAAAAAATAAAAATCAAAAAATCAAATCAATAACTTTAATATATATATATATATATATTAAAGTTGTTTTTGTTTTAAAGTTGGGTTGTTTTTACCCAATGTTGGGTTAAAAATGTAATTGAAAAATTTAACCCAACAGTTGGGCAAGTCCATATTTGACCTAATTTTAAAAATTTATAAAAATAGTTATTTTTGTTAAACTTTTAATAAATTGTTGTTAAATGTTGTTTCATGATTTCAATTAATTAGACATTAATCATTAAAGCAGAGTCTAGAAAAATTACAACAGAAAATAAATAAATAAATAAATAAACAAACAGAATGCAGAAAAATGAAAATGGAAAACATATAATTTGGAAAAATAAAATAAAATGCAATTTGGGGAAAAATAAAACTGATTTCATAGGGCCCTAAACCAGTCATGCAACCAGTAAAGTGGAGTTAACTAGACTTTTCTTTGCATTTGTTTTAATGATTCAAAAGTGAACTGATGTTTGATATTACAATACATTATCTTATCCAAACAGCAAAAGCAATTACGTTAAAGTAACCCTTAGATTAATTCTTCCTAAAAACGACATAGAATTCAGACAATGTGTTTGCCCTGTTTGCTTTAACATTCAACCAACTCAACACAGCAACAACTCAACCAATGGCGTGAGTTTGGGGCGGGACTATATGTTTGTCTGACCAATGCCAAGAGGGCTCAAAGAACATTTTGCATTTTCATTCAGTAACACAGTGATTTCACTTTCCAGAAAACACATATACTCTGACTTAGTAGTAGTAGTATTAAGATTTGTTATCGATATTAATACAGTAATAACTAATATGTGACCCTGGACCACAAAACCAGTCTTAAGTCGCTGGGATATTTGTAGCAATAGCCAAAAATACATTGTATGGGTCAAAATTATTGATTTTTCTTTTATGCCAAAAATCATTAGGATATTAAGTAAAGATCATGTTCCACGAAGATATTTTGTAAGTTTCCTATCGAAACATATCAGAACTTATTTTTTTGATAAGCAATACGCATTGCTAAGAAATTAATTGGGACAACTTTAAAGGCGATTTTTGTTTGCAGTCTCAGATTCCAGATTTTCAAATAGTTGCATCTCTACCAAATATTGTCCGATCATAACAGACCATACATCAATTCAACTTTCAGATGATGTATACATCTTAATTTCGAAAAATTGACACTTATGACTGGTTTTGTGGTCCAGGCTCACATATGACATCTAGATTACCTTAAAAGTTTGGGGTCTGTAAGATTTGTTAAAGGTTTTGTAAGAACAACACCAGTGCAGAATTTATTTGATCAAATATACAGTTAAAAAATAAAAAATAAAAAAAAGTGAAATATTACAAATTTGAAAAAAAAAATCTTTTATAAAATATATATATATATTTTATTATTCCTGAGAGGCCAAATTTTCAGCACCATTAGTCACATGATCCTCCAGAAATCAGAAATATGCTGATTTCTAGATCACAAAACATTTCTGATTATCATTGAAAACAATTGTGCTGGTTCATATTTTTGTAAAAATCATGGTACTTTTTTCCAGGATTCATTGGTCTTCTGTTAATGTCTTTACTGTCATCAATTTAATGCATCCTTGCAAAAAAACAAGTATATTTCTTAAAAAAATAAAAAATAATAAAAATAAAAATAAAATAAACAATTACTGGCACCAAACTTTTGAACAGGAATGTGTATTTTGTGATTTTGCTAGCACCATATATACACCTGACTTACTAGATGAACTGCAGTAAAAGTGAAAACGTATTTTGTACAATGTAAAACTCACAGGCTTCCAAAAATGCCATCTTTAAATTCATTCCATTTAAGAGCACTATTTCTACCACCATCAAAGCACTGCTTTTGTAACGTTCAATAACTTCAAATACAGTGAGTCATCAACAAAAGGTTATAGGCTATTTATTTAGCCTAGTTATATCTGTCAGTTTTCTCATTGAAGGGCTGTACTTATATTGTCCATATATTGCCGAGAGAAAACAAGTCAATTTTCTCAGTGCGTGTTATAACTTTTTCAAAGTTTGTCTTTATAATTTTATGACCGCTTTTTATGATCCAATCAATTCCTGGCGGTAAAGCCTTTTTTAAACTTATTGAATATCACTCTGAAGTGGTAAACAGTGTTTCACATTGATTGACCAACTACTGCAGTTGCTCAGACACTCAAAAACTTGTAGATAACACACATAATGCTAATGGTACATGACATGTTAAGAGCAAATACATGAACCCATCTGATGACATTTAATGGCTGCTTCTGTAGCATCTCTGCTTCCTCTGTATTTTCTCTGCCAATAAACGCTGTTGTACCCACAGTGGAGATTCTCAGGCAGGCCGGGCTTTAGTAGAGCAGTGTGAGAGTTAGATTAGATTACTGGGATGTCAGATGAGCTTGTGCACAAGGGACTTAACCTCAAAAACCTCTGGTGAGATGTGCAGTGCCTGTTCTAACTTGTGACATAGGAAGAAAGGCCCCGTGAGAGATCTGATGGAAATAGCAGGTGAGAGCTCATGCCCTCACAAACGCACAGACAGAGAAACACACGCTCATCTGGTTGTCTTTGCTGCCAGCACACGACACATTAAAGCCGCATCTGATATCCATCACACAGCGGGCTCAATCCGGGGTGTCATAATACACTGTGGACGTGATTTATGGGGAGTGCAGTCTAATTGAATTAAGGGTGGTCCAATCCTCATTGCCCCCCTTTGATTTCCTCATTTTGTTTCATTTTCTCTGTTCTTGACAACGCCTGTCCTCTTTTTATTGTTTGTAGCCTTAAGTACTTGGGTGAAACACTGACAGTTTCAGATGTAATACTGTGGTTCTGGGTTATTCATGTAGGCCTATCATAGCATTTATATGGTAGTATGCTACATGGTACATCTATTAAATGGCATAACTTTAACTCTAATGCCAAAGAAAACCAAGGTGCGCATACTATGCCAATGAAACGTATTCAGATTGAAACATGGCAATATCATGGTACTTTAAAGAAATTCAAAGAAATCGATGGTACAGCTACACTACTTTAAAAAATATGCAATTCCTGCGGTCCAAACCCTAAAACATGGCATTACCGTATTTCATGGTGCTTTAAAAAATACCACGGTGCAACTATGGCGCATGCTATTCCCAAAATATACATTCAAATATGGTAATATCATGGCACTTTAAAAGTAATGCGTAGACAACCCAGTTGTCCAAAACATGTGGTCCTTCAACATGGCATTACCGTATTTCACGGTGCTTTAAAGAATTACATGGTACAACTATGGCACATGCTATTCCCGTAATATACATTTAAAATATGGTAATATTACAGCACTTTAAAGTAATTCAAATAAAACCATTGTATATCTTAAAAAAAAAAAAATGCAATTCCAGTCTTCCAAAATATCTTGGTCTTAAAACATGGCATTATCCTGATATTTCAAGGGAATTTAGGAATACCATGGTGCAACTATGGCACATGAAATTTCCATGATATATAATCAAAATAAAATATGGTAATATTATGGTACTTCAAAGTAAATAAAAGAAAGCCATGGTACATCTATGGTACATAAAAAAAATGCAATTCTTGAGGTCTAAAACATGAATTACATAAAACTTGGGATTACCGTGGTCAGTGTTGCCAGATTGGGCGGGTTGCCACCCAATTGGGCTTCATTTGATAGTCTTGGACCGGAGAATAACGCATTGGGCAGGTAGACAAAATTTGGGCTGCTTTTAAAACATGAAAAGCGCCCAATCAGCTGCTTTTTCTTCGCTTTTGTTATTCAGGTCATGCTATTTTAATATGTCCGAGCTCAAAGTATCACAGTAAAATAATGTGTAATGCAGTCATCAACTTTTTTTTTTTTTCCTTAACGTAACCCATGGTTTAGTTTAGTTTAGTTTAACTAACTCAAAGAAAACCATGGTAAACATATGGTACATGTTCAAAAACCATGCAATTCCACTGGTCCAAAATATGACATTACCATGGTATTTCTGGGTATTTTCAAGAATACCGTGATACAATTATGGCTCATGTGATTTTCATAACAAATATTTAAAATAAAATAAGGTAATATCATGGTACTTTAAAGTAATTAAAAGAAAACCATGTTATATCTTTAAAAAATGTGCAATTTCAGCTGTCCAAAACATGTGGTCCTAAAACATGGTATTACCGTGGTATTTCAGGGTACTTTAAAGAATACCATTGTACAATATATGATATACATTAAAACAATCATTCTATTCCCATGTTACATTTCCAAATACATGGTAGTACCATTATACTCCAAATAATTCCAAAGAATATCACAGTATCACTTACGAAAATGCCAATGGTACAACCACAGATTCACTTTCAAAAATGTACCATGGCCATTTTTAAAGACTTGGTCCACATGTGTTAGACCACGATGGATGTTTTTTTGAATGTACTATATATGTACCATGGTTTTATTTGAATTACTTTGAAGTACTGTGATATTACCATACTTTATTTTGAATATATATCATGGGGATATCTTTTGCCATGGTTGCACTATGGTTTTCTGTAAAGCGCCTTTAAATACAATGATAATACCATGTTTTAGGACTTGGACCACATGTTTTAGACCATAAGAATTGCACGTTTTTAAATGTATTCTTTAAATGTAATTTACTGTAAATAATGGTAAGACTGGCATGTTTAATAAAAAAGAAAGCCAAAAAACATGGCACAGAAAGAGAGAGGGATGGGGAACCATGGTACTATCCTGTTTTTTTTTTTTTGTTTTTTGTTTTTTACATGTGTTAGTATTATAGTATTCTCTGAAGTACACTACATACATTTAAAAACAACAACATGGTATTACCATGGTAGACAAGATACTTTTTGCCATGTCATTCTAAGGTAATTGACTTCAAATAACATTAAGACTTGTATATTTGCTATTAAACATGTCCCAAACATTATGGCAGTACCAATAGTTTTTGTAACTTTCCTTTCCAGTTGCCCTAGTTGGGAGTTTCTGTAATATGCAGCCGTCTTTCTTTTCCTTTCCTTGTCTGGCCTCTCTGTTAAGTCACATGCTTTCATCCTTATCCATCCCCACTCATTTTTTTCTTCCCATCCCTCTCTCTTTCTCTCTTAGAGAGCATTTAGCGGGCTGCAGGTTTGGTTCAGGTGCTGGATGTTCTGAGGACACAGGGGAGAGCAGGGCTGTATTTATCCCAAACCAATAGTAGTTCTTTCTCTTGGCCCAGAGCAAATATTTGCTTTGACCAAGCAATATTTTATGAAGCAGAAAGAAAAGACAGACTCATTTTTTCCTCCACTCTCATCACTCTTTCTCTCTGTAACTGGTGAGCGGCACAAAATAGAGGCATTGTCGCTCTGAGAGACTTATGCACTCTCAGGTACACATGCATACTGTCGAGACTGAGAGCGTTAGGAGAAGCTGCAGGTACAAAGAGAGTGTGGAGCACTGCAGTGTCATTGCAGTACAGCAGCGCTCAAGATGCTGCTCCAGTTAAGACTTCACATTTAAACCATGATGCAGGGAGTGCATCAGATAAAAATACCATGGTATTTTCATAATACACTTTAAAAAAAAAAAAGGTTTACTGTTATTGTGGACGATAGTAAATTTAGAACTGAGTTATATAAACTCGCAACTCTGAGAAATAGTCAAAATTGCATGATAGAAAGTCGCAATTGAGAGTTACAAAGTCAGAATTGTGTAATAAAGTCACAATTCAGAGAAATATAGCCAAAATTGTGTTACAGAAACTCGCAATTGAGTTACAAAGTCAGAATTGTGTTATATAAAGTCGCCAGTCAGAGATATAAAGTCAAAATTGTGCTAAAGAAACTCGTAATTGTGAGTTACAAAGTCAGAACTGAGTTATATAAACTCACAATTCTGAGAAATAGTCAAAATTGCGTGACAGAAACAATTGTGTTACAAAGTCAGAATTGTGTTATATAAAGTCACAATTCAGAGAAATAAAGTCAAAATTGTGCTATAGAAACTCATAATTGTGAGTTACAAAGTCAGAACTGAGTTATATAAACTCACAATTCTGAGAAATAGTCAAAATCACATGACAGAAACAATTGTGAGTTACAAAGTCAGAATTGTGTTATATGAAGTCACAATTAAGAAACATAAAGTCAAAATTGTGCCGTAGAAACTCGCAATTGTCAGTTACAAAGTCAGAACTGAGTTATATAAATTTGCAATTCTGAGAAATAGTCAAAATTGCATGATAGAAACTTGTAATTGAGAGTTACAAAGTCAGAATTGTGTAATGAAGTCACAATTAAGAGAAATAAAGTCAAAATTGTGTGATAGAAATTCGCAATTGAGTTACAAAGTCAGAACTGTGTTATATAAAGTCACAGTTCAGAGAAATAAACTCAAAATTGTGTGATCGAAACACAATTGTGAGTTACAAATCAGAGCTGTTACACAGTCACAATTCAGATAAATAAAGGCAAAATTGTGCTATAGAAACTCGCAATTATGAGTTACAAAGTCAGAATTGAGTTATAAAAACTCGCAATTCTGGGAAATAAAGCCAGAATTCCACAACAGAAACTTGCAATTGTGAGTTACAAAGTCAGAACTGTTATATAAACTCACAATTCTGAGAAATAAAGTCAGAATTGTGTGATAGAAACTCGTAATTGTGAGTTACAGAATCAGAATGAGTTATATAAACTGGCAATTCTGAGAAAGCCAGACTTGCATCATAGAAAGTCACTATTGTGAGCTACTAAAGTCAGAATTGAGTGATATAAACTCACAGTTGCGAGTTACTGAGTCAGAATTGAGTTAAATAAACTTAAAATTATGATGAAGTTAGAATTGCGTGATAGGAACAGTTTCATCAAATTATGATGAAGTTAGAATTGCGTGATAGGAACGGTTACGAGTTACAAAGTCAGAATTGTCATATAAAGTCGCAATTATGACAAATAAAGTCAGAATTGCATCATAGAAAGTCACTATTGTGAGTTACAAAGTCAGAATGAGTTATATAAACTCGCAATTCTAAGAAATAAAGTCGGAGTTGCGTGACAGAAACTCCCAATTGCGAGTTACTAAGTCAGAATTGTGTCATATAGTCGCAATTCTGAGAAATAAAGTGCTTTTCATGTGTCAGAATAGCATAAAATACACTCTATATATAGAAATAAAATCTAAATTGTGACAATTGCAATTGCAAGAAATAGTCAATTTTGAATTTCTTCCTAAAGTTATCTTGCAATTGTGACTTTTGTCTCAGAACTAGAAGCTTACATCTCACAATTTTGATTTTATAACAGTTGCAAGTTATAAAGTGAGATGTGAGATATAAACTCGCAACTGTAAGAGTCCATTTTTCTCGCAATTGCAAAAAAGAGTGAATTGCGAGATATAAAATTGCACTTGTAAGAAAAAACTCAGAATAGTTTTTTCTCTTTTTTTGCAGAGAAAAACATCAGAATTGCAGTTTATATAATACAAAAGTTTCAACTTGCCAGATATGTTGCAGGTTGCTGAATAGACATTAATCGCATAAAGCCTGGGAAATGTGGCATATAAAAAGGTAAAAATAAAAATACTCAGCAGATACTGGTTAAATACACATTTCACCACAAAAGCTGTAGTATTTGACATTAATTGAATTAATAAAAGCCAGAAGGCACAGCGGTGCTCTCTGGGTCTCATTATATAACTGACGGTCATGTATTTGGCCTTGTATTTCTCACTGCAGTTTTACTTTAAAAGCTAAATTCATCCATTTGTGACTTTAGGTTTTGTGCCAG
This sequence comes from Cirrhinus molitorella, assembly GCA_033026305.1. Classification (NCBI taxonomy): domain Eukaryota; kingdom Metazoa; phylum Chordata; class Actinopteri; order Cypriniformes; family Cyprinidae; genus Cirrhinus; species Cirrhinus molitorella. The sequence goes on along the minus strand of CM065140.1, from coordinate 3,831,074 downwards.
TTCCTTAGTGAAATGCAAATGTACCAACAACAGCTGCGGGGCAATCATGTTTTATTAGAGTAGAAACGATAATGATGACCGGGGTCTGAGAATTAACATAAATTATATCAAATCCTGAGTTTGTCCTGATCCATTGACCATGCTGCTAACCTATAGAAGCCCAAAACTCACTGAGTCTGTGAGTCATCCAACACACAGCTCGTTTCCAACATGCAGAAGGCAAAAGTGCTGCCACCAAGCGTTTGTTTGTGCACAGAAATTACAAGTGTTGTGGCTAATTAGAACAGTGTAGCATTGCGTTCAACAACAACAACAAACACAGTATCCATACGTTAAAGGAAAAGTTCACCTCAGGCCATCCAGAGTTTGTTTCTTCATCAGATTTGGAGAAATAGCATTCCATCACTTGCTCACCAATGGATCCTCAGCAGTGAATGGGTGCCGTCAGATTGAGAGTCCAAACAGCTGATAAAAACATTCATTGCTAGATCCATTGGAAAGCTACATTTCTCCAAATCCGTTTCTATGAACAAACAAACTCCTCTGCATTTAAGATGGCCTAAGGATGTGTATGTTTTCAAAAAATAATCATTTTGGGGTAACCTATTCCAATTTTAAGGCCATAAACACTGGCTTTGGGTTCATCTGTCTTCTCACTTGTTATTTTGGTTTGAGGCGAGACAGGGAGACCTAACTGCAGATCTGGCCAACAACATGACCTAACTAGTACAGCAACAGTCCGAGTGGGCGTTCGAGAAGATGGAAGAGTCTTCTAGCACAGAAGACAAACGTCTGTATTAATTAGACCTGGCGAGCGGGCACAGAGGTTAATGAAGTCAGTCTCATGTTCTTCTATCTGGTCACATCTGCTGCTCAGTGTGTGCTGAAGAGTCAAAGGTCATTCATCCACCTGCGACAACTCAGCATGCATGCAGCAAGATATACAATATTTACCCTCATCTGAAAGACTTTTCCCAAGAGTTTCAACTTTGCTGCAAAGTCGAGAACTGGAGAACCTTGTCATACTCTGGTTTGATATAGTTTATGTATTGCAATTATGCTACACAACGTTACTGAATTGCAAAATTCACTGAAAACTGGGTCATCACAGATGTTTTATGTGATGAAGCCTGATTTTATGTAATATTTTTGGTGGCTTGAAATGTTGCTGCATTCCTAATGATGAATGGATTTCAGAATGTTTTGCTGAATGTTTGTTTCAGTATGAATGAATGAAATAAAAGAGCAGCACTGCTTAGCTGCAATGCTCAGATGATGTCACTGTTATGCTGCCAAACAAGCTGGTGTAAAAAACTTAGACAGAACTGAACTAGACATAAAATGCAGGAGTCTCAAGATGTGTTTTTAGCGCCCAGACTTGTCGCTACTCACCAGAGATTCCCCATCACAGACATATTTCTTTATTAAGCTCTTTACAGCAAACACACACACACACACACACACACACACACACAAATCTCCTCCATCATTATAATGCTGTTAAACCCACCAAAAACCCACCATCATACAGTTGAGGCCAAAAGTTTACATGCCCCTTTCAGAATCTGCAAAATGTCACTTATTTTACCAAAATATAAGGGATCATTCAAAATGCATGCTATTGTTTATTCAGTACTGACCTGAATAAGATCACAAGAAAAAATAATAATTGAACGTATAAAAATTCACCTGTTCAAAAGTTTACACCCCCTTGATTCGTAATACTGTGTTGTTACCTGACTGATCCACAGCTGTGCTATTTTTGTTTAGTTAAAGTTGTTCACGGGTCCCTTGTTTGTCCTGAACAGTTAAACTGCCTGCTGTTCTTCAGAAAAAAATCCTTTAGGTCCCACAAATTCTTTGGCTTTTCAGCATGTTTGTGTTTTTGAACCCTTTCCAACAATGACTGTTTGGTTTTGAGGACAACTGAATGACTCATATGCAACTATTACACAAGGTTTAAATGCTCACTGATGCTCCAGAAGGAAAAAAAAAAAAAAAAAAAAACATGCATTAAGAGCCTTAAACTTTTAAAAAGAATAGAGATATGTAATTTTTTCTTATTTTGCCTAAATATAATAATTTCTAATTTAGTACTACCCTTCAGAGGCTACAGAAGATAATCTAAATAATCTAAATTTACCCTGATCTTCAAATTAAAAACATATTTTGGTAAAATAATTAACATTCTTAACTGTACATACCAAAAAAAAAAAAAACTCCTCCATCATTCTATAACACGATAGTGTCACACCCCTGTGAACTGTCCATTTTGGTTTCTCCCTTGTGTACCCATATTTGGTTTTCCTGTCCTTGTTAGCATAATCACCATCACCTGTTTGTATTAATTAGTGACCTTTATAAATTGATTTCCTTTCCCTTTCTGATCGTCCGTTATTAAGGTTACTTTTGTTTGTATGTGGTTCCTGCCTTCCTGTCTTGTGGACTACCCCGTTGTTGATTATAATTAAAGACTTTATGTTTGAATCATCACGCATTTTGCCTATTACTTCGTACGAACCGTGACAGATAGAGAAAACAAAACCCTCTTTTATACCAAAACAAAAGGTTTCTCCATCATTATAGTTTTTTCATACCAAACATGCTTCCCACTCATTACGTCTCTTTTATACCAAACCAAACAAACCAAAATAAATAAAAAAATAAATAAAAAAATGCAGTGCTGGGTAATAGGAGACTATATATAGTCTGGATTACATGATTGAATTCCAAAAATTAACCACTTGTAGTTAGATCATATTATATTTTAAAATGTTTCTAAACAGATTACAGTTACTTTTTTGTGGATTACATAATTAGTAGTCAGAATACATTACCTAAAATTAATAAATTTGATTATATTACTACTATTTTCAACATGTAATTTGTAATCAGTAACGGACTATAATTTGTTACTAAAAAAAACAAAAAAAAAAACAACAAACATTCAGTACTTTCAAGATATTTGTCTGCCACCAGATTTTTGATCGGTCCTTCATTTCAAAACTCACACTGATGTGCTGCACACCAAAACTTGAACTATTTTTAGCTTGACATGAGATGCAGCAAACCATGATGCACCTGCCAAAGGCATCTGTCTGTCGCATACGTAAATAGACTATCAATTAAAAAAATAACCCAGACGCAGCGCAATAACATGTCCTATGTGTTGCATTATCTATGTATAAACACAATCAGCTTCTTGAAGAAGACTTTAAATAAACCTGATAACCACTAGCTGCTAACAGCAGGTGCTCATTACCGTGAGGTTGCCATTCCTACTCTCTACTTTGTAATAGCACAACCCAATGAACTTGAGTGTAATACAGTAACTATAAAGCAATTAAAATAGATTTAATACTTGTAAATCATTGTCTTGTTTATTTTCACACCTATAAACAGTATGGGATTGTTTAAGTTTATTCTGAAAGGCTCTTTAGTCATGAATGCCACCATTACCAGTCAATTGACTGGGCAATATTATAATATTATAGCTGGATCAACCGCATTCTAAGAATTGTGTGATAGAATTCAATTGAAGACCCTAAAGAAGACCTCAAATTCACTATAAGGAAATCTGAAGAATTCTCTCTTAAATCAAACAGAATGCTGTTGGTAAGATACTGTTTGTCTCACTGCTAATCTGGCTCAACTTCATTTTAAACATCAAAAACCCAAATGTCACAGACAGCTTGAACAAGACACAGGGATCTACCGGGGATCAAACAAAGTCGCAGCTGAAGATGCACAGTTCTGTAACTTCTGTGTGAAGCAGCAAATTCTGCATTCTCAGAGAGGTGGAATTGTCTCTAGAGCTGTCCGTGTTTTCCTCACCATACATCAACTAATTCATTAGCTTCAACAAGATGCATAAGCAGACAGTGTGAAGCCACATGCAGTTTTGTGTGATTTTGGGCCAACTTAGTTAAAGTCCCCAGGAAGAAACATAACTCAAACTCACAGTTTGCAAATTTACTTAAAGGGACTGTTCAGCCCAAAATGCTACCTTCATGTCATAAAAAAAAAAACAATATGAAAATCTTTGTTTCGTGGAGCGAATGGTACATTTTTGAGAAGTTTCAGAGCTTCACTGGAGGGGGAGATGAAACACTGAAGATTCATTTTCATGTTTGGGTGGATTATAAGTATTCTTTTACTCTTTTACATTACATCAGCAACAGCAGTAAGAAATCATGAATGGACAAAAACCAATGGATTGCACAATTTCATTGTCTATGTGAATGTGATATGAATTATGGTGCATTCAAGTCCTACATGGAAGTTCGCATTTATGAGTTGGGATGTTGTAATTATGTTGTCAATCACTACTGCGCCGAATTGGACTCCAAACGAATCACTACCTCACAGAATCGGGCTCCAAACAAATCACCACTGTGCAGACCCGGGCTCCAATACAAATCACTACTGCGCCAACTTGGGCTCTAATCTAACACTACTGCACAGACTCTGGCTCCAAATGAATCACTACTGTGCTGACTCGGACTCTAAACTAATCACTACTGTGCAGACCCAGGCTCCAAACGAATCACTACCGCACCGACTTGGACTCTAAATGAATCACTACTGTGCAGCTCCAAACAAATCACTACTGCGCTGACTCAGGCTCCAAATGATTCACTACTGCGCTGACTCAGACTCTGGCTCCAAATGAACTCGGACTTTAAACGAATCACTACTGTGCTGACTCGGACTTTAAACGAATCACTACTGTGCAGATCCAGACTCCAAACAAATCACTACTGCGCCAAATCGGACTCTAAACAAATCACTACTGTGCAGCTCCAAACAAATCACTACTGCGCTGACTCTGACTCAAAACTAATCACTACTGCACAGACTCGGGCTCCAAAAGATTCACTACTGCTCTGACTCGGACTCCAAACAAATCATCACTGCACAGACCCGGACTCTTAATGTTCCAAATGAATCACTACTCCTAATGCACCAACTCAGGCTCCAAATGAATCACTACTGCTCAGACTCAAGCAACAATTAAAATAACAAACAAACAAAAAACTACCTTTTCCTCCAAATGAATTACTTCAATGCAGACTCTGGCTCCAAACGAACCACTATGGAGCAGACTCAGACTCACTATTGCACCGACTCAGGCTCCAAACGAATCACTACTGTGCTGACTCGGGATTCAAACGAATCACTACCGTGCAGACCCGGACTCTAAATGTTCCAAATGAATCACTACTCCTACTGCACCAACTCAGACCAACTCAGGCTCCAAATGAATCACTACCTCTCAGACTCAAGCAAAAAATAAATAAACAAATAAATAAAAACACTACTGCACAGACTCTGGCTCCAAACGAACCACTATGGAGCAGACTCAGGCTTCAAACACACCACAACTGCGCCAACTCGGGCCACAAATGAATCACTACAGCACAGACTTGTGCTGTAAAAGAATCACTATTGCACAGATTCGGGCTCCAAATGAATCACTACGGTACAGACAGCACAGACTCAAGCACCAAACGAAACACGACTGCGCTTACTTGACCTCCAAATGAATCGCTACTGCACAGACTCAGGCTTCAAACAAACCACAACTGCACCAATTCGGGCTCCAAATAAATCACTACTGTACAGACTCTTCTTTCAAACAAATCATTACTGCAAATGAATCACTACTCCTAATGCACCAACTCAGGCTCCAAATACTACCGTTTAGACTCAAGCAACAAACAAAACAAAACAAAACACAACAAAACAAAAAAACCCTATTGACTCAGCGTCCAAATGAATCACTACTGCACAGACTTTTCCTCCAAATGAACTACTTCAATGCAGAGTCTGGCTCCAAACGAACCACTATGGAGCAGACTCAGAATGACTACTACACAGACTCTGCCTGCAAATGAATCATTACAGTGTAGATTCAGGCTACAAAAGACTCACTACTTCACAGACTCAGGATCCACATTAATCACTACTGCACAGGCTCCAAGTGAATCACTGCTCTGCAGACTCTGCCTCCAAACAAATCACTACTGAGCAGACTCCGGCTCCTTTTTGACAGTCTATGGGTGGTGTTCATGTGCTTTTCCTGCGCTTGAGTTGGGCTCAGGTGAGGCCTCTCTGGAGCCATAATTCACGGGACTCTTGCCTTCAGACGGCGGATGCCACAACAGCACTCGAGTGCCACTCCAATCCCTATCAGAGACTCTGCCAAACACACTCACACATGACCTGGCGCACACACACACACGCACTCACTCACAGGCGTCAGTCAGTGTCACCTGCTTTGGGAATAGAGTGGATGGCAAGCGATCAGTAATTAGTGGAGGAAAAAGCGAGAGAAAGAGCAGACTGCAGCAAACACACCTAAACACTAACTAGCGCTGTAAAATCAGCACAGGTTTTAGGGTGCGACAGTTTCAGCACTCAGAACCTCACTCCTACTCCTAAATTTCGTAACGCAGACACTGCAGTGTCATAAATCTTCATCCAGCGATGGCTGAAACTCTTCTATCATGACATATTTCAGAGGGAACTATGGAATCAGGCTTTCTGTACGATAACCCTTGTCACTGAGCTCGTCCCTGTTCATAAATTTTCAGCTCAATGTGTAGTATAGACAGATGGCGACGCCGCTTGGCGTCTAATTGTGATGTATTGTGCTCATTACCAATATGCAAAGTTTAAGGTGCAATTGTGTGACAATGCAGGGGTCCTTTTTTTAATTACATTACAAGTGCATTGGATGTTAGGCCTCTCACAAGTAACAAAAAAAAGTAAAATAGCAGGGTTCCAGACAAAAAAACAGAGTAAAGAGCCATTGGCTACTATAGGAATCAAACTTAGGCGTCAAATTATTTTCTTAAGTGTCACAAAATAAATGTTTTATTTATTTTGTAAAACTTTAACATTTCAGTAATACTATCATATGTTTATATCTCATCTTTTCTAGACTTTATCATCATTTTAATCCATCTTGTAGAATTATTATTATTATTATTTTATTTTTTATTTTTTTTCCCCAGCTTGGAAACAATATACGGTTACAAAGAACTGTTTATTACACAGAATGTGTGCCAATATCATGGACCATAAACATCACTTGGCCACTGAGTGTAGACTGGGTTCCTTCTCAATACATTTTATAAATGCTGTCACACTATGGCAAGACGTTCTGACTTTTATTCATTCGCAGGATATGAATTCTTGATATCAACAATTCAATTTTCACGAGTTAAAATGCTAATTCTTGATATCAGAAATTGGATTTTTACTAGTAACAATGGCAATTTTTGATATCAGGAATTACATTTCCACTAGTAAAAAGGTTAATTAGCGATATCAAGAATTGAATTTCAACTAGTAAAAACTATAATTGTTGATATCAAGAATTGTATTTTCACTAGTTAAATGTGACCATAAACTCCCATTCAAATTTAATTGTTGATTTAATTGTTAAGAATTGATTTCTTACTAGTTAAAATTCCAATTTCACATATCAGAAATAGAGTTCTCACTAGTAAAAAACTTTATTTTTGATATCAACAATTACATTGCTACTAGTGAAAATGTTTCTGATATCATGAATGGGATTATTACTAGTAATAATGCCATTTTAGATATCTGAAATTACTCTCATAATTACTGATAACAGAAATATATTTTCAGATATCAGAAATAACAAATGTAACATGTTGCAATACATTTACAGATACAGATTCAGTGACAACTGAAATCTTGATATCAGGAATTGGCATTTTTACTAGTAACAATGTAATGTTTGATATCAAAATAAAGGTTTTTACTAGTGAGAATTGTATTTCTGATATGTGAAATTGGAATTTTAACTAGTGAGAAATCAATTCTTGATATCAACAAATAAATCTGAATGGGAGTCTATGGTCACATTTAACTAGTGAAAATACAATTCTTGATATCAACAATTATAGTTTTTACTAGTTGAAATCCAATTCTTGATATCAAGAATTAACCTTTTTACTAGTGGAAATGTAATTCCTGATATCAACTATTGCCATTGTTACTAGTAAAAATCCAATTTCTGATATCAAGAATTAGCATTTTAACTAGTGAAAACTGAATTGTTGATATCAAGAATTCACATCCTGTGAATGAATAAAAATCAAAACGGCTTGCAATAGTTAGCGCTGCTGTTTGGCAGAGAGGAGAACTGTTCGAAAGTCTTTTTTCCACTAAAACTTTGATGCACATTGTTTCAGTTTAATATGTGAACATAAAAAACGTGATCGCAAAACAATCAGGAAAAAAGTTTTAAGTCATAACCTGTAAATTTACATAGTCGCCACTGGCGACCTCAGCAAAAATTGTACTCGCAAATTAATATTTTTGGTCGCAAATGCGAGTTTTAGTTGCAGTCTGGAGCCCTGAATACAATAACCTGGATAAATAACCTTTGGAAACACAAGATCATTTCCCATTTTGGGAAAAAAACATACGGTGCGTCTGATATTGCATACTGAGTAGGGATGCAACAATACCATTTTTTCAGAACCGATCCGATCCGATACAAAAAGTTCAGAGTATCTGCCGATACCGATCCAATCCGATATCAGCATAGCTTTTTTTTTAATCAATGTTGAATTTCTATACTACTTTGTGTTGACCTGATCGTCACTCTTTTGTGTGTTAAACACAATGTATCACATATAGACAACGTCATTTTAATGAAAAATACAAATGAAAAAAATATGTAATCATAATATATGACAAAATGAAAAAAAATATTATAAACTAGGTTAATGGATAATTTAGCAGCAAATGATACTTACAAATAAAAGTAAATAAGTGTGCGACTACATCTGATAAACTGTTAAATTTTACTGTTTATATTGTTGTAAACTACATTCATGAAAAAACAAGTAAATACATTTATATATAAGTATACACTATAAAATTAAAAGACATTTGTTTTAAATGTTTAGCACAGTAATGAAGGCAGCAACATATGATAGGACAGAACAAGAAGGATTATTAATAATCTTTCATTGCGCAGAAAAGTCTTATAATACTAAAGGTTCCAATACAGAGCGGCACAAAGGGGTTGTGCGAATCCCATGCGCAGAATGATGCGCTTAAAGCAATACGGTGCGCATTATATACGCAGAATAATGCGTTTGAAGCAACACGGTGCACAGGCTGCGCAGTCCTCCGAGTCCGCATTAGAAAAGTTCAAAGATACAGGGAAGCGATATTGAAGCGTAGTGTATTAAATATGTCCGTTAGTCCATTGAGCCTTTTTTTAACAGTTTTAAACCTCAGTTACTGTGCGCTCTTAAAGGGAGTTTCATTGTTTTGACTGTAGTAACCGAACGCAACACGTAGTTTGATTGCTGAATGGAGGATGACAGACAGCCGCAGCGGAGAGAAGAGTTTACGTGAACTTGAATTTAATGACTCAATATTCATTTGTACCTCACATTAAACTATGGAACAGCTGCGGAACACTTGAAATATAGTGCACAAGAACTTTGTGGTGCTTTAAAATGTTTTTGTGCCTTTCGTAGGGCTCAACAATAACAGAATAGTATACGCACAATATCGAATTTGGATCGGTCTTGTCTTACTGAGTATCGGATTGATGCATCCCTAATACTGAGTACTATAGCATGAAAATTTGGACGTACTACATATGGTCATGTGACCTTACGTCTAGCATAACAATCTAGTCACATATAAATTGCTATATAGACCACAACAGAATTATGAAAATATAGGGCAACCTACTGGTTCATTACAGATCTCACGCATACATGCGACTGGATTATAATTCCAGTGGCAGTGGGAATCAGATGGCATGACATTTATTTTCCCTCCTGCTCTGGTCCCCATGCTATTTTGAGAGAGCCAGGTTGGCGTGGACGTTGTGCCATACGCCTGTGCCCAGGCCTGATTGGCCTGCGTGTGTTCAGTCGCTGTGGGCACCAGTGGATCCATGCAGAGCCAGGTCACCCTCAAATGAGCTGGCATCACAGAAAGGTCCAATGGGCAGCAAACAGAATCACTAATGTGAGAGAGTATACAACAGGTCATACTGAGAGAACTGCTGCCAGTGGCATATTCTGCATCTGCTGACTGCTGTCGGATACCTAACAGAACCTTTCAGCTCCTTGGAATGTTACTTTTAAAAGCAACATGCTACATTATTGTGTTACTTCTAATGTGTAATTAAACACATTTAAACATTAATGAAAAGTAATGCATTGTTTAACGTCGTGTCAGAACAGAACAGAAGCGCTAGGCTTATATTGTTATAGTGTTGTGTCTTGGCGTACACAAAACACAGCTTGGATTCTTGGTGGCTGTTGATTATTATGGGAGCAATTTCATTGCGCTGCTTGTTCGTAGTTTAGACAAGGTGTCATGTAGATGCAACAAGCTCTAAAGTATCTGGAGAAAGCTGTTTGCATTTCCAGTCATCCCAGATACAGTTGTTCAAGATGCAGCCCTTTAATATGACTTTAATGCAAGACTTTCACATAAGCAATGCAATGCAATGCAATACAATAAAATAAAACGCAAAGCAATAAAAAGCAATGCAATAAAGCGCAATGCAATGCAATAAAATGCACTGAAATTAAATAAAATTCCAAAAAAATGCAATAAAATGCAATGTAATACAATGCAATAATAAAATAAAATAAAACGCAATGCAGTGTAATAAAATAAAATAAAATGCAATGCAATAAAACACAAAGCAATAAAATAAAATAAAACACAATAAAATGCAATGCAATGAAATGAAATGCTATGCAATAAAATAAAATAAAAAGAAATGTAAATAAAATAAAATGCAATAAAATAAAATAAAACAATGCAATAAAATAAAATTCAAAAAATGTAATAAAATACAATAAAATGTTATGCTATGCTATGCAATGCAATAAAACGCAAATCAATAAAATACAATAAAATTGAATAAAATGCAATGCAATACAATGCAATAAAATACTATGCTATGCTATGCAATAAAATAAAAAGCAATGCAATAAAATAAAATAAAACAACGCAATGCAGTAAAATGCAAAACAATTAAATAAAATAAAATTCCCAAAAAATTAATAAAATGCAATGCCATAAAAATGCTATGCAATGCAGTAAAATAAAACGCAATGCAATGCAATAAAATAAAATGCAATGCAATGCAATAAAATAAAACACAATGCAATAAAATGCAATGCAGTAAAATCAAACAAAATAAAATAAATGCAATAAAATGCTATGAAATGCAATGCAATAAAATGCAAAGCAATAAAATAAAATAAAAATAAAATGCAATGCAAAGAATGCAATGCAATACAATGCAATTAAATAATACGCAATGCAATGTGATAAAGCACAATAAAATGCATTGGAATGCAATACAATGCAATGCAATAAAAACACAATAAAATGCATATAATTAATTAATTTATTTATTCATTCAAATAAAATAAAGTAAAATAAAGTAAAATAAAATAGTTGGTTGGTATTGCCATGCCAGCTTTCTTTTTGTGCTACTTTTATAGCAATTAACAAGTTGCAATTGTATTAAAGAACAATTTAAAAATATTAAAATATTATTAATGTATTACTCAATACTTGCAAATACACATACGTCACCAGAGAGAAGTCTGTTGTTTTCACCTGAAAATATAATCTACAAGATATTACTGTAAGAAATAAATTCACAATTCCAAGAAGAAAACTGAACTGTGAAATAAAAGGGTGTTTACTTTTTGATTTATTAATTATTCTGTGGAAGGAAAAATCTGACTTTTTCCCCATCAGAAAAAAGTCCAAATTTCAAAATATAAATTCAAATGAAAAACAAAACAAAAAAAGTCAGAACTGTGAGATAAAAAGTCACAATTCAAATGTACTTATTTATTTAGGTACATAATGTATTCATTCATTCATATGTAGAAATGGGCTTAGTATATAGAAGAATCATTCATCATAGTAAGATCTATAGCATGCATAAACAAAAAAAGAATTTCATTCCATGCCTATTTTATATGCAAATAAGCATACAGTAATGTTTAATGAATTTCCTTTGTAATGATGTCTTCAGTTTGCATATTCACAGCTCTTCATGTAGACAGAAGAGTTTAAAGCCTGTGGCAGATCCTAACAGAATAAGTGCAAGGGCATTAGAATATTCACCATCAGAGAGCAGTTAAAAAACCTCCTCAAGGACAACACCTCCAAATCATCATTATGACCCACCGATGCTAATGTTCCCACCATGTTTCCTGTCTAATAGCAGGTTCTGCCTATAGATAGAAACCCACAGCAGTGTGAAGGTTACCAGCAGACAGGAGTGTGACAAGGACACAATGTTCACGTGTAATTGGCACCTCTGTGCTGTAATCACTACATCAGTATGCTACTTCTTGGTTCACGTTCAAAGTGCTGCATATGGATCATTTAGACAGATCCTGAGCTAATCTTCACATAACATAGTCGGCATAAGTTATTCATGATGTGTGGGAATTCTCCACTGCGTTTCTATTGGACCATGATCGAACATGAAAACGGATCTAATGACCTACATCAGAGGAACAAAGAACACTGTTGTGTAAAAAAAAAAAAAGTGAGATTTTATGAGAAGTATGAGCAAATTTCAATATCAGAAAAGCACAGTGTGACCACAAATGCATCACAAATAATTTTGAGATGGCAAAGGAATCTTAAAACATAAATTTTCTAAGTTTGAATCAATGTTCCTTCAGAAAAATCCACTGAAATTCAAGAAATCAAGATGATGAAAACCCATTTTCACCTCAGAGTAAAATATAAAGCATTTTGTGACTTTATATAATTATAATTGAGGGTTTATTTCTTGCAAATACTGGAAATTAAAAAAGAGAACTTTCTCTTAGTTGCAAATGCAAATCTCACAATGTGACATGTCATGTAACCTCTCACAATGCAACTTTATTTCTTATTTTAAGGGTGGCATATCATAAAATGTTTACTCTTTGTTTTGCTAAGACTTTTTCTGAAATCGTGAAAAAAAATGAGCGTGTCAGATTTTGTTTCCCCCATAATGTGGTAAGGGAATGTTGTTTAAATGTTTTTGCCTCTTAATCAGCACGTTTCCACCCACAGCGTCGCCATTTTGTTTGCTCAAACGATAGATCAGTGGATTTATTGATTTATTTACTGTATATTTCGCTGCTGCCACACAGATCGAATAGAAATATGTGATTTCTTTACCAGCTGTTTACCTTCACAGACATAACCAACTGTTTTTGTACAGTGACTCTTGTGTGTGTTTTAACATAAACTAAACTAAGTTGTCTTTCATGTCTTATTGCGCATAAATTATCAAATACACACACATATTTGTCAGTTTAAGCGCAATAAGACATGAAAGAGAAGTTAGTTTAGTACTCTCATGCCATGTGACAGCCGCTTTCTGTGCGCATGCTTCGGATGTTTGCGCTCAGAAAACCCTGTATCAGAAGTTTAAACTAATATCTTTTAAAAACATGATTTTAGCGTGACAGACATGATGAAACCAAACTGATGTTTTTTAGCAGAGTATCCGAGGTATAAGCTGTAAAAGCACAGCTCTATTCTGGAAAAAGGGGGCGTGGAGAAGCAGCTCATTTGCATTTAAAGAGACATGTAAGAAAAAAAGCATGTTTCTGCTTTGACTCAAAATCGAAAAAGGCATTTTCAAAATGATATAGGCCTAACAAGTGATCTGCTACAGACACATTCTGGGGACACCTTATATAAAAGACTTATATAACATGTAAAAAGGGGCATAGAAGGTCTCCTTTAAACTGCATTTCTCAATTAGCTGTTTATTAGTTCTACTGAGGCAGAAACAAGCTTCCAGGACCCATTAGCTAAGTTTCCGTCAATCAATCTTTATGTGCATTTCGAGATGATAATAATAATAATAATAATAATAATAATAATAATAGCGGCAGGTAGATTTTAATTCAGTAAGAAAACATAAACCACAGTAAAACACATTTAGTTTATAAATTCCTGAATGTGCTTCAACAAATATGACTTTGTGAAATTGGACTGTGCATCTAGACTAACCAGTGCACCGATCTTGTTGTGATCTTGTCTTGTTTTGGTTATTCTGAAATGCCAGAGTCAAATTTCTCATCAAAGTGTTTTTGTTTAATTACCTCCCAGAACTGTCATACATGACATACATGTGTTCCCAAACAGCAGGTGTCCGCCCCGAAAGCAAGATTAACATGACCCACAGTGGCTTCTCCTACTTGGTGTTATTTGGCACCAGTTTATCAGGAAGTTGCAATTTTGTTCTCTCTGCTGGATGGACAGTGTTTAATTCACAAAATTAATTTGGATTGTGTTGGTCACAGGACCAACTTAAGACCAACTTAAACTTGTTATGAAATGTTTTGCAAAAAACTAGACAAGATGAAACACATCCAGCACACAAAAAGCTCTATGATGGTGCTTGACCACAAAAACCAGTCACAAAAAGGTAAAGTTGCCACATTAAAACTCTATAAAAAAGAGAAAAAAAAAAATAATTTCTTAAAAGTTCTCATCAACAGTGAGCCAAGAGAAAGTGACTTAAGAGTTCAGCATGTTTATATGTATGAATTTTGGCTGATGTACTAGGAAAAAAAAAAATAGAAGAAAAAACTATAGACTTTCACGAGTGTTGGGGATAACGCATTACAAGTAACGACTTTTAGTTTGACCTGAGTGCACAGATCCCCCAATCTTCATCTTCATTAGCTTACTGTCTCTGTTGATAATACATTTTTAGACAAAACTACTTAAAGAAAGCAAATTGTATACCAAAATGTGTTAAAGCATTTTTCTATTTCCACTTTTTTAGTGCTAAAATGCTTTCTCATCTACACCAGCATTAATTTATTATTTATTAAATTATTATTTATTATTGTGAAACTCATGTATTAAATAAATTCACTGCACACAGACTGAAGTAGTTTAAGTCTTTGTTTGTTTGTTTTTTAATTGTAATGATTTTGGCTTACATTTAACAAAAACCCACCAATTCACTATCTCAGCAAATTAGAATATGGTAACATGCCAATAGGGCTGCCCTCGACTAAGGATTTTTCTGGTCGACTAGTAGTCGTTCATTTTAAGCATTAGTCGACTAATCGTACGTTTATTAATATTACATTTAGATCATTATAATGAGCCTTTAATTGCCTAGGCTATATCCTAATAAGCACAAGCACGCATAAAGTCTGCGACGGCGCACCGCAGATGTAATGATTACAAATGTGTCAGGGAAAAACAATAAGTAGACTGCATTAACATTTTAATAATATATTGAAAAACTAGTGCTTTGTTTTCGGCTTAAGAGATGAAGTCGGCGACTCGTCATCTCCGCAGCTGTGATGCGCCTGAATGCATGTTTCATATAGGCTATTACATAATCTGAGAAAGTAGAAATTTTACTCTCTATAGATTTGTTTTAATGTCTGAAAGCCAAAGATATACACTGAGTTTCACGCTCAAGTTCACAGAAAAGAGACGACAGAAAGCACATTCTGTTTGCTTTTATTATTTTACAAAAGCGCATGTTTCGTTTTTATTGTAAGTGTACACTAATATGCGTCTTTCGAAAAGATGTTTTACTTTTACCTGTCTATGCCCAAAAATGATGGAGTAAGCTATTCTAAGAGCAAATTACCGCACCGGCATCCATCTGTTCTGCATTAAGCGCATGTCTGTTTAGCTTCCACACAGACAGCGCACATTTCTCTAGGTCGGTGGTTTTAAAACTTTTTCAAAATATATATAGCCTAATTTGCGCGCATTGGGATAGTCGCCCTCTGAAAGCGGGATATTAAAATTGCTTTTGAATGCGTGCGCTTGTTTTACTTAGTTTGCAGCTTCCCACATCCTTCTCCCTGAATCTTGAACTTTGTTACATACATAGCCTATCTTGCTTAAATCGTCCTGGCGACCCATTTTTTAAGTCCCGCGACCCACCCAGGGTTTGAAAACCACTGCTTAACATTACGTTGTACAACATTACATGTAAAGTTGCGGCTACTTACGTTTCAGATAATAAGCCATATTTGAGGTTGATGAATAATAGGCGAATGTTGGATGTACTGCCCAAAGTATACTGTATTACTGTTACCACGCAGACTATAGCCATTAACGATCTCTCCGTGAGATTTATTTATTTATTTCTGCGACTAAACGACTAATAAAATTTTGGTCGACCAAGCCTTTTCTGGTCAACTAACGCTTAGTCGACTATTAGGGGGCAGCCCTACATGCCAATCAGCTAATCAACTCAAAACACCTGCAAAGGTTTTCTGAGACTTCAATGGTCTCTCAGTTTGGTTCACTAGGCTACACAATCATGGGGAAGACTGCTGATCTGAGAGTTGTCCTGAAGACAAATCATTGACACCCTTCTCAAGGAGGGTAAGCCACAAACATTCATTGCCAAAGAAGCTGGCTGTTCACAGAATGCTGTATCCAAGAATGTTAACAGAAAGTTGAGTGGAAGGAAAAAGAGTGGAAGAAAAAGATGCACAACCAACCGAGAGAACCGCAGCCTTGAGAGGCTTGACAAGCAAAATCAAGATGTGCTGCAGATGAGCTGAAGGCCACTGTCAAAGAAACCTGGGCTTCCATACCACATCAGCAGTACCACAGACTGATCACCTCCATGCCACGCCGAACTGAGGCAGTAATTAAAGCAAAATCAACCCCTCCCAAGTATTGAGCATGTATACAGTAAATGAACATACTTTCCAGAAGGCCAACAATTCACTAAAAATGTTTTTTTTTTTTTTATTGGTCTCATGAAGTATTCTAATTTGTTGAGATAGTGAATTGGTGGGTTTTTGTTAAATGTGAGCCAAAATCATCACAATTAAAAGAACCAAAGACTTAAACTACTTCAGTCTGTGTGCACTGAATGTATTTAATACACGAGTTTCACAATTTGAGTTGAATTACTGAAATAAATGAACTTTTCCACAACATTCTAATTTATTGAGATGCACCTGTATTTATATAATTTAAACAAGTATTTGAACATCTTATTTTGAACATTTACTCACATCTTGCAGTTCATTCACAAACCCCAGCTTGGGGAACTTATAATATTATATAATATAATATTATAATATTATTATAAACTTGTAATATTTCATGCACTTCATGTTGTAAATAACAATGAATGGAAAATATTTGTTCTCTTTTCAAAAGTAATCTAAACGCAATCAAAAAGTAATCTGATTACATCACCTAAAATGTGTAATGTAATAGGTTACATTAGTAACTACAATTCTTGTAGTTTGTAATAAGCTGCGGCAAGTTGTGCATTACTTTCACACCCTGACATTTCCGCACTTTGTGTTTGGATAGTCACAGAGGAGTTTCTCTATATCGTTGGTGAGTCCAGACCATGTCATGGCTTTCACACCTCAGATGGTGATTCAGTCGAGGGGCTAAATGGCCGAGGGGGGGAATGAAACAACCCGTCCCGCCCCCACCTTATGCTTCATCACCTCTGCGGTTACACACGCCTACGGTGGAGCCATGCCCTGCAACAGGAAACCAAGAGTCGTAGAGCTCAATGAGCGCCTGCTAAGAGGCCACGCTGGGCTCTGAGAGAGGGCAGCCCTCAGGCCAAGCCAGGCATAGGAATCACGCATCTTGGCTGACATGCTGTTCCCACGGCAACGCGGGATCGTGCCATCCGCACCCACGCACTTACTGGTGTCCCTCGCACCTCAGCCAACATTCGGCCGCCCCCGCAAGAGAATGTCCCATTTCCCGTTTCCTCATGACTTGGTGTTCTTCTCTCATTTGTTTGGAAATTATATGCTGGCCATTTGTCCCACTTGTTTTGCAATGCAACAAATGTGAAAAAGTTAGAAAACAGGGCAGGTTTTTGCAGTTAGCATGAAAATTATCAAGATTAAAAGACATTTTCAGTTAAATGGATTTATTCATACACAAATTACATACATTTTTCATTTATATATGTTACTGCCAAATTTTTTAGAATCAGTATACTGCACAATTTAAAGGTATAGTTCACCCAAAAATGAAAACTGTGTCATTAATTACTCCCCCTCATGTTGCTCTAAACCTTTAAGACCTTCGTTCATCTTCAGAACACAAATTAAGATATTTTTGATGAAATCTAATATAGGGCTGTCACTAACGACTATTTTGGTCAATTATAATTACTATTTTTTTGTAATAACAGACCTATAACAATAGCCTTTAAAATGACTTAAAATCCATATATAATAGCAATGAGTCAATAATCATTAGTTCAAATAAAGTATCAAAAGCAAGCAGTCATATGTTTTTATTGAACAAAACAAGTGCCAACGGCCTGATGATTGTTTTTACACTTTAATCATTGTTTAATCCTTGTTTAATATTGACTCATCAAACATTTAATTCAAATGTCCACTTAATCTTTAATATTTGGCCATTTCTTTAGGACAGAAATGCTTAAGCCTCTGTAATTTGTTGAATATGTGGACATCAAAATGTGTAAACTGAAGAGTGAGGGTTTAAACTTTTATGTTGAAATTGCGATGATCTGTGATAAATAATTAAAGTGCATATATTAAAACTGCATTGCATATATATATATATATATATATATATATATATATTTATTTTTTTATTTTTTTTTTAATCGTAGTGTTTGTGAATTTTAAATTTTTCAGTTGCATTGCTGTCTATGCAGGGTCAGCTCTCGAATTTCATTAAAATGATCTTAATTTGTTTTCCGAAGATGAACGAATGTCTTACGGGTTTGGAACCACATGAGGGAGTTTTAATTTTTTGGGTGAACTATCCCTTAAAGTTGCTGAGTCATTCAACATTTAAAAACGTGTCTCAAAAACCCTCACATCTTTTATTTAAATATGGTGATCAGAAGTTCAAACATGCATGTTTGAGAGATAGAAACAAACATGTGGTTCTTACATGCCAAACACACGTTTGAGCTTCTATTCACCATATTTGATGTGCATGTTCAAACATCTACACAAAAAGGAATAAACGACTAAATTGAACCTGTCCATCATAGACATTTTTTGTGTCCCTTCTGAAGGTTACTTTTACAATGTATTTACATATTATTTGAAGATTGAAAATGTTGATTGCCTTGACTTCCAATGCAGAGACAAAAATGATGAGAGAATATTAAAAGTATCTTGACTTTTGTTCTCAAGATAAATTAAAGTCTTATAGGTTTGGAACATGAGGGTAAGTAAATGATGATAGAACTTTAATTTTTTCTTCCAAACCAGATGAAATTTCTGAATTACCAGAGTTAAAGACATTAAGTACTGCATGACCATAAATTTTCTTCTAATAAAACCGAACTGATAAAACAGAGATATTCCTCACTGGACCAAAATCCTGTAAACATAAGATTCTGGAATATAGTCTGCATTTGTAAGAATGTGCTGTTACTGCATCCTTTACGGTCAAAGATCTGAGTGTTATATTTGACCCTGGACCACAAAACCAGTCGCACTGGTATATTTGTAGCAATAGCCAAAAATACATTGTATGGGTCAAAATTCTCGATTTTTATTTTATGACAAAAATCATTAGGATATTAAGTAAAGATCATGAAGATTCCATGAATATATTTAGTAAATGTCCTACCTTAAATATGTCCTACCTTTCTTGTTTGTACATCGGGATGCCCATCCTAAGGAAACTACAGTGTCGTGGGTTTTTGCGAGCCAAAAAAGAGAAATAAACTTGTGAAGACTGAAATTAAAGACCAAACAGAGTTTTGTCTTTGTCTTGCTTTTAATTCTCTGTAGAGAAGAATGATCTGGTTTACGCACAGCTGGCTGTGAGCAAAGAGATACCAGTTTTTATAGTCAAAAGTATACATTTCAAGCTAACAAAATTCCTCATCCATCACCCCATGGTACCACTGCTAAACCATCAATGTCTGGCTATTCTCAAAGCTTGCAATTTCTGGTACACCATCCCCCTGAGACCAATTCAACAGTCACATATAGGAATTCATTCCCTCTTACACAATATCCCACTCCTTGTGTATCCAACTTACTTGTTAAAGAGATGTATGTGACTTAAATGTAATCAAGTGATATTAATGTAATCAATGAGTTACATGTAATATACGCAAGTATTAGATATTCATCACAACAGACTGCACCAGCTTCAGTTTGGACCCAGCCTTTACGATGATTTTAGAAAATGCGAACACTGTCAAATATTATCCTTATATTGTAATCATTTAGAAGTTGTAATTGCTGAAAGTTTATTGTCTGATTATCTGAATACATGACATTAACCAGATAACCCATATTATAGTATTGCTAAATATTACCATATGTACATTATTTTAAGACTCATCTCTGCCTGACAACGCAATACTTTTTTCATTTCAACACTGAAACAAGCATTTTCTGTAAAGCTGCTTTGAAACAATATGTATTGTGAAAAGCCTTATCTAAATAAACTTGAATTGAATTTTGGGACAACTATGGCTGCATCCGAAAACTGGAAAATGCTGGTTTCGAAGGACACATTTCAAGAAAGGAAGGCATCAAGGATCTTCAAATCCGATGTTAGCTTCAATTCCTAGCTCCTGAGAGACCATTATCTGATCGATTTTTGAAGGCAGCATAAATGTATCCTTCGCTGCCTTTGATCAGTGTTAGGGAAAGTTTTAAAAGTAATGCATTGCAATACTGTGTTACTCCCTAAAAAAAGTAACTAATTACACTACTTAGTTACTTTTTATGGAAAGTAATGTGTTTTCGTATGCAGCCAATGACTGCTTTCAAAATAGTTTCCTAAAGACTCCACTCCAGCTACTGGTTGAAAAACAAAATGCCTCACCCCCAAACTCACTCCATTGGTTGAGCTGTTGCTGGCTGAGATTTTGAAAACAAACAAACAAAAATGTTTTGAAACCACCACAGAAGCAGTGTTGTGAGAAATGTTAGAAATCAACCTACAAATGTCTTAGCTGTCTATAGGTATGTTTCCATCCAAAGATGCAAATTTAACTTATGCACAAAACATTGGCGAATAAAGCTCCAAATAAAGTTTCCATCCAATGAGCCAAAGTGAACAAAATCATCACTTCATGATAAACTGGCAATATTATTAGCCCCCTTAAGAAATTATTAGTTTGATTAGCTATAGAACAAACCACTGTTGTCCAATGGCTTGCCAAATGAACCTAATTTGCCTGATTAACCTAATTAACCTAGTTAGGCTTTAAATTGCTCTTTAAGCTGAGGATTAGTATCTTTCGAAACAACTAGTAATATACTATGCACTGTCATCATGGCAAAGACAAAAGTAATTAGTTTGGACTTGAGAGAAAGAATTGCTAATGCTCATAAAGATGGAGAAGGATACACACGTTTATCAAAACATTTTCAAGTGTCAAGAACTGCAGTGAGATGCATTATCAAGAAGTTTAAAGAGACCAACACAGTGAAGAACAAGATGGGAAGAGGCAGGAAGCGAAAACTTTGGAAAGAAAACTAGCGAGAGAGTTTTTAAAGACCCAAGAACAACTGCCAAGACACTAGTGAATGACCTAGCCAAGTCTGGAATTGATGTCTCAACGAAGACAGTCACTAGAGCCCTGCACAGGAATGAACTGTGAGTTTGCCGACCAAGAAAGACTCCACTTCTGAAGAAGAGACACCTAGAGTGAAGTTTGCTAAGGACAAATGTGGGGGAATGTGATGCATACTGGAAATGTGTCCTTTGGTCAGATGAGACAAAACTAGAGCTTTTTGGCTATAGAGATGTTGCCTATGTTTGGAGAAAGAAGGGAGAGGCATTCAACCCCAAGAACACCGTTTCCACAGTGAAACATGGTGGTGGGAGTATAATGCTGTAGGGATGTTTCAGTGCGTTTGGAACTGGGAATCTCGTCAGGGTTGAAGGAAACATGAAAAAGGAAGGTTATAAGAAGATTTTGAAAGACAACCTCAGACAGTCTGCAAGAAAACTTGGTTTGGGTCGACATTTTGTCTTCCAGCATGATAACGACTCAAAGCATACCCAGACTTGAATCCAACAGAAAATCTGTGGGGCACACTAAAGTCCAGAGTTTGTGCCAGAAGACCAACAAATCTGGAGGAGCTTGAGAGATTTGCTAAGGAAGAATGGGCTGGAGATATGCTTGAAACTTGTTGAGAACTACAGCAAACGACTAAATTTATTACAAACCCTAAAAGCTTCCTGAATAAAGTATTATGTTTAAAAATGCTGTGTTGATAAAATCGTCTTTCTGTTAAACAATACTTGGGAGTTATTTGAAAAATAATGAAATATTTTATAAGGGGCTAATAATCTTCAACTGTCATAAATTACTTGCGCCTCAGTCGTGTAAGACAATTATACATAAATACTTTGATGACAGACGTTGCTTAAGCATTTGAGAATGACCTAAACAACATTTTTGATGCTGTGCAACAAGATTGGTCTGCTGGTTAGTGCAGTCATCCTGTCAGATTGTGCAGTCACATGACTTTTTTTAATGCGCATGAAGGAATTGATTTGGTAAATGTGTTTCCATCGTAGTTTAAGTGCATTTTTTCTTATTGGATAAAAAAAGCTTATCCTACTCAATTGTGCACATTTTTAGAATTTATGCGCATCTTGGCCTTTTTTATCCAGCATTTTTTATGTGATATTCCAAAATGCGCATAAAAATAAGTGGATGGAAAAACAGCTAGTGTCTATTAATCTCAGCGTCTTAACATCAAAATTACAAACATCATCTTTTAAAGCACTATGAAGCCAGACTCAAAGCGTTTTATTTCGCTTTTGTCATACTGAGAAAACTTATGACATACAGCAAGCTCCTAAAGCAGCTCTGACAGGGATATAAATGCAATAAAAGTGCATTTCAGGACCACCGTGGCACACGGCTGTCACAGCCTTGAGTAGTTGCAGGCAAAAGCGCAAACAAGGTAAACTTTTATGAGCAGCCAGGAAATGTGTGGCAGCTGCCGTCTCTAGACCATCTCAGCCAGCACACTCCATTCATCTGTCCCCTATGTGTGTGTTTGTGAGTTTGTGTGTGTGTCGTCCCCAACCAACCCTCTCGTCTTCAGAGCCCGTCACTTCCCCAGATGCATTCTGTTCATCCTGTTTGTGCACTCTGCATTATAAACTGTCACAACTGATGAAATAATGGTAAAATGACAACAGCAACAGCACCGAATGCACTAGTCCGCTTACTAGACACTTTACACTTATAGCTTGACTTTGTCCTAGCTAGACTTGACTTTGTGGCTAGGAGTGTTTTTTTGGAGATGGTCTTGCATTGTAAGTCAAGGTGACAACATGTTGTGTTTAAAAAAAAACAAAAAACAATCAGCCACAAACCGAATAGGTTTTACACTGAAGCAACAGGTTCTGAGGGAATTAAACTGGAATCCCTAAGCTTGCAACAGTGTTGACACACTACATTAAACCACTCGCTGTCTCTCGAGGCAAACGGCTGAATTTAGAAGGCGGCTTCTGGGGAATGCCTTCCTCCCTTTAAGTCTCTTTCTGTCGCTGTCTGGAGCTCATTTGAGAAACAGTCAAAAGGACCGTCTTTATCGGGATTCCGCCGAGATGCTTTCTCAGTCATCTCTCCTTGAACGAAGATCAAAGAAACGGTGGTGTAACAGTCCTGAGGGCTCGGGAAAGGTTTTCTCCACATTTCAAGAGCGAATTCAAAGTCAACACAGCCGAGACGAGAGGGACGTAAAACCTAAAATGTGCCCATTACAGATTCCACAGGTGTTTGAGACGCAAAATAAACAACCGAAGTTAAAGTAAACTTCTGCTTTAAAGGATCGGCCCTCGCTGGCTGACTTCCGAAAGGAAACTGTCTTGAATGGTAAAGCCCCACAAAAATAGAAATGCATGGGAGTCGGGAGCTCTGTGTGTGGTTGGGGAAGTGTGTGGGTGGGGTCACGCTGGCAGCGAACAGGTATGTGCTCACCGAAGCGTGTGATTGGAGAATGTAGCGGCTGAGGAGAAAGAAAATGAACACCTTTCTAAATGTGAAAATAAATTCATTATTTATAAACACAATATATACATAAAATTCTGAGCTCATAAATTGCATCTGACATAAACTCCAAAACCTAGTGAGTTGCCTACCTACGCAGCATTTTAAGACGTTGTAAGTGTAATGGCATGCTTAGAACATCATTGTTAGTTTAGCAACACACTAATGTCACATTCTAGTGCAATTTATGGCAAATAAACATACTATTTCTGCTTATTTAAGTATGCAATTGCAAATTTTGGGGTTTTTTTTATACCCATTTATGACCATGGACCACAAAATAGATAGAGATTTTAAATAGAGATTTACATAAAATCTAAAGGGTGCTGAAAAATCTAAATATTGAGAAAATCACCTTTAAAGATGTCAAATTAAGTTCTTAACAATACATATTACTAATCAAAAATTAGATTTTGATTTATTTACAGTAGAAAATTTACAAAATATATTCATGGAACATGATATTTACTTAATATCTTAATGATTTTGGTCAATAAAAAAGACAAATCAATAATTTTGACCCATACTGTACACTGTATGTTTGGTTATCGCTACAAATATGAGTATCATTTTGTTAGCTTAGCAAAATACATTAACGTCAAATTCTATTTATATCAATGGTGAACCAGGTATCCAATATGATTGGTGCAGAATATTTTTTTTAAGCTTACTGGAGTATTGCATTGTTAGCAATATGCTATTTAAAATTCTATTGGAATCAATGGTGAGTCAGGTTTCCAGTGTGATTTGCATAAATAGGGCTATCTGAGGTATTTCTACACTTATTAGAGTATTGCATTGTTAGCAACACGCTAACGACAAATCATTTTGCATTCTATGGTAAATTGAGTTTCCAGTGAGATTCATGTAAATATCAATGTTTGTGCCATTTGTGTTCTTTATATGCTTATTTGAATATCACACTGATAGCTTAGCAACATGCTAACGACAAATTCTACTGGAATTAATGCAGAGTCAGGTTTCCAGTGCGATTTGCATAAACAGGGCCTTTTGATGTATTTTTATGCTTACCAGAGTATCACATTGTTAGCAACATGCTAATGACAAATTCTACTGCAATCAATGACAAACTGAGTTTTCAGTGCAGTTCAACATTTGTGCTATTAGATTATCGCATTGTTAACTTGCCAACTTGAAATTCTTCTGAAATCAATGGGGACTCGGGTTTTAAGTACAAGTCACATGAAGATGGCTATTTGTGTTCTTTCTATGCTTACTGGAGTATCACACTGTTAGCTTAGCACCATACTAACATCAAATTCTACTGAAATCGATGCAGAGTCAGGTTTCCAGTGTGACTCAAGTAAATATGGCTATTTGAGGTATTTTTATGCTTATTGGAGTATCGCATGCGGGGCAGCCGTGGCCTAATGGTTAGGGAGTCTGACTTGTAACCAAGAGGTTGCGAGTTCGAGTCCCAGGTCCGGCAGGGATTTACGGTGGGGGGAGTGAATACCCAGCGCTCTCTCCATCGTCAATTCCACGACTGAGGTGAGACCCTTGAGCAAGGCACCGAACCCCCAACTGCTCCCCGGGCGCCGCAGCAATGCAATGGCTGCCCACTGCTCCGGGTGTATGTTCACGGTGTGTGTGTGTGTGTGTGTGTGTGTGTGTGTGTGTGTGTGTGTGTGTGTGTGTGCGTGCGCACTTGGATGGGTTAAATGCAGAGCACAAATTCCTAGTATGGGTCACCATACTTGGCCTCACATCTCGTCACTTTCACTTTCACTTTCACTTTCGCATTGTTAGCAACATGCTAATGACAAATTGTATTCAAATCAATGTAGAGTTGGGTTTCCAGTTTGATTTGCATAAAAATGGGTTATCTGGGGTATTTTTATGCTTATAAGGGTTATGCACAACAGACTTCTGTTTTCTGCTAAACAGGTCTCGTTGATTCCGGTTCACGCGTTTTGCATTTGCCTAATTAAATA
This sequence comes from Cirrhinus molitorella, assembly GCA_033026305.1. Taxonomy (NCBI): domain Eukaryota; kingdom Metazoa; phylum Chordata; class Actinopteri; order Cypriniformes; family Cyprinidae; genus Cirrhinus; species Cirrhinus molitorella. The sequence continues at coordinate 3,805,052 of CM065140.1, read as the reverse complement.
TTCAAAGTAGACACTTAAAGATGATCATAACCAATGTCCATCACATATGTTGATTGATATTTAAAAGCTTTTTATTTTTAGTCCTTTCACTAACATGTATATATACAAGCGGAAGCAATGAGACCCGTATTCCGGGCTTGGTCAGGTGACATTTGACATATACCCAATTGGAGTATCACGTTGCTAGCAACATGCTAACAACAAATTCTGTTGAAATTGATGCAGAGTCAGGTTTCCAGTATGATTTGCATAAATAGGGCTAGCTGAGGTATTTTTATGCTGATTGGAGTATTGCGTTGTTAGCAACAAGCTAACAACAAATTCGATTGCATTCAAATGGCAAATTAAGTTTCCAGTGCAATTCAAAATGTGTGCTATTATTATCACATTGTTGGTAAAATGCTGACTTGAAATTATTTTGAAATCAATGGGAAGGTGGTTTTCAAGTTTGATTCACATGAAGATGGCTATTCTATACTTCTATCTGAGAATTACATTAATAGCTTAGCAACATGCTAGCACCAAATTCTACTGAAATCGATGCCGAGTTAGGTTTTCACTGTGATTTATGTAAACATAGCTATTTGAGGTATTTTTATGTTTACTGAAGTATCACGTTGTTAGCAACATGCTAACGACAAATTCTATTGTAATCAATGGTACAAGTTTTGCAGTTTTCCAAGGATATTTCTGTAGTTTTTAAGCTCATGAACATATATATTGTTAACTTAGCAACAAGCTAACTTGAAATTACTTTGAAATCAATGGGGAGTTCATTTTCAAGTAGTCTCAGCCTCAGACATCAAGGACAGTTGGCTGAACGTTTGATGCATACGGCACACAAAAGTGGAAACACTTTTAAAGTCGTCATCAGATTGGTTGAATTATACAGGATTTCAAGGAGATGTGTGTGTAACATTCTTTTTAATGTTCTGCCTTTAAACAAAGATGCTGCAATGCCAAACCCCTCACAAAAGAAGAAAGCCGTCGTGTCTACAGCTGTAATGATGAACACTTGTCAGGATCAACTAAACACTGGATTTTCAAAAGTATGTGAAATACATTAATGAATTTTACATAACAAGACTGTTATTGTGGGGACATTTCCACAGCCTTAAAAAAAAAACGTGGCACAACCATAGACTGTAAAAAACATGGACGTAGTGTCAGTGACGTCACCCGTAGGTTTCTGAAGAGCGTTTTTGAAGCAAAAGTTGGGCGGGGCCTGTCGTCGCCATTTTGGAAGCGCATCACCACGCGTCACTCCAGGAAAATAGAAAATGGACACGGGACGTGGGTGGAGCTAAGATGTCTGGTTTTTACATTTATTAAAATAATCCTGATAAAGTAACACCCTAAGAAAAAAACAAACGCAATAACAGGGCTGAGATGCCAAGTTCAACTGTTGGAATAAGCAGTAATGTGACGGCTGCCTGACACCTGTTACTCAAGTGGCCACGCCCTTAATTATGCAGAATTTTAATGCTTAATATAATTTAAATGGGTGAGTTAGAAAAAATTCACCCCCCTCAGAGTTGTCATGAAAGGCAAAACTAGCTGTAAAAACCAAAACCACTTTTTGTACCAGGCTGTAAACATGTTTTTATCTGTTATAAATTTGAACATTATAACATGAGAGTCTGTGGGGATTTGCTCCCTATTGGAGCCAACCTCAAGCGGCCAGCCGATGAACTGCAGCTTCAGTCACTTCCCTATTGTTTCAAGAGCGAAAGCGGGAGGTTGCTGCTTGGGCACAACGCAGTTGGTTGATCTGTAATTGGTTGCTTTACCTGTCAGTCATATGGCCTCTTGGGCAGGGCTTGGCCATTCAAAGCGGCCAAGGTTCCCAGACCTTCTACCATCTCTCTGAAGTTTTTTTTTCTATGCTTATTGAACTATCACACTGTTAGCTTAGCAACATGCTAATGCCAAATACTATTGCAATCAATGCTGAGTCAGGTTTCCAGAGCAAAGACCTAATCTGGCACAGAGATGTAGAGCGTATGTAGAGCGTTCCAAATCAGTCACTTACAAGGTTCTATTTGTATTGCGACGCTGCCTATGTAGGAAACAGTAGCTCAGGCTTTTGGAACTGAGCTATAGTTTCTTAATTTCTGTTGGCAGCATCCATCTTTATGTAATACTGAGGTAAGCTCACATCTTTCAGTTGAGAACCCTTGAGAGGGATGCCAACCGGATACAAACTTGACCTGACTTTCTCTGAGCCTGAAAAGCCCCAGCTTGCCCAAAGCCTGTCTAGATGATGTGCAGTCAGCAGGCAGTGGCCGCTGGGACTACCAACAGCCCCATGCACCACGGAGAAGATGCCTCCAATAGCCCATCCCTGGGGTGGCTTGGCCTGAATCCCGGCCTTTAGAGTGGTATCGTCTAGAGACATGGATCCCTCATCATTTGGGCACAGCCTGCCTAGGCATCCATCACGGAAGTCCCTCTCCAGCACCGCCTTGGTTCTGATACACAATGACATTGTCCTTACAATAATTCATCTTGGTTTACAATGTCCTCCAAATTCAGCATGCACACTGCATCTGCAGGCCCTGCAAGTGACCCTGTTTGTTTAGGAGACCAGCCTCAGTCTATAATGATGAAGACCATGTTTTGGTTTATTTATTCAGTTTGGCTTTTCTCCAACCTCAATCAATTCAACCTCAAACTCTCCCTCACCTTCATTTACTCTTGTTTTTCGAATATCCTTAAGAGTTTGAACCCATTTAGACCGAAACACAAAATAGCTAAATAGAATGTTTAAGCTACAAATCTGAAAAAGACTCTGAATATGTGTTCATACAGAATGACCTCGTCTGTGGCACCTCTGAAGCAGCAAACTTATAAATTCAACATGAAACAACCATTTTACTTCCATTAAATGATGTTTTTCAAGGTGAGACTGGGTGTGTAACTAAATAAAATATGTAAGACGGGACTTGAGTTGAAAAATGAAAAATGGGTGTTACATATTACAATAAACCTGAAGAATGTGTTTAGATTTCGGATAACTATCCCCTTCCTAAAACACCACCTGCTCTAACTATTGAGAAGGTCAAGTTCACCTTCAAGAGCATTTTGATGTACAGTATCCCAATGGTTATTTATTGGTCAATATTAAAAAATATAAAATGTGCAAACACATCCAACAATACAGTGGTGTTTATATGATTCTCAAAGATTGATGATTAAGCTGTAATTGGGTTTCATCCAGTTGATCAGTCTATAAATCAAGAGATCAAACAATGACTCATGTAAAGGAAGAAGCGCTTAGTCATTTTCAGACACATTTTTTTTTTTTTTCTCAGAACTGCTGGCCACATTCTGTCACCTTATAAAAACAAACACCGGCAAACTGCTTCAGAAATAAAATCTTTCTTACATGACCTATTCAAAGTGTGAGTGTATAAATAATAATCACTTGAAATCATGCCGTTTCAAGCAGTTTGCTGGCCCACAGAGGCCGAGCGTCTAAATGTCATTCAATGACTGGAGCAATGAAACCACACCATGTGTGAACCAATTGTAAGAGGAAGTGAATGGCGAGCTGGCAGGGGACGCATCCCATGTTACATCACAAGGCAAGCTGGCACTGAGGTGTCTGTGCTGGGCACTATTCATGGGCACAGGCTGAGGCAGGAGACCCAGCAGGGCCAGGAAGAGCTATATGGAGCAGATGGGAGCATCCTGCGGAGCAACAAGCCTCTAGAAGTCTGAGAGGAGCGCTCTCCACAGTCGGACCACTGCGTTAACATCCACTCAATTTATTACCACGTTTCTCACCAGGTGATGTGTGGTATGGCTGGCAATAACGACTTCCTTTATTTTATTTTTGGCATGTTTGCCAACTAAAATGACAAAGACAGTAAACAGGAGACAGGATTTCTTTATAAGGAGATTGCATCTGATCCGCATGCTGGACTTCTTTTTCTCAAACTAGTTACCAAAAAAGTTTATAGAGAAAAACATTCCAGGATTTTTTTTTTCTTCATCTAATGCATTTGAACAGAGCGCAAACTAGACCATTTCTGATGGTCCAAAATCCATATTTAGGCAACTTCAGAGAAATCCACACAACCCCAGGTGACAAACACGCTTCTTCTAGTGAAACAATCAGTCATTTTCAGGAAAAACAACAACAACAAAAAAAAAAAGATGTACTTTTCAGATACAAATGCCCATCTTAATCCAGCTTCAGTTTGAGTCTTTACTCATCCCCTGGCTATCAAAAACGTATTACAAATTTTGTGGTTAAAAAGTATATACATTTGTATTTTTATTTATTTTTTTTTAGAAAATGACTAATCGTTTCACTAGATAAGACCCTAATTCCTGGGATTGTGTAGATCCCTTTAAAGCTGCATTGAAACGGAAGTTTGGACCTTTAACCCGTTGGCCACCATTGAAGTTCAATATATGGAGAAAAATCCTGGAATGTTTTCCTTAAAAACCTTAATTTCTTTGCGACTGAAGAAAGACAGACATGAACATCTTGGATGACATGGGGGTGAGTAAATTTCAGGAAACTAATCCTTTGAGTGTTTAAAATATATATATTTTTTTTCCGGCCTAAATCAATATAATTCTTTAAGTCTACTTTAAAAAAAAATATAGAGATTCTCAAAAAATGATGTTTATTTTCATATTGTTCATTGTATTCTACGGCAGCGTTTTAGTGCCAACAAATCTGAAATTACAAGATTGAAGTCTTAATATTTTTTTGAGAATTATTATTTTGAGACTAAAGTCAATATTACAAAAATAAAGTGGAAATGTTTTGAGAATAAAGTCAAAATATTTTGACAATAAAGCTGAAATTTCAAAACTAAAGTGGAAATGTTTAGACAATAAAGTCAAAATTACAAGAATAAAAGTTAAAATGTTTCAAGGATAAAAGCTAAATTACGAGAATTTAAACGTAGCAGTTATTTTGATATTTTGAGAGTATAGCCTGATTTTGAAGAGAAGTTGATTATTGAATTTATTTGAATATATGTGGGTTTATTAGCAGAAATCATACCATGTGTTATACTCACAGGGAGAGTATGCTTGAAAATAATATTTCACATCTTCGATTGCATTCATTACGCCTATTTGTAGTGCACCAGGAACCCAATGATAGCAATAAGCTTTGTGCTTTTTGTAATTTTAATATAAAACAAAGTCTCAGCTTTCAAAATCTGTCAGTTTTATAGCAAAATACAAACAATGTGTCTTGCAATAATGTGTTTTTTTATGTCATTTAATGTGGTGGGATAGATATATAGCCTAATTTAACAAAACAAATGTCTCACTGTAATCGGAAAGATGACTGATTGCCACATTAAAGAACGTGTAAAACACATTATTGTAATAGACATATTGTTTGTATTTTACTATAAAACTGACAGATTTTGAAACCTGAGACTGGAATATCTTCCAGTGCTCTCAATCTGGGCCATCTGCATGTGCAATAGGCTAGAAATCTACTCTCAAAATATTATAACTTTAATCACACAATTGCTACAAATTAATTTTCGTAATTTTGACTGTATTCTCGAAACATTTTGACTGTATTTTCGAACATTTCAACTTTATTCTCATTATTTTTACTTTATTCTCGAAATATTTCGACTTTATTCTCAAAATGATTCTCAAAATATTTCAACTTTATTCTCACAATTAATTATTCTCATAATTTATAATTTATTATCTGAATATTTTGACTTTATTCTCGAAATTTCAACTTTATTCTTGCAATATTTTGAATCTTGTAAACTTTAGATTTTTTTAACGTGGCACTAAAACAAAGTTGAAGTAATGCCTGTATTTATATTCAAACAACAGTTTCGATTGTATTCTCAAAAAACACTTTGGATTTATTTTTGAAACACTTCAAATTTATTCTCGAAACACTGACTTTATTCTTGTAATTTTGACTTTATTCTTGAAACATTTTGACTTTATTCTCAAAATATTTTGAGTTATTCTCAAAATTATTCTCAACATAATTCTCATAATTTTGACTTTATTCTCATAATTGTTATTTGTTTTCATAATGTTTAAATTGTAATTTTCAATTCTCGTAATATTTCCAATTTAATCTCGTAATCTGTCCATTTTTTTACCGTAGCACTAAAACCAATCGAAGTAATGCCTATACTCATATTCAAATAACAATTTTTTGTTTTTTACTTTTCTCTTAATTATTTATTTATTTTTTTTAACATGGTTTGGAATTTTAACTTTGTAATTCTCTAGTGCTTTTAGCAATTAAAAGTGATTGTTTTCAAACAAGTTTCCCCCAAACACTTTCCTCATCTGTAATTGGTCAGTCAATCTGAGAGCCCTGCCCCAAACTCACATGATTGGTTGCGCTGTTGCTGTGTCGGTTGGAAAGGATACTCAAACAAACAGTAATGTTTTTAAAGCACTATAGAGACACACAGTTTTCAGTGAAAATAACCCAATAACAACTTGCTTATTAAAAATTCTTTCAAAGTTTAATACACAGAGACAACAACATCAAAGAAATTACACACTTCAGCTTGAAGACACCTGAGGTAAATCCGTACAATAATAAACTTACTGAGAAATTATTATTATGTGGAGAGGGACTATGGCTTTGTTCTTTAGTTGTTCTCAGCCAGCTTTACACACTCTCATATGGTTTTACATCTCAGACAATTTCAAACAATTAGCACAGCAGATAATTTGTCTCAATGACAGCTAAACAAATGCTACAAGTCCAACAGGAGGACATTATCAAGGCAGCACAGCGTAATGTATTTACTAACTACTTGCTAAACCAACAAAAAAAGTGATTAAAGCTCCAGGCTACACAATTAACCTCTGAGGATCAACTCTAAACACACAAACTGCAACATTATGTATTCAGGCCTGGGTTTAGAGGTGTTAGACCACCAAAAAAACAAACAAAAAAAAGCTATAGATTATATCTGCCCCCCAAAAAATGACTGCACTGGAATTATTTCAGTGAAAGCATGAATAAGAAATAAGTTTGCACAGTTAAAAACCCAAGACTGTTTTACATTCATGCAAAACATTAAAATGATTTTAGTATAATATCTGCCTTGTTGGTGTTTAATGCCTCAGGTCAGTATTTTCTCAACCTTTTTGACTCAAAGTTCCTCGCTGTCCAACACAATATTCAAAGTCTCCCCGATATATATATAATTTATAATATTTCTGCTGTAATTATGGTTATGAAAGCTGCTTACTAACACAAACTGGGAGTAATGATATACAATTTTATGACTTCAGAAGTATCAAGATTGCATTATCTTCAGTTAAAAACAACAGCTTTATTAGCTAAATTAGTTTGTTTTTTTTTTATTGTTTTTATTTAACTATTTATCATTTAATTAATTCATTTAAATACTTTATAGTCATCGTGTGGCCCCCTGGTTGAGCCTTAGGTATGTGTTACTATTTTATTCTCCCCTAATTTTTTTGTTGTTGTTCAATTTAGGGGAGCTGTGCTCACTTAAAACACATATTAGTTAGTTAAACACTTATTTTTAATTTAACCAACAAAACATTAGCCAACACTAATGATATTAAATTATATTACCATGATTTATTTTGTGGCCTCTGAAATATCAAAAACTCGTCAATTAAAAAGGAGGGATTTTATGTATTAATTTATTTTAATATATTAATACTTATTTGTGACCCTGGACCACAAAACCAGTCATAAGTTGCTGGGGTATATAGCCAAAAATATACTGTATGGGTTAAAATTATTGATTTTCCTTTTATGCCAAAAAATCATTAGGATATTAAGTAAAGATCATGTTCCATGAAGATATTTTGTACCGTATATATTATTTATATATTATATATTTATATATTATATATTTATATATTATATATATTTCCTACCGTAAATAAATCAAAACTTAATTTTTTTATAAGTAATATGCATTGATAGAACTTCATTTGAACAACTTTAGATGTGATTTTCTCAATATTTTATTTTTTTTGCACCCTCAGATTCCAGATTTTCAAATAGTTGTATCTCAGCCAAATATCTGTCTTATCATAACAAGCCATACATCAATGGAAAGTGTATTTATTCAGCTTTCAGATGTTGTATAAATCTTAATGTCCAAAAATGAACCCTTATGACTGGTTTTGTGGTCCAGGGTCACATTTACTTAAGAATTAGTCATCTTCCAGCCCCCTGCTTGAGCCTTAGTTATTTTTTGTTTGCTTGCTTGTTTAATTAACTAATTTAGGGGAAGTGTACCCACTTAAAATAGTAGATTTTGGTGCATTTTAAGAAAATGTCCTTAACATTAAACATTTCGAACACACTGCGGTTTTTGCTGACTTGCTAAATATTCATCCCATTATGTTACTTTCACGAATTCAGTGATTTTTTCCACAGTAGATAGGCCTAAGTGAAGCTGAGCTGAAAATGACGAATGCCGGGAGTCCTTCATGAAGAAAAACTGCCAGGTTCCTTCAGGACGATCATCCATTCCCTCTATTACATGTTCATGGCGGTAATGGTTTTAAATGCAGAAGCTCCTTGTCTGACTGATGCACCGCCAGAAGGCCGAGAGTGAAGATAGACTAGTTTAATTTGCGCTAAAAGACTGAGGCCAGACTAATAACAGCATTTCTCAATGAACAAGCCGAGCGGCTCGTGCACTCTGACAGGACGCTGTGAAATACACTGGTAGGAGTCCTGTTACAGATACTACCAATCACACAGGACAGCTAAAAACCTCTTTAGATTGGATTGAAACAATAAGCCTGAGCAGCACAGCTCGGTTTATCGAAGCATGGGCGCTAACCGCTAGGTCATGGCTCCGACAGAAACAGCTATTTCAGTAGCAACACTGTTGGGAAACAGCTTCCAAGTAGGAAACTGACCTATCTGACCAGTCTGTAATGGTCAGTGTAGTTTCCGTAGCATGCTTTCCTCTGCTGTGGGAGCAACAGCAGTTCATGTGATTGAAAACACTTGAATAAACTGATCAAGCTGCTGCCAGTTTCAATGTACATGTAGAACATGGAGTCTGTAGTAAACTTCACTTTGTTTCCATAATGCCCTAAGCCTTTATTTTCACTAAAGTTACTTTTTAACCAAAAGACTAGGGGACGACCGATATGTGATTTTCAAGGCTGATGCCGAAACCGATATTACAGATCAAGTAGACAAATAACCAATATTTTGAACTGATATTTACACTACCAGTCAAAAGTTTGGACACACCCTCTCATTTAATGTTTTTTAAAGAAGACTCTTATGCTCATCAAGGCTGCATTTATTTGATTAATAATACAGAAAAAAACAGTAATATTGCAAAATGTTATTACAAAAATAATGTGGTTTTTTTTTTTAATACTTTACAATTTAATTTATTCCTGTGATGCAAAGCTGCATTTTCATCAACTGTTACTCCAGTCTTAAGTGTCACGTGATCCTTCAGAAATCATTCTAATATGCTGATTTATTATTAGAATTATCAATGTTGGAAACAGTTGTGCTGCCAAATATTATTTTGCAACCTGTGATTCTTTTTTCAGGATTCTTTGATGAATAACAAGTTAATAAGAACAGCATTTATTCAAAATACAAATCTTTTCTAAAAATGTAAATCTATGCTATCACTTTTTATTAATTTAACACATCCTTGGTGAATAAAAAATACTAATTTCTTTCAAAAAAAAAAGAAAGAATAAAAATTTACTGACCCCAAACTTTTGAACAGTAGTGTATATTGTTGGAAAACCTTTCTCTTTTAAATAAATGCTGTTCTTTTTTAACCTTTTATTGATCAAAAAATCCTCACAGGTTCTAAAAAATAAATATATATTAAGCAGCGCAACTGTTTCCAGCACTGATAATAAATCAGCATATTGAAATGATTTTTGAAGGATCATGTGACACTGATTCTGGAAATTCAACTTTAATTACAGATATAAATTAAATTCTAATATATATTAATATAGAAAAACATTGATTTATATTGTAATAATATTTCACAATATATATATTTTTTTCTGTAGTTTTGATCAAGTGAAAACAGCCTTAATAAGCATAAGAAACTTCTTTAAAAACATTAAATGAGAGGGTGTGTCCAAACTTTTGACTGGTCGTGTATGTCTGGTGTGAAAATTAAATGTCTGGTGTCTGTTTGTGTTCTAGCAAAAACTTTCTGTAAATGTTTTAAATGATTTTATCAGCATGCTGGTTTTGAAAGTGATCAATACCGAAAAATGCTTAATATCGGCACTGATAATCGTTTTACCCCTAGAACAGACATTGTATAATCTTCCCAAAACTATAATGTAATGATACGAGTAATGCCTTGTGCACACTGGGACGATTATTGCTAGCGTTTTGAGACATTTTTTGCCATGTCTTTGTGTTCATACCCAAACTATATCACTGGCGATGAACACGATGGTACACAATTCCTCTCCATAACAACATTTATAGCTATATGGGTCATTCTACAGAATTGGTCCAAAGTCAGAGTTGGAAACGTCTTGGAAAAAAATAGTCTTTTTCTAAAAAAAAAAAAATAAAAAAATAAAAAATATGTATATATATATATATGTATGCTAATGTATAATATACAAGGTACACATTCTCATATTGTATATTGGAATACTTGTACTCTCTCCAAATTTGTCACTTCCGAAACAGTAATAATAGTTTAATTAGAAAGGTTATATTGATCTATTACGATTTTGCTTACATCTACATTGTAAATATTTTTTTTTCTTTTTTTGCTATTGTATAAAAAAAAAAAACAAATCAGGTGAATCAATAACAGTTACATTTTAACAACATTTCAAGTGTAATTTGTGACATTTGTTGTATTTTAAACCATTTTTTCTTCATTGTAAAAGGCAAAAAGTTAATCATACTGATTTCAAAGCTAAGGATTTATTAGTCTATTGAACCAAAAACTATCATAACATCCCATGTTTTTGTAGTGACTGTACATTTTCGGTAGTGAAAAAAAAACAAAAACAAAGATGTCACTACAGAAACTTCACCAAATGTTTCGGTAGAAACAATTTTAGATACTATTGAACCTAGCTCAGAGATGCTAATCAGCACGTGGTTAGCTAGCACAGTTCTATACAGCTATACAACTGTACTTGAGGACTGCAGGGTAAACTTAAAATAATTAAGTAGAAATTACTCATCAAACTGTACACGTTAAATTTACGTATTTCCTTTGCTAATTTTACTTAACTTACTTAGGTCGATTTTATTTAATTCCATACTTAAATTTTACTTAAAAATGTGCATGCAAAAACATGCCAAATAAAAATTAAGAAAATGTACTTATTGTTTTTTTTTTTTTTCAGTGCATAACAAATCTCAAAGCAGCACAAAAAAAAAAAAAAAAAGTAATTAGTAGTCAGAGTCAACAAACCCTAACAAAACCTAGAGATTTCAACCCTATTTCTCCTTCAGCAAGTACGTTTTTCCAATGCATCCATCAATCCACAGATTGGGGCCACCTTATTAGTATTCCTAATGCCAATTTATTGTTTTCTCCTCTACCAAGGTTTCAAAACAGACCCATGTCAAGCTCCTGGCAGAAGCAAGTCTTAGCATCTTAGCAGGTCTTAGCATAAATGAAACTCCAGACGTCGCCACATTATTTCTTAGCTCTGGCACAAGTCCCACGAGGTTCGTCAGCTGAAATGCAGCATGGCATAGTGAATATCAACACCACCCTGAAATCAATGAAATGCTCAACACACAATGACAAAATGTCACACGGGCCTAGCGGTCTAGAAGGAACAGAAGAGCGAGCTGGAAAACTTATTTAGGGAGAAGCCAATCACTGTTTGTACCCGGTTTGAATTATTCCAGGTTCTGCGCTGGAGACTCAGATCAATGGGTTCAAACCCACATAATCCACGCTGCACGCTGAGTAATGACCAGCCGCTCACCTCTCCTGAGGGTGGATGTTGTAAAGGACAATAATCACAGGGAACTCTTGTTCTCGTCGTATCGACTCACCTGTGACTGACAGCAGGAACTCTGAGGCCCTGTTTACACCTTGTATCAGCATCCGTCTCGGCCGATCCGAGCACAAACCGTCAGCTGAGACGGATCGCCATTGACTTATGGAAGTAACGCGTCTCAAACGCCTCTCCTGTGACCACTTACGATCGGATTTCGAGGAAATCATCACTACATGAATGACTTACTCCTTCAGCGTGTTACTTCATCTCATCTGGCACTGCATGTTGATATTCAGAGTCATGAATATCTAATGCTAATGATGTTCGGATCTACGAGCTGATTTAAAAATACATTAATTAATGTATATGATGAGGTGCATATGCATAATCTATTATGTAACATGTATTAACATGTTTTTAATTTTAGAATTAAGATTCATCTTAATAGGTTTTGGGGGTAAAAGGTAAGAAATGTAAGTGTAGTAGCTGTCCTGGTATCAAAAAATAAAAAAAAATAAAAAATGTCAAGAAAAAAGCTATAATTTTCAAATACTTGAACTTATTTATTTTAGCTATTTCAGCCAAGGTGACATTTCTCCGTTTAAGTTGACGTACTGAAATGAATAAAACAAAATAAAATAAAACTAAAAATTTAAATTTGATAAAAAAAAAAAAAAAAAAATAATAATAATAATAATAATTGAACTGACCAAAAACAACAAATAAAATGAAAACAGATTAAAAAAATAATAATAATGCACTATATTGAATATTATTAAATAATATTATAAAAGTATATAATAATGTTAAAATAAATAAAATATAAAATCAATGATACAATACAATGAAATAAAAATGTTAAAAAATAATATAAAAAACAAATACAAATTAATAGAATTGGCAAAAACAACTAAATTACTAGAATTTAAAATTACTACAAATGAAATGAAAACAGAAAATATAAAAATAAAATAACATTTACTATATTAAATAATATTATTAAATACAATTATATAAAAGTAAAAAAATTATATATAACTATTAAAAAACAAAAACAACAAAATTACTAAAATTACAAATTACTACAAATAAAATTAAAACAGCAAATATAAAAATAAAACCAAATGTACTATATTAAATATTATATAAAAAACAAATAAACAAAATATAAAATAAATAAAATATACAATAAAATATTAAAGTAAAAATAAATAAATAAATAAAAATGTGTGCAGAAAATATGTTATAAATATTGCTTGATGGTCACACTATATGACATTTTAGAGTCATTAAATAAAAAAAATAACAATTTTAAACTAAAATGAATATAAAGAGTACTTTCCTATACTTGCCACATGCGTAGAATAAAATAAAATAATAAAATAAAATATAAAATACAATAAAAAAATATATATAATATAATATAATATAATATAATATAAAATATGTATTTATTTATTTATTATTTATATAATAAAATATGTTTTAAATTTAGTTTGATGGTCACACCATATGAGACATTCAATTAACACAATTTTAAATTTTGAACTAAAATCAATATAAAGAGTAAACTTCTTTTCTAAACTTGCCACTTGTTTTAAAACAAGATTTTTTAAATATGTTTGGTAACAAAAATATTTTACACATTGCATCTACTTAGTATAGTAATAACAGTAATAACAGTAAATTCTGCATAACATGCTACCCCAAACCCTAACCCTATAATAAGTACAAGTTGTTAATTAATATTTCTTACTTGTGTAATTACACTGTAACAACAACACCAACTGCAACCAGTTTGTATTTTTTTCTTTATTTTGGGAACTATTATTTGTTCTTGAACTCTTAACTTTCCTAAAATGTCTGTTAATTTTTCATCTTCTTATAAAATCATGAATAACCAGGAAAAAGTAAACCCTTGTGATAGTGCAAAGGCTGATTTAGTCGAGTAGGGAGTCTGTGATTTTGTTAGGAATGGAGTTGCAATGTGGTCAATGCATTCTACATGCATTCTATGAGGTTTGAGTGATTTGACCCCAAAACTGATACTAATACCAGGTGCAAATGAAGTCTGAGACCTCCTCCTCCTCTTGGATTCACAAAGATCGGCAAGCCTAAATCTCATACAGGCCATAATCCCTCCGACCAACCACAGGACAAATCACACGCACTCGTAACTAACATCCCATTGGAAATCAATGACAGCCACTTAAGCCTGACTGCTTCACTGAAGTGGACCAGAAACAAGCCTGCTCTTCTTCACCCACTTAATCACACACGCAATCCAGACACGACTCCACGTCTGAGGACAGCAGTCCAGCCGGTGGCCTTCAGGTGATTATAGTGCCAGCCCGCTCTATGTAGTCCTGTCATAGCCGTCCGGTGGGCTGCTGACTGATGTAGGCTGAGTAATCATTGGCACTCAAGTGCATTGTGGGTTCAGGAGCGAGTGGGTGGCGAGTCGATGCGGTGCAGACGCAGCAGGATCTGCGAGAGTGACGACTCCCAATACAAGCTCCAGTACTCAGCTGTGAGCACTGCATGATGGGGAAATTCCTGCATCGGGCAACGCTGGAGACGAACGCTCATGCTGGCATAAAAGCACCCGGACTAAAAGATGCTCTAAACTGCTTCCAGTTTGGTACTGGAGAGGCCTGACAATTACAAATGAATGCTGACAAGAACGTCTGGCAAAAAAGCTGAATAATTAGAATAATATCCAACAAGGTTGTCCAAGATTTTCCAACATTTCAAACAAGAAATATTTTGTTTCACAGAAAAATAAAGGTCATTCTTCCCAGAGTGTGGCAGTAGTTTCAACGAGGTGTCTCAACTCATATGAGATTACTAAAATTGAAGATTACAAGAAATTGATTTTAAACATTGATTTGTTTGAGTTATCACACAAAATTATTAATGGAGAAGCCTGCATTAAGACAATGTAACTGGACAGCAATGATAATTTATAATATTTATTACCTAAATACATTTTTTAAAAATTATGTATATTTTATTCTATCTTTTCATGTGACAACACTGAATAAATGACAATTTGCTACAATGTAAAGTAATGAGTGTGCAGCTTGTATAACAGTGTAAATTTATTGTCCCCTCAAAATAACTCAACACACAGCCATCAATGTCTAAACCGTTGGCCACAAAAGTGAGTACACCCCTAAGTGAAAATGCCCATATTAGGCCCAATTAGCAATTTTCTCTCCCTGGTGTCATGTGACTTGTTAGTGTTACAAGGTCTTAGGTGTGAATCAACATGTCCTCCAATTTATACACCGGACGCAAGTCGTTTTCACAAATCCTCAAAATACATCTCCATAGAGTGTATACAACAATTGCTCCCATATCATGAATATGTATCCAATACAACTTTCAGGATTACGTGTAGCTCAGTCGGTAGAGCGTTGCACTACAAAGTGGTGTAATCATACGAACACAGGTTCGATACCGGAGAACGCACACATTCTCAAAGCATGTTTTTTTGGGGAATATGCACTATAAATCATGATTTTGCTTGGTTTTCTGTAAGGGGTAGGTTTAGGGTGAGTTTAGGTGTGGTCATCCATACAAATTACACCTAGTAAAATATGTTTGAATTGCCATGAGAGCGGTGTAAAAACTCATATGTCATTTCATGACGTCAGATCCAATGCGACACTGTGATTTTTACACCCGCTAGAGGGCGCTTAACTTTAAAATGTAAAAATCGGTCATATAAGGTGACTAAAACAACATAAAATTGGGTCGGTTTTTTTTTGAGGGCAGTCTCGTGTGAATGGGGAGCAGGTGTATTAAATTTGTTGTTATCGCTCTCACGCTCTCATTCTGGTCACTGGAAGTTCAACATGGCACCTCATGGCAAAGAACTCTCTGAGGATCTGAAAAAAAATAAATAAATTGTTGCTCTACATAAAGATGGCATAATGCTATAAGAAGATTGCCAAGACCCTGAAACTGAGCTGCAGCACGGTGGCCAAGACCATACAGCAGTTTAACAGGTTCCACTCAGAACAGTCCTCGACATAGTCGACCAAAGAAGTTGCACAAGCTCAGCATCATATCCAGAGGTTGTGTTTGGGAAATAGACGTATGAGTGCTGCCAGCATTGCGACAGAGGTTGAAGGGGTGGAGGGTCAGCCTGTCAGTGCTCAGACTGTACGCTGCACACTGCATCAAATTGGTCTGCATGGCTGTTGTCCCAGAAGGAAGCCTCTTCTAAATATGATGCACTAAAAAGCCCGAAAACAGTTTGCTGAAGACAAACTGCTAAGGACATGGATTATTGGAATCTTGTCCTGTGGTCTGATGAGACCAAGAAAACTTATTTGGTTCAGATGGTGTCAAGCGTGTATGGCGGCAACCAGGTGAGGAGTACAAAGACAAGTGTGTCTTGCCTACAGTCAAGCATGGTGGTGGGAGTGTCATGGTCTGGGGCTGCATGCGTGCTGCCGGCACTGGGGAGCTGCAGTTCATTGAGGGAACCATGAATACTGAAGCAGAGCATGATCCCTGCCCTTCGGAGACTGGGCCACAGGGCAGTATTCCAACATGATAACGACCCCAAACACACCTCCAAGATGACCACTGCCTTGCTAAAGAAGCTGAGGGCATCCTCAAACAGAAGGTGGAGGAGCACAGTGTCTCTAACATCCACCAGCTCTGTGATGTCGTCATGAAGGAGTGGAAGCAACCTGTGAAGCTCTGGTGAACTCCATACCCAAGAGGGTTAAGGCAGTCCTGGAAAATAATGGTGACACTTTGGGCCCAATTTGGACATTTTCACTTAGGGGTGTACTCACTTTTGTGGCCAACGGTTTAGACATGAATGGCTGTGTGTTGAGTTATTTTGAGGGGACAGCAGATTTACACTGTTATACAAGCTGAACACTCACTGCTTTACATTGTAGCAAAGTGTCATTTCTTCAGTGTTGCCACATGAAAAGATATAATAAAATATTTACAAAAATGTGAGGGGTGTACCCACTTGTGTGTGATACTGTATATTGTAATTGTTTCTCTAGCTGAAAAATACATTTGAATTTGTAATTTTTGTTACAGTTTTCATTAATATTTCGAATCAGTATTTTTATATATTTTCCATTTAATGTTTATTTTAATTTTTTAAACATTTGAAATGTGTTTGTGTGTTTGTATGTAAATAAAGTAAAAAAGTGATACAATTTTATTTCAATATACATACATTTTATTTCAGTAGTACATGTTAAAGCTGAAATATATATATATATATATACATATATATATATATTAGTGCTGTCAAATGATTAATCGTGATTAATCGCATCCAAAATAAAAGTTTATGTTTACATACTATATGTCTGTGTACTGTGTATATTTATTATGTATGTATAAATACACACACACATAGATGTATATATTAAGGAAAAATATCTTTGATTTACATCTAAAATATTTATATTTATTTATAATCTAAATTGTAAACAGGTGTAAATATATATACATTTAAATATTTTTGTAAATATATACATGTATGTGTGTGTATTTATATGTACATAATAAATGTACAGAGTAAACACACATATAGTATGTAAACATAAACTTTTATTTTGGATGCGGATTAATCGTTTGACAGCCCTAATATATATATATATATATATATATATATATACACATACACACATACACATATACATATACATATACACACATATACATATACACACACAAACAGTTTTTGAACAGTAAGAATTTTTATGTTTTTTTCTGATCACCGAGCCAGCATTTATTTGATCAAAAGTAAAGCAAAAACAGTAAAATTAGGAAATATTTTTACAATTTTTAAATATTCTATTATATTTTAAAATGTAAGTTATTCCTATGGTTTCAAAGCTGAATTTTTTTAGCATCATTACTTTAATCACATAATTATTCAGAAAGCAATCTAATATTCTGATTTGCTGCTCAAAAACATGTATGATTATTATTTTTATTATTATTTTGTTGAAAACAGCTGAGAATTATTTTCAGGTTTCTTTGATGAATAGAAAGTTCAGAAGAACAGGATTGATCTGAAACACATTTTATCTAAGTAGATATTTTGTAACATTACAAATGTCTTTACCATCACTTCTGATCAATTTAAAACATCCTTGCTAAATAAAAGTATTAATTTCTATCATTTTTCCCCTCTAAAGAATCATGTGACATTGAAGACTCGAGTAATGATGCTGAAAATTCAGCTTTGATCACAGGAATAAATACATTTTAAAATATATTCAAATAGAAACCAGTTATTTTAAATAGTACAAATATTTCACAACATTACTGCTTTGGCTGTATTTTGAATCACTTAAATGCAGGCTTGGGGTGCAGAAGAGACTTATTTAAAAACATTAAATTAGAATCAGTTTTTGTTATATAATGTCCCTTTTTAAGATCACAATATTATTAGTTTATACATATACTATTTTTAAGAATACCCTCCTCACTGCAATTTCTTTAACATTGGGAGTCTATAAAGACATCTAGTGAAAAGAGAATATGAAAGTTGAAATAAAGCATTAATGCCAACACTGCAAAGACAGAAACAGTCCTCAGGGAGAGGAGAAAATGAACCAATCTGAACAGGACAGAAAATATTGCAGTGCAATGAGTACGACTATAGACTAAAGCCTTAAGCTGAAAAATGGTGCAGCAGATCAGACATTCAATAAAAGTGTGAAAAAGGACACAGTGTATAAATTAGAGTGGTGGAGTCAATTCATTACATAACAATTTTCATAATTTCATTCTGCCATGCTAAATGACATTGCATAACATCATATGAAAGAAATAGCATCCAAAAACCCTAAATAAAACATTTTAAATTAAAAAAAGAGAGGAAAAAGCCAGAAAAAAAAAAATATATATATATATATATATATATATTTTTATTTTTTTTTTTTTACTGATTTACTGACCAATATAAGAATAATCAATTTGTCCAACTGACAAATATATTCAACTGCCTTAAAAAAAATGAGTTGAATCTCACAGAAATTAAAACATGAAGCTGAAATTTTATGAGTAATGGAAATATCTTACCATGACTTATTAAAACCTGGCTGTCACACAGACAGATATCATTTGTATTTGAGTGAAACTGGTCAGGTATAGCAATATTTTTGCATTCTATTAAAAAAAAAAGAATAATAAGAGGGAAAAAAACAAGAGGCAGAACCTTCAAATCTGAGCCCTAAAATTCACTAAATCTATGAGGTCCATGAAGGACATGTTGTGCTAGCATTTGAAGAAATAGAAGAAAATGAAGCACTAATAAAAAATCTCATATAAATGTCTGAAAAGACACAAAACAGAACCAAAGACTTCAGCTGTCATTGAGATGTTCTGTTTCTTATTAAGATCGACCGAGAGACTTGAGTGAGCAAAGAAAAAGACTGTGTTTCTATGATATCAGCACTCCGCTGCAATGGAAAAAAGACACAACCGTTAGACAAAAAAGACAAACAAAGTACACTAACAAGCCGTCTGGATCTCCACAACATCTACAACGAAAACTGGATGTCATCAACATGAAAACAAGAATCATCTAACAAGACAGCGTTGCAAAAACAGCACTGATCGCTAAAGGAAATCTTTTGACACTACTTTCATGCAAACCGTGTGCACGGACCTGAGCATAAATGAAAACTGAAGAACATTATCCAGGTGACAAACCAATACACACTCAAAAAATACATCTGGCTTCTTTTAAGATTCAACTGGACATGGTTTTCTTGACATGAAATTGGCGTGCTAAAGTATATCGAATGCCTTCTTGGGAAAAGTCACATGAAAATGTTGAAAGATCTGAAGTGCACTGCTCAAACATGTTCATGGAGAATGTTCATGTTGCCAAGTAGGACGAAAGTCCATATGGGTCAGTTGGCTTTCATCTGGTCAAATAAGCCAAGCTGTGCATTTCACAGCACTGATGAAAGAGCATGTTCTGAGATATATGTGAGACATAACTTTACAGGTACATCAACATGTTGAGAGATAGCATGTAATGTGTAATCAAACATCTGTATCATTGGCAATAATTCTGAAATAAATGCACACATACAGTATCAAGACATGTTTCCTGTTACTGTAGAGACCTTTATGTAGGCTTATGCTTATTAGGCCATCTTTAGTTCTATTTTATTTCTTCTAGTTTTTCATTAGTGCTTAATTTTCTCAATTTGATTTATTCAAATGTGCAGCCTGTCTTTAATGGATCTTAAAGGTTTTGTGAATTGTAGGTCTTAAATTTTAAGGTTCTGCCACTTTTTTTTGGAATAGAACACAAAATGATGTTGCTATAGCTGAACGATTTTAATCAAATATGAATCATGTTTGCCTGTGTGACAGTCAGGTTTTAATAAGTCATGGTAAGATATAGTTTCCATTACTTTAACTCAGAAAATTCATTTAACCAATTACAATTTTTTTTTTTTTTTTTTTTTTAAATATATAATATAATATGGAATATACACTACTTTTTACAACTTTCTCCCATCTCCCGACTGCATCTCTGGAGCTAAGCCACAGTGATCTTTGGGTTCTTCTTTACCTCTCTCACCAAGGCTTTTCTCCCCCGACAGCTCAGTTTGGCCAGACGGCCAGCTCTAGGAAGGGTTCTGGTCGTCCCAAACGTCTTCCATTTAAGGATTACGGAGGCCACTGTGCTCTTAGGAACCTTAAGTGCAGCAGAAATTTTTTTGTAACCTTGGCCAGATCTGTGCCTTGCCACAATTCTGTCTCTGAGCTCTTCAGGCAGTTCCTTTGACCTCATGATTCTCATTTGCTCTGACATGCACTGTGAGCTGTAAGGTCTTATATAGACAGGTGTGTGGCTTTCCTAATCAAGTCCAATCAGTAAAATCAAACACAGCTGGACTCAAAGGTGTAGAACCATCTCAAGGATGATCAGAAGAAATGGACAGCACCTGAGTTAAATATATAGTGTGTCACAGCAAAGGGTCTGAATACTTAGGACCATGTGATATTTCAGTTTTTCTTTTTTAATAAATCTGCAAAAATGTCAACAATTCTGTGTTTTTCTGTCAATATGGGGTGCTGTGTGTACATTAATGAGGAAAAAAAAATGAACAATGATTTTAGCAAATGGCTGCAATATAACAAAGAGTGAAAAATTCAAGGGGGTCTGAATACTTTCCGTACACACTGTGTATATGTACTGTTCTTTTTAACTTGTTATTCATCAAAGAATCCTGAAAAAGAATATCACTGGAAAACAAAAAAACAGCTGATAAAAATTCAGCTGATAATTTTTACTGATAGTGTATATATAAGTTGAAATTACGCGTACAGACAGTTTGATTACACTTAAAAACTTGCACACTTAAGGCAGCGACTGAACTTATCAGTAAAATTTGTTTTTGTAAAAAAAAGTTAGCATTTCTCAAAAATGTCCAGTTCTTTTGGCAATACTAAATTCTAAAGTATAAAATATTAATAAAGACACTTAAGAGTAGAAAAAAATAAAAATAAAAATAGCGTCATCATCAGGGTCAGATTAGAACAGAACCATTAAAAAACTTCCAGAAAATGTAACATTGCAACACTGCAGATCTGTCTTTTTCTTTGTTTTTTTGTTTTTTTTTTTTAGTTAAATGTTTTAAGTTTTTGGATGCCATTTATTGTGCTCCTTTTTTTTAAAAGACAGATATGAATAACTTTAATATCTTTTAATGGGTCAATGACGTGACGCCTACATTTTCTTTACAACTTAAATTAAATTTATAAAAAAGATGCCATATATAAGAAGTACCTCTCCTACATATGTACCATAGATTATGAGATAGATTTTTATGCAATTTTGTAATTTTATCTTTGTACAATATGAGAAAAAAAAAAGCAAAAAATAAATAAATAATTTAGTGCATGTAATTTTTGTTTAGTAATTATGCATTTATTAGTAATTCATGAATTACTATTTTAATCTATTTTACCAAATTCCACTGCCAAGGAAAGTAAAATAAACACTTGCCATAGGCAGCATGTTTATTAATTATGTTACTAAAATGTATTAATTTATTTTACTAAAATCAACTAAAATGAAATAACCATTTTATATTTTAATGTTAAAATGTTATTTATTCCTGTGTTCAAACCTGATATTTCCAGCATCATTACTCCAGTCATCAGTGTCACATGATCCTTCAGAAATAATTTTAATGTGCTGATTTGCTGCTCAAGAAACATTTCTGATTAATAATGCTGAAAACAGATGTGCTGCTTCATTTTTTCCCCCTTTCTTTTCCTTCCAGGATTCTTGATGAATACAAATTTCAAAAGAACAGCATTTATTTTAAACAGGTTTTCGTTGTTATTTAGCATTATACATCTTTACTGTCACTTTTGGTCAATTTAAGGCATTCTTGTTGAAATTAATTTCTACATAAATAAATAAATACAGCACCATAGACTAAAGAATACATTTAAGAGCTTAAGAGCGCATATACACAATTGTGTTTTGTTTTTAACCTCAGTTTGGTTCTAGTTTTACTTCATAATACTTTCCCCTCATTGTTTCTTGATGTATTAATTTATGCACTGCTATTCTTTAGTTTTTCCTATGTTCCTTCAAAAAATATGCTGTTTTCAGAAAACTAATTGTTATCATCAATCTTGACTGAATTTTTAAACCTTAGATTTGTACGTTTTTGGACACTATTTCTTCCTGATTATTTATCATCTTATGACATGATTTAGAAAAAAAAAAAAAGTTGTATTTAAAAATACGTTTTAAAAAATGTGTGTTTTCCCAAGAATATACAAACAAGTAAATAGAATATTTTTTTGACCAGCATCATTAGTTATCATTTTTCCCTCTGTTAACTGGGTTCTAAATTGAGATATCAACTCAATCAGCTGACATGATTTTACAATTTTGCCTTGACCTGCCACTTGCTGGTGACCTTTCTGCTCAAAGCTATAGGGCCATCTGCAAACAGGACACGTCTGTGACCTTCTTCAAGTGGTGCTGAGAAGCGGACACCCTTTAAATCCAAGCTCATCCACAGCCCACAAACCCCACTGAGCACTACATCTCCCCACAATCATGTGTTATGAGCGCAACATCCATCTCTGCGGCTCAGAGACAGACCTGTTCTTCATGCATCAGAGACGGAAAAGCACGAGAAGTGAGGAGGCAGGTTGTGTTTTTCATAAAGCGGATGGTGATGATAGGTTGATTTGTTATGTGCAGAGAATCAGCCTTGGAAAATAACAATTCAAGCAAAAACCTTGGCAGTATTCTGCTGTGCAGCACTGCATAAACACATGAGCCGCAAATACACAGAATGCAAACATGACAACATAATAAATGCTCCAAGAAGAACAATAAGTACCATAACGGTGCATTCACAAAAAAAGCTTCATTGTCTACTGTCAATAGTGTGGTGATGTATGAAGCAAAGCTCATACATAAGTCACTTTTAAACCAAGTAGCTTCCATCTTCATGAGGAAATTACACCCTCACGTGAAATTTCAACGGCTGAACCTTTAAGTAAAATAAAAGCTGGCGAAAAGCCTATACATCACTGTTAAAATTGCAGCTTTAAAATGCGGATCTTTTGTCAGATGTCAAATCTTTTTCCAACTTCAAACTAAATTAATGTAACAAAACCAATAGAAACTTTTAAGGAAAAATAAAGGAGAGAAAAAAATACTAAATTCCCCATTATAAAAGCATGTATACATTCATGCAATGATGTATTTATTTATTTATTTTTTATTATTATTCTTGTTTTATGCACCTATTGTATCTGTTAGTTTTATTCTTCTTCTGTTTGGGAGTCTATGGCATCCCAAAGAACTGCTTCCAGGAAACTTATGAAATTTGGCACACAGACAGAGGACAGTCTCAATATTAACCATACCAAATTCGGAGTCTTTATCACAAACTCTCTAGCGCCACCAATAGGCCAAATTTGTCAATACGTTTTGAACTTGGTCTACAAGCATTTTTTTCTCCTCTGATTCATTGGCTTATGTCAAGTTGAAAGCATACCAAAATGTTGTTTTTTTTTTAAATGTCAAGATTCTTTGCAGTGAAAATTCTTTTTCAAACTCGTCCTAAACGGTTTGCCCGATTTTCAAAAAAATGGACTCATCTTCAATCTTCAGACAATGCTGGCTAAAAGTTGTCACACGCTTTTTGATATACCAAACTGTTTCTGTAAAGTGCATTAACAAATTTGCCAAAATCTGCCCTAAAAATAAACAGGAGGCTATATCTTCTCAACACTTTAGCAGATTCAGACCAAACTTGGCTTTTAAAGTTTTAAAGATTTTAAAGTAAGTAAGTTTCATGTTTGTTTTTATTAAGAACTTGTTATGCTAAAATCTTTTCCAACAATATAAGCATTGAAGGAACACTCAACTTTTTTTGAAAATAGGCTAATTTTCCTTGATTATTACGCCCGGAATGGAAGTATAGTTCCTATCCATATCAGCCTAGAAAATCGCAACTTTTAATTTTCTGTCGGTCTTAGTACACAATGTAACTACAGAAAAGTCTTTAAAATAGGAAAAATATACAAAAAAGTGGAGAGTATTCATATTTGTTTCCCCCTAGAGTATATATTGTAGCAAGTAAAACAGTGTGGAAAACATCCCTTAATTATCTTTAATTGTGTCTTGCTTCATATATGTAACATTTCCAACCTGGCCTCAAGACGAAAACACACCTCTGGGAACTTTTTTCGCAAAACTTGAAATACCATGTACATTTTGTGACATATTCAATGTGAAACATCCACTGGATGGCACTAAAAGAGTATTCTTTTTTTTTTTCCCCCAGAACAGATGAATGTACATATGGTACCTTTTATGTAACGTTGGTTTTGTACGTGTCACAACACAGTTAATAAGAGTGGCACTATAACTCTAAAGCTCTGTGACATTTTAAAATAACACACAATCTTCACTACACTTTAACACAATCGCAAGCATGCCATTTTAGCTTGTCTTTCTATCTCTCATCTTTCACATTTCATTGCTCTGCTGAAGGGAAAAAAAAAAAGAAAGCTATGTTTGCTTATATATTTTGTTGTGCTTACACTGTGATGTATTCTCCAAAACTCACTGCCAATCTGAGATTGTTGCTAAGTCTGTCTATTCTGGAAATCCTCAAGGACACTTCATTCTTACAGTCCACACAATTCAGTAATATAGTCTGATTTCTCTAAGGGGTCTCCAGAATGAGTTGCAACAGCAATGTTAACTTATTTTATGGTTCTTCTTTGAACCATAATGTCAGATTTTGCCACCAGCACTAGTTTACAGCCCACTGAAGACTTACTGGACTACTCATTAAAGTGACTAAAAAACTACTCATACAAGTAGCAAATGCACCAATGGTCATCAGTGTCATAATTCGACAGAGCTTTACAGCTCATTTTACAACAATAGAAACATGTTTAATCCTGCTAAATTAAGCATTCATGTTACTGATGGACGGCAGTCGTAACATAAGTGCCTGAACAGTTTAACTGCTGTATCCCGCAGTGACTCACAGATTTCAACACTTCACAGAGACATTCATTTGAGATGTGACTTATTTCACACTTTAATTTTAGAGCAACGATCTTCAAGCATTCACTCTACATGAGACAGAGTGCCATATGATTCCCTGAGCCAGCATTTCACAGGCAAAGCGGACCTTGCTGGAAGTCCTGAGATGTACAGATCTCTACAAACTTAAACTTACAGTTAACCTTGTTCTTGCCACACTTAGATCAGCAGCCAGATCTGTCTGATGGATTTCTGCTGATATGAACAAAGCTGGGTCATTCAACTCAACCAAGGATCCAGGATTTAAAAAAAAAAGGCTTCTGGTCAAAGAAACGCATAAATAAAAAAGAAAGCCAAAATATTAAATGACATGAACGGACATTTACTGAGTAACCCACTATTTTGTATAGACCTGGAACCAAATTACAGGGGGTAAAGAACATTATTTAATTTTTTTGCACAGAGACTGAAGTGTCTGTAAGTAAACATCAGTTGACTTTATCATTTCTTGTTGGATTATATGCCAAAAAGGCACTTTTATCATGTTGCCCCCAAGGGTTTGCATGCCTGTAAGTATTAAAAATATCCTAATATCCTTTTAAATTGAGGTTCTTAACAAAATGTTTCTTTTTTTAAAGCTCTATGTGATTCATTTAGAAAAAAAAACAGATTTTTTTTTTTTGATTTGACACAGGATGTCCCAGCTTTAAAACGTTTGTAAACAGGAAGTTGCTGCCTGAAAACGTGTCATCATGAGATTAAGTGTTCACATACAAATATTATTTTTTACACTATATACACATATACATGTGTGTATTTATGTATATACATAATAAATACACACAATACACAAACATAAGCTTTTATTTCAATTTATGAATCGATTAATCGCAACTAATCCTTTTGCAGCTCTACAAAAAATGTACATATATTACTCAGACTATCATTCATTTAAATATTCAGGGGGTATTTTAAGTAAATATGTTAGGTCATGAGAGTAAGTAATTCGGTTGACAACACCTACACTAAACCACAAAAGCTGGGTTCCTACCTAACATAATATATTAAATAATATTACCTACATCAAAACAACAGTTCAATCAAGATCACACACAAGGCACAAGGAAAAAGCAAAATAGATATCTAAACTGCTTGCACAAGAGCAATTTATAATAATAATTCAAATTATACACACAAAAGTACTGTTATTTGTAACCTGTAAATATACAATACATACATTTTAGCTCATATAAGAGCTATAAACTGCAGTTTACTGTCAGAAAACAAGAGTGAAGAGCAACAAAAATGTAAACATCTGCCTCTGTCCTATTAAATCACATCCTCATGGAAAATCACACATCATAACTTGATTGAAATAGTCAGAGATGTTTTATGGCAGAATACTGACTAATATAAACAACAGTTTATTTAGATGAATCCATGACTGATCAATCAAACTCAATGATCTAGCTATTGCTACCCTGCAATTTACACTTAAACTGACAACTCAGTACACATAATAACAAGCCATTGGACCACTTCAAATAACCGCCGCTATATAATCACCCTGACACTAACTCTTAATCCACAATTAACAAATACAGAATAAATGTGTGCATGAAAACTACTGAAAAACCCTTCACTCACCTCTATCTGGACGCGCGTGCTGTTTTTGAGAGGACTGCTGATTTGCCTGATCAATATAAACATGACATTTCATAGCAGATATTAATTTAAAGCGCATTATGTGTACCGTACTCCCTTAGTTTATTTTAAATATAAAACACGTAATTAATTGCACTTGAAAATCAAATGTGCTTGTAAATTTGAAAACTAAACCGGGTGCATGTGTTCAGGCGCGCCTCTTGTAGCTGTTCTTGGGTCCTTGCGTTGAACTGACAGTTTTGTTTCCATCATGGCGGCGTCCAGCAGAGAGCATGTACTGTCACTCTACAGACTGCTTCTGAAGGAGAGCAAGAAGTTCCCCTCTTATAACTATAGGTAATTACAACAATATACATTTATTTAGCTGCGGCGCAAACGTGTTTCATTAGTGCAGCAGTCTCCGTGGCATAATATGGAATGTCGATGCATCAATACGGCAAATATACATAAGATGCAGATATGTTATTTCAATATTTGTGATATTTGCGATATTTCTGTTGAGGCATAACGCTGAAAACTGCTTCATAATGTTTTGGAAACATCATAATTTTTTTTAGGATTCTTTAATAAAAAAAAAAAAAAGCAGTATTCATTTCAAATAGAATTATTTTTAAAAATAATAAATGCATTTACTATTACTTTTGCTCAATGATTACGTAATCAGATTCCAAAAATTAAATACATTTTAAAATACTCATAATCAGATTAGTTACTTTTGTATTGATTATAAAATAGCCAATAAGTGACTCATAAATGTATTCATTCTACCTAATTCCTCTTTGTCATCTTTCTAAAATAGCCCACTGCTTATATACATTCAGAAAGTATTCCAGTTTTGTGGACATTCACACAAAGATTTTCACTAGTCAGGTGGCTGTAATTACACAAAACAATTGAAAGTCCACCAAGCATTTGACCCACTAGATTTATAGAATCGTGTCAGTTTTAATAAGTGTTTTCTCAGCATTGCAATATTGCAACTACTGATGAGCACATTCATTTTTATTTGAGATATCACTCAGTAGGTTATTTAACCACATATTACTTTCTTTGGAAGGCCTTTTGTCTTTCAAGCACATCAAAATGCACAAATTCACATTATTTATTATTTACATGTAGTGCATCGATTTCCAAAATGTTTTTATTTTTCAACCGAATCTCTTTCACCTAATATATTTACTTGAACACTCCCCTGAGATTTTAATGTATTTAATTATGTTAATAACAACAAATGTAATATATTTTCTTTCGTTTTGCATTTTATATAAATATGGTACAAGATAATCCTATTTAAATCTATATGATGAACGAGTTGGGTCAAGAGTAATCTAAAAGTAATCAAAAAGTAGTCTGAATATATTGTATTATATTATATTAATGCATTATGTAATGGATTTACATTAGTAACTACAAGTTTTGTAATGTAATTTGGAATCAGTAATGGATTACAATTTTCAAGTAATCTACCCAGCTCTGTATACATTGTATTGTATCTGTATATATTTTTTGATTAAAATAAATGCAACCTTGGTGAGCATAAAATACTTCTTTTAAAAAGCATTAAAAAGCATAATTATTCCAAATGTTATGAATTTACATCATATACAGTTGAGGTCAAAACTTAACATACACCTTGCAGAATCTGCAAAATGTTAATTATTTTACCAAAATAACAGGGATCATGTAAAATGCATGCAATTTTTTATTTACTATTGACCTGAATAAGATATTTCACATAAAAGATGTTTACATATAGTCCACAACAGAAAATAATAGCTGAATTTTAAAAAAATGACCCTGTTTAAAAGTTTACATACCCTTGATTCTAAATACTGTGTTCTTACCTGAATGATCCACAGCTTTTTTTATGATAGTTGTTCATGAGTCCCTTGTTTGTCCTGAACAGTTAAACTGCCTGCCGTTCTTCAGAAAAAGCCTTCAGGTCCCACAAATCCTTTGGTTGTTCAGCATTTCTGTGTATTTGAACTCTTTACAACAATGACTGTATGATTTTGAGATCCATATTTTCACACTGAGGACAACTGAGGGACTCATATGCAACTATTACAGAAAGTTCAAATGCTCACTGATGCTCCAGAAGGAAATGGGGACAACTCAGTTGTCCTTAGTGTGAAAAGATGGATCTCAAAATCATACAGTCATTGTTGGTAATGACTCCTGGGGACCTGGAGTTTTTTTTTGAAGAACTGCATTCAGTTTAACTGTTCAGGACAAACAAGTGACTCATGAACAGCTATCACGAGAAGAAAAAAAAAAAAAAACAGCGGGGGATTAATCAGGTAACAGCACAGTATTAAGAATCAAGTGTATGTAAACTTTTGAACGGGGTCATTTTTTATAAATTCAACTATTATTTTGTCTTGTGCACTATATGTAAATGTTTTTTATGTGAAATATCTTATTCAGGTCAGTACCAAATAAAAAATAAAAAAATAAAATAACATGCATTTTGTATGATCCCTGTTATATTGCAGATTCTGCAAGGTGTATGTTAACTTTTGACTTTGTATTATAAAAATAAATTTATTATTTATTATTATTATTATTTTTTTAAAATCATGTTTCTAATTCCGATACTGTTTTATGTATTATTTGTAGTTGTTAGTTGTAGTAGTAGTAGTAGTATCTTATTGACTTATTGTCATTTTTTTTTTTTTTTTTTATGGCCTGAGGTGGAAGTTGGTGATTTGAAATGTTTTGAAATTCAAAGGTGTCAAGCTCTGTTTCAGGAGGTTCACAGTCCTGCAGAGTTTGGCTCCAACCCTAATTAGAAACCTGAACCGGCTAATCAAGGTCTTCAGGATTAATTGAAATCACAGTCAAGTGCGTTGCTGAACTCTGCAGGACTGTGGCCCTCCAGGAGCAGAGTTTGACATCAAGTCTTCTGTCTGGGGTTAATTGTGTTAATAAGAAGTAATTAGTAAAATATAATAAGTAATAAATAAGTAATTAAAAAAAAAACAAATTATATTTATTTAAAAAATTCTGAAAACTAATAAATAAATAAATCTGTAAAATAAACAAAAACAGTAAACTATTGAAGACAGAGTGTGAGAGCTGCTGGCATTCTCAGCACTGTCAAATTAAAAGTCCTACTTCCAACAAAACAGCAAAAAATAAACTTATTGGCTAATGCCAAAATCAATAAACCACTATTAATGAGTCAAGTGAATGAGTCACAAGCTTTCATGTTTAGGGGTGCTTCTCAATATCCCTCCTTGTCTCCTCGGTCCTCTGTCCTCCACCCTATGACCCGGAAACCGATCGATCTCTGCCATCTTGTAGGACATCTCAGTTCTCTAATTTCACCGCGAGGATCGAGGAGGCTTCCTGAGGAGTCTTGCACGTGTTAATTCTCCTCCCCCTTCACATCTGTCATAATAATTTATATTTATATGTTACCTTTGCAGTTTAGATAAACTATGTCATATTTCAACAGGACATCTTGCTTTATTAATATATATTATGAATGCCTCATATAACAAACTTTAATAACATAAGGGCAGATCCCTTTAGCACAGCTGATGATGCTATGAAGTAACGCTTGAGTGGTCAAGAATATTCCAATGTTCATCCTTTGATTTCTCCGTTCTCAATTCCTTTCCTTGCATCCTTCCCTCATATCCTAAGCGGGTGGAGCTAAGACGTGAGGAAAGGAAGCAAGGAAAGGAAACGAGGATGCACAAACTAGAAATGAGAAGCACCCGAGATGTGATATTGGAAATGAAAGGTCAGGTTAAGTGCATTGCATTGTGGGAAACAGAATCTCACACAGTGTGCTCTATTGTATGCTGCTGCTACTGGAAAATGTAGTACTGTGTATAAGCCGGATAGTCCATACAGAAAGAAAATGTGCATACTGTGTACGGTATACACACTATGCTGCAGAAATAAAGTGCTATTCGAAACATCCTCTGGTTCTCATTTTAACTCTTAAAACTGGAAAACCAAACTATGGTATCACCCCAAGTTATTGTTCGGAAATTCTATCATCATGGTGCATTCATATTACAAATAGCTATAAAAGGCTTAACATGTTTGCAGAATAAAAAGCTGACAGCCAAAGGATAATAATCTCCCACCCACTCAGTTTCCATAGAGCTTTGAGTCTCCAGTGAAATTATTCCTCTGAAATCTGCCAGTGTTCATACGTTAAACGTTTTAAAGCTCTTACTTTTGTAATCCTTTTGGTTTGCCTGCATGCAAATGTTAACATTAGCAGAATTCATTAATGCCTCGTTGATTAAACGGAGGCAGAGTGGATTTGTGTAAATCGCTCAACAACTTTTCTTGAAAAAACTAATCTAAAATCAAAATAAACAAGGGGCCTCATTTACAGGAAATTAATTTCTTAGTAAATTGATATATATTAGTTATTAAACAATATTTCTGGTTGATTGTAGCGAAGTAACGGTATTATCAATATTGTGGTATCACGATAGCAAAACTGTATCGATCTTTACAATACATTTAAACTTCTTATTCTAACATAAAAACTCTTTAAAGTTGTGTTTTGGGCCATTATGCTTTGCCAGAGTATCTGTCAAACGAACTAAAACCGAAAGCACAATATGGCTTAATCCCTTCATCAAGACTTTTTGCTGTGCGTTTCAAAGCGAAGCGCAAACTTCGTTCAGGCGATCAGCTCGTGATTCGTGAACAGCCCAGTTCAGTGAATGCAGTGAACTCGTTTATTGCATCTGCTGTGAGTTTAGCGTGTGTTTGAGAAAACAACGGCCACCAGTTATATGCTTTATTTTTCGTGGCAGATGATTACAGCATTTCACCAGATTTGTAGTGAGACAAGTTTTTTTTATCAGTTTTCACTGAAGCTGGAGTTTTCCATCAAAATAAAAGCTTAAAAGTGCAGTATGTATTGGTACTGTTTTAAATGGGTAACGTTACTGCATTCCAAATTCAAAATATCTCTTTTAAGTGTAGAAATTAGGAAAGAAGTATTGAAATTTCCTTAGTGTAAAGCAAAAATAATATACCTGTGAAATTTTCATTTTCATTTTTTAAAGTGCAATTGTTTTACAATATATGGTTATTACGGTTACAGACTAACGCAAAGTGCAGTAAGAGGTGATTGCATAGTCCCTTTAAGAAAAAGTGTATTTAGTCAAAGAGTGTTTTCATGTTTTCTGCTCGTGAGTGGAATTCCATTCCAAATTGCATTACAAAGTTTAATACCTATGTCTCTTTTAAGTTTCACTTTAAAAAGTGGTTAATTGAGAGTCAGTATTGTCAACATTAATTTTATACTTTTTTTTTTTTTTGCCCTCCTGTCTTATCTGTGGAGATTTCCATGCTATATATTCATGGTTATTTGGTTAAGTACTGATTGAATGATTAATGCTACTGTTACTTGTCTGTATGCCTATATTGATGTTGCCTATGTAGTGATATAATGAATTAGCGATATATTATTTGTTGCCTGTTAGTTTGTGTACGTGTTTGAGTGAGAAGGTTTTAGGGTGATAATTTTACCATCAGTCCAGGGACTGCAGATGTAAAATAGCCTTCTGGCTAATTCTGGCGCATTGTACATTTATATATCATTGATGTGCATTGTCCCACAGTATGCCACACATTAAAAATATGTCTGAGTCCCTCTGAGACTTTTTTCTGACTTAAGTTTTCTTAGTTCAGAATATGGGTTGGAGATCTTAATTTTGAACTTAATTTTGAAGTGCATTAGATAGAATAAGTTAACTATGAATATGAAATATAAATGTGTGCAAAATTATATATATATATATATATATTTTTTTTTTTTTTTCAATTGTTGAAAATTGTTTTTGTTTTTTTGTTGTTGTTGTTGTTTTTGTTTTTTGTTTTTTATATCGCAATAATATCACATCATGGACAACATAAATTATTGTATAGTGAGATTTTGATATATTTACAACATTTACATTTAGCCATTTAGCAGACACTTTTATTCAAAGCGACTTACAAAAGAGGACAATAAAAGCAAACAAAATCAACAAGAGAGCAGTAACATGCAAGTGCTATGACAAGTCTCATTTAGCCTAACACAGTACACATAGCAAGGGATGTTTAAAATTATATAATACATAAAAAAGAAAATAGATAGAATATAAAAGAACAAGCAAGCTAGTATTAGAGGCCTTCTTTTTTACTTATCTGTTCATTGTATAGAGATAAACTAGTGTTATGAATGGAGTATATGTCTAAAAGGGCATTTTTTTTTAAGAACAAATTTAGGAAAGAGGGTTCTAGAGTTAGAGGGTCAAATAAAGATGGAAAAGATGTGTTTTTAGCTGATTCTTGAGGATGGCTAAGGACTCTTGCTGTTTGGAGTGAGTTGGGCAGGTCATTTCACCAGAAGGGTACATTTAATGTGAAAGTCTGTGCCTTTTTTTTTGTGCCTCTTTGGGATGGCACAATAATGTGCCATTCACATGCAGAACGCAAGCTTCTAGAGGGCACATAAGTCTGAAGTAATAAATTTAGGTAAAGAGCTGCAGAGCCAGTGGTGGTTTTGTAGGCAAACATTAATGCCTTGAATTTTATGCGATAACGTTACATCCCTAGTTGATTGTGTATGTTCATTCCCCTTGTTTTTACAGTGAATTGCCTTTGTAATCTATGGTATAGTTCACCTCCCAATTTTATGGCCATCCAAGATGGCCAAGTTTCTTTCTTCATCAGATTTGGAGAAATGTAGGTAGCATTCCATCACTTTCTCACCAATGGATCCTCTGCAGTGAATGGGTGCCGTCAGAATAAGAGTCAGAACAGTTGAGAAAACCAGCACAACAATTCACAAGCAATTAACATCAAATTAAATCAATTAACAAGCATTAATTTGTTTTTAAGGCATTAATCTGGATACATTTGAAAACTGAGTTTTATGTTTTAAAACACTCTCCGTCCACACTAGCGTTATCAAGCATTTTCCAGATGTTTCTCACCCACACTGAAACGTCAGAAAAGGTTAATTTCGCCTTATACATGCGCAGTAAGGGGAATTGAACTTTTTCTGTGCAGTAAAACCTCAATAAAAAGTAAAATGTTCACTGAGATGATACAGACAGACATAATACGTTTTCATGCAATTTGTCTGGAAGGATCATTTCAGAAATATCTCATAATTCACTGACGTGTCCGTGCTCACTCACGCTTGATCTAAAAAGCTGCTGCTCTCATGTTTTGCCGCAGTATAGCAATTGTGAGTCATCCTTTTAGGACTATAATATGAAGAGTGTACAAAGTAAATATATTTAGCAAAAGTGTGAAAGTAAATAGCACATAACAGGCATGATTAATGGTATAAACATGGATGTCTATTGGTACAATATGCGTCACATGACTAAACGTGTCATCGTTTTCAAAAGCCTCCATTTTCACATTTGCACTACAACGTGAAAATAGCGTTTTCAAATTTGTCCACTTTGGAGAGCGTTTTCAGATAGCTCCGTTTTGCTTGACAAAAACGCTGTCTCAGTGTGGACAGAAGGCCAAAACGGAGAGAAAAATGTGTTTTCAAACAAAAACGTATTAGTGTGGACATGGCCCAAGAAACTAATCCACCATTATGGCGTTTTAGCTTTAAACTGTTGCTTCTGACCAACATATGAGTCTATAATCAATAATAACACTGTCTCTGTTAAAAAAAAAAATAAATGTATCTCTTGTTGTCCTCTCACATCAAAATCCACCCACATAATGTTTAGAGCTGTTTTCACGTTTAAACGGTGCTTGATCTGTGCAGATTTGTCACTTTATTCAGATGAGACGACTTTCCCACTGGAGACAGCATTATGTTGGATATAAGAACCGCCGTTTTGATTATTTGTGGATTATTGTGATGTTTTTATCCTCTGTTTGGACCCATTCACTGCAAAAGATCCATTGGTAAGCAAGTGATGTAATTCTAAATTTCTCTAAAAATTACAATGAACGGTCAGAGTTTACACAGAAATCCGTTCTGCTCATGTTTTATTAATGAGGCCTATTGTTTTCAGTGAAATTCTGGCTGGTTTAGCGAGAGACCCAATGTGCATGTAGTTTTCTGTATGTTATAGTCTGTTAAATTATTCAATGCCTAACAACTTGTTTTTTTTACATGCTGATGGTAACTCAGATTTGGCATTTTTGAGATGTGCAGTGTAATACTGCTTCAAATGGGATTTTTTAGGTTGTGGTTTGAGCCCCTTGAGTATGTGATGTGAAATTCTCAAATTTACGCAGGAGGAAAGAAGTTGAAACAGCATGTGAAGAGAGGGAGAGAGAGAGAGGTGCAGGGAGGGGAAAGAGTGAATGAAATGCAGGACAACTCAGAGCGACTACGAGATGATTGAAAGCCGGAAACAAATTCAGTCAGTGAGAGCGAATGATTGAGAAGGGAGGATGAAAGAGATGTTGATTTTGACGGAAGGTAGGAAAAATATCACATCTGCCAAGGAGGAAGATTCACAACACGCACCCAGAGAGAAGGAGAGACTCTTTTTGAGGAGAGGAAGCGCATTTTTTGAAGGTACACACTGCAGACTTAACAATACCACTGCAAGTGTAGACTGCAGAAAGTAGGGCAGCTCTTACGTAAGACATCTTCCCGTTAAATATAACCCTCCCCCGTGGTCCTCTGGCTCGACGCTAGTGCAGAGCCAATGACGACATATTTGTGCTCAGTCTTATTCATAAAGCTCACAAGAAATAAACCTTTAAAAGCCACGGATAAATAAGTGATCAGGGATCAGCTCTGCTCACATCACGCAGATTTGCGTGTGAAATCTCACAGATCTCCCTTGAAAGTCTTCGCCTGCCAAGTCGCTTTAATTCTTCGTATCTGAGGTGTCCGTGACGCCTGTTTGAAACAGAGGGCTATTTTCTCCTTTGTTTATATTTATTTATTCATAGATGGCTGCTCATTTAACATGCTGTGTTTACTGTGACTGCATGTGTTCTGTATGTTCAGATTCAGTATCTATTATGAGAACTGCTGCTAGAGCTGCTTCAAATTTATTTGAGTGGCTGCGTGATTGTATTCTATAGCTTTTATTTAGGTTCCACCCAAACATTCTTTCCAGAACAGCGTTTGCTGGCATCTTCACGGGATGTGGGCAGGTGATATGTTTGCTGAAAGTTGAGCGCATCCTCTCGTTTCAGCTGATAATGGGCTGTCACTAGTCTCAGAGTCTCGGAGCAGTGTCTCCGTAAGCACTAGACGTAAAATATGTTTCAGTATTAGTGCTGAGCTTCAGTAGAATCTCTGTGGGTTTGATCTCTGAGAGAAAATTTCTTCATCTCCACCACAAGCTCTGACATCACAGCCAACATGCAGCGCTTCAGACATGTCTCTCCTTCTCCTCTTTTCGTCTCAACGCATATCGCCTCGTCTCTTTTCTTCTCTTCTAGTCTCTTCTGTTCTTTTTCATTTTATACGTTCACATTGCTCCTTTTCTCTCATTGTTGTGGCTTTTTTCTTTTTCATCTTTTTCTTTACATCAGATCTTCCTTGTTCTCTCCATGTCTCACCTTTCTCTTTTCTGTCCTTGTCATCTTTAAGACTCATTTCTCCTTGATTCTTATTGCTTAATTTCTCCTTTCTTCTCTCCTCTGTCACCTTGTTACATCTTGTTTCACATCTTGCTTGCTTACTTCTTATTTCTTTGTTTTCTATACTCATCTCTTCTCTCATTTTTTTTTTCTTAGGTCTTCATCTTGTTTTGTCTTTCTTTGTCTGTTCACATCTTGTCTCGTCGCATCTCTTCACATCGCAACTTCATTTCTTGGCTTGTCTCACCTGGTCTCATTTCTCAGTTCACTTTCTTATTTTCTCTTCCTGTCTCTTATCATTCTTTTCTATTTTTTTTTTTTATTAGCTTTATCTTTTCTTTTCTTATCAGCTCTCATTATGTCTTCTCTTCTCGTCTCAACTTTTTTTATATCCTTTTTTCCACATCTTGCCATTTGTCTCATCTCTTGTTTCTACTGTCTTCTGTCCTTGTCTCCTGTCTTCTGTTGTTTTCTCATTTCTTCTCATCTCTTCACATCTTGTTTTTTTTTCACCTCGTATTTCTTGTCTGCTTATTTTTTCTCTTCTAATCTATCTCCAATTGCTGTCTTCTGTCTGTTTGGTTTCTCTATCTTGTTTCTTTTCGTATCATCTCTGTCTAAAGTTCTCCTCTCTTCTCTGTTCATCTTATCTTGTTTCTTTTTACTTCAGATATCTTTATCACATTTATTGTCTTTTGCTTCCGTAAGACTTACTGTCTCATTTGCTCTTTCTTGTCTCCTTGTGTCGTCTCTTCTTGTATCATCTGATCGCTTATTTCATCTCTTCACTTCTCTCATTGTTCACATTTCATCACTTTCTTTTTTCATCTCTTCTTTTTTTTCCCCTCTTCTGTCCTCATCTTGAGAGTCTCTTATTGTCTCGTTATTTTCTCTTTCTCTCTTGATGTCTTGCTTGTCTTGTCTTTTCATCTCTTCTTGTCTCATCTCTGTTTCTCTTATCTTCACCTGTATTTCTCTCATTTTTTATTTTCTTCTCTGTCTCACCTGGTCTCATTTGTCACTTCAGGCTCCTTGTCTCTCGTCTTCTTATGTTGTTTCTTAATCTCTCGTCTTGTCTTATTTCATGTCTTTTCATTGTTCTCATTGTTGTTTTTTACATCTTATTTCATCTTTGTTTCTTGGCTTGTTCCTCTATCTCTCCTCATCATGTTTTCTTTTTGTGTAGTTCATCTTCAATTGCTTCATCTCTTTAGGACTCTTGACTTGTTTTTATTTTTATTCTCTCTTCTTTTCTCTTCGCATCTTGTTTTTCACAGGCTTTTCTTGTCTTGTCTCTTAACTTCATCTCTCAGTTTTTCCACATTTGTTTTAACATGATTTTGGCCACACTCATCATTTTTCAACTGTACGTGTGAAATTCATTTCAGGGGCAGGAAGCATCTTTAGCTAATAAAACAGGGCCTGTGTATTTACAGCTGAAGGTGTCATTAAATATTAAGCCATTATAATTGGTTCCATTTCACAAAACCATGAAACAAGTTGTTTTATGTTCTTTTAGATGCCTATTATTACTCATGTTTTGTGTTGGTGAGGTGAATTAATTGTGTGTTTAACTGCCCATGGGTGACGCTACGCTAATTGTCGCCTACAGAACAAGAGTTTGCTAATCTGCTGTCGTAAGATCTTAAGCGAGAGTTCCTGTTCATCTCCCTAAATATAATTTTCTTAGCTGCCTATGTGTTAATCATGCTCCCATCTGCTACAGCCAATCGGACGGCCACATTATGCTTTTGTTTAAGGTCAGCTTAAGCATATCCGACAATATGACGCATTTGCTTTAAACACAAGCATTTTGTTACTCTGTCACATGCATCATGGCTCATATTTAAGTCTGGAAGCTTGGCAGCGAGGATGAGTGTCTCTCTAAAGATTCGATATGCGTGCGGCTTGATGAATCAGCCATTCCTACGCTGGTGACAAAGACCAACTGCTTAATTGTCCAATGGCCCCAACCACAATTCACCACGGATCTACAGATCGCTCTGTGTTTTCCTCTTGACAAATGCTTTGTCTTGTTGATGACCTTAAAGCCAGATGGCTGAAAATACTGAAAATATCTATCAGCTGTTGCCTCGAAGGGATGATTTGAGTGGTTTATTATTAACTGGCTCTCTGATGTAATGAGGAGTGATGTCAACTGAAGAGTCTGATGATGTTAAATGGCTGTACTTTATATAGAAACATGCAAAATCCCTCTATTCTATTGTAAAGTTGATCTAAGATTTGCTTTCCATACAAAAGAGTCTCAAAGGGTTTATTTTTTGAAGGCCTCTGATCATTTAAAACACTTGTTATGGCCATATTGTTAGGCATCATGCATTGCAACAAGCTCTTAAAATAAATCCAAGACTGAGTTGAAATAAATCTCAAATTTAGCTGTTTAATTCATTTCTAAAAAAAAAAGTTATACATATAATATTTAACCTAATAAAAGTGCACCATTTTACCCAATATCATGTTTTATGAATGTTAGCTTAACATTAGATTGTGTATTGAATCAAAGTTTATGCCGTTTTAGCAAAAATACCGACTATGTATGCCAACTATATACACTGCCATATAAACAACCTTTTTGGATTGAATAATAATAATACAAAAAAAAAAAAATGTTAATTTGAAAGGACTTTAAATAGAGATATGTTTTTCATTTAAAAACATTGACTAACGTTACAAATAGACCCATGCTCATTGGGGAAAAAAATGTTTATGCAAAATCATATTACATTCATATTACATTGGTTCTTATATTCCTAATGTGAGTGTGTTTTAGCTGAAACAGATGTATGGGAATCTGGAAGTTTTATCATGTTGATTGTTCAGAAATCAAATGCCTGGTGAGTGACGCTAAAAGATTAATACAAAAAAAAAACCTAAACAAATCTAACCAATAGTGTTAACAAAAGTAAATGTGAGATAAAAATGCATTTATGCCATTTGAGATTGCTTCTGCATGTCTTTAAGTTCTTTTAACATAACTCATATTTCACAAAACACATCACAAGTGTAATGCTGTACCAGGTGGGCTACCAAGCAAGTTTACTATGTCAGAAAAGCCATACATATGGAGCTGGTTAAGTGATTCAAACATCAAAATGTATTAGGTTACAAATCACGCTCTATGGTAAAAGCTTTTTAAGGTCATAACATACTATCATTCACTCAGGGACATTCACAGAGTTGTCTATAAGATACTCTTGCTGTGTGTTTAGGGTCATTGTCCTGTTGGAAGGTGAACCTCCTGCCCAGTCTGAGGTTCTGAATGCTCTTGTCTGAGTTTTCATTAAGGCTATCTCAATATTTTGGTGCACTGAGCTTTTCTTCTACTCTGACGAGTTCCTCAATCCTTGCTCTACAGCATAAGGCTGCCACCAGCACACTTTACTTTTGGGATGATACTCTGCAGGTGATGAGTTAGTGCTGTCAAACGATTAATCGCGATTAATCGCATTCAAAATAAAAGTTTATGTATACATACTATATGTCTGTGTACTGTGTATATTTATAATGTATATATAAATACACACACATGCATGTATATATTAAGGACAAATATTTTAGATTTATATCTAAAATATTTATATTTATTTATAATCTAAATTCTATACAGGTGTAAATATATATACATATAAATATATATATTTTTTTAATATATACCTGTATGTGTGTGTATTTATATGTACATAAAAAAAATACACAGAGTAAACACACATATAGTATGGAAACATAAACTTTTATTTTGGATGCGTTTAATCGTTTGACAGCCCTGTGATGAGTCGTGCTTGGTTTCCTTCAAACATGATGCTTGGAATTGAGGTTCATCAGACCAGAGAATCTTGTTTCTCACAGTCTGAGGGTCCTTTAGATGCTTTTTTTGCAAATTCCAAGTGTGTTTTCATGTCTTCGCTAAGGAGAGGATTGAGTCTTGCCACACCATAAAGCCCAGTTCGGTGAAGTGTTGCAGTGATGTTTGTCCTTCTATGAGTTTCTCCCATCCACATAAATGATCATGGAGCTCAACTAGAGTGACCATCAGGTTCTTGGTCACCACTCTGGCTATCAATTGCTCAGTTTGTCCAGGAGGCCAGCTCTGGGATGAGTCGTGGGTGTTTTAAACTTCTTCCATTAAGGGTAACAGAGACCGCATGCTTCTTTGAACCTTCAGTGCAACAGAATTTTTTTCTGAACTCTTCCCCAGATGTGTGGCTTGATGCAATACTATTTCTGGGCTCTACAGGCATTTTTTTTATTATTATTATTATTTTTATTTTTTACCTTAGTGCTTGGTTTTTGCTTTGAATTTGCATTTTCAGCTGTTAGACCTTTTATTAAGATGTGTGTGCCTTTCCAGATCATACCCAGTCAATCGAATTTGCCACAG
This sequence comes from Cirrhinus molitorella, assembly GCA_033026305.1. Lineage (NCBI taxonomy): Eukaryota > Metazoa > Chordata > Actinopteri > Cypriniformes > Cyprinidae > Cirrhinus > Cirrhinus molitorella. The sequence continues at coordinate 3,763,926 of CM065140.1, read as the reverse complement.
GTTAACTCCACTCAAAGTGTAGTAACATCTACAAGCAATATGAATGCTCCTGAGCTAAATTTTAGCTGTCCCAGATGTATGAATACTTTATGAAATTGAATCATTAAATCTTTTTATTTTTAATAAATTTGTTTAAAAAAATGGTTTTTGCTTTGCCAGTAATGGTATATGGAGTGTAGACTGATGTAAGGAGAAAAAAAAAAGTAATTGATTTATTTATTTTTTTTTTATTTTATTTTTTTTTTTACTTAAGGCAGTAACATAGCGAAATGTGTAAATTAATGAAGGAGGATGAGTACTTTGCAAGGCACTGTAGGTATGCATAGGTTTTGCCAAAATGTAGGTAGAAGCATGCTTTTTCAAGCGTATGGCTAAAACTGCAAAAAAAAAAAAAAAAAATCTAAACATGTTCCATAAGGTCTAGCTTATTTTATTTCTATATGTAAGCAATAATAGACTGAATAAAGAATGTGTTATATCCAGAAAGTGTATGACTCTGCTGATCTATTATTTGTACATGCGTATTTTACTTGCGTTGTGTTTGGCTTTAACCTCAGATTTGTCAGACTGAATACACACGAGCTGTTGAAAAAGCACATGACGTGTGCTTCAAAGCCGGCTGCTCAATTTTGACTCCTTTGAAGTGTCTGTCACTGTGGTATTTCTAAAGATGACTCGCTCTTTATCTAGCAACTGCCCCTTTTCCTTCTCAAGATACAATTTTGCATCTGTCATCTGTTGTTTTTTTAGTGTATGATCTAAGATGGTTCAGCTCTCGCATGAGTGTGCTCTTGCTCGTTCTGTCTGTCTCTTTCTCTGTGGGTTTCTCTCATTATTTGCAGATATTCTTTCACCTCTCTGCCTTTCTCCCTGGCTTTTTTCCCCTCATCCCATGAAATGGTGGGAAGCTTGGATTTGGCTGTCAGAGCGGAGTTGCCTCGTCTTGATGGAGGTGGTTCCTCGGGTGCCAGGCGAGACTTTGATCTTGGCGTGGCACTGGGGCCTCCGTATGCCCCACACTGCTTGTGTTTCGAGATGAAAAGCCTGGAGATATGCTTCCTCCTCGCTTTTTCGCACCCCAGAAGTGCAGACGTGCGAAGCTACCTTACAGCTTAGTAACTAGCTGTCTAATGACTGCTCCATTATTAGCATGTGGCATGCATAGCACTGGCGCTAATGAACTCTGTCATCCAGAAGCAATGTGACTGAGATTGTCTTAGTTTTTTCCCAACGCGCTGTCAGCACGCTCCTCGTCTCCTCGCTGTGGTGTGATGAGCTCACCGCATCCTTGTCAGTCAGATCTCCATTTCTTAATGTGCTTTGAGTTTTCCCATTGAGATACAGCATAAACAGAGGGGCAGGAATCTACCCACGCCATGACTGTTAAAAGACACTTGACTTCTGTCTGTAACCCCTGCTTTAGTGCCTTGGTTTATAAACCTCGCAGGGGTCTTGTGTCCCAATAGCTAGAGATGGAGGAATTTCTGCTCTTCAAAAGTGATTTTTAAAGGAATCCACACTTGAGAGTTTTAAGCAAGGCCGTAACCGTGAGTTGAACTTTGGTCGGGCCATTTTTGTTGTTGTTGTTTTTTTTTTAATAAAGTTTAAAGACAGCGAAGGAAATGCTAGATAATGATTTTGAGCTGAATGCAAATAATATTTTAAAGTATGCACCATGGATGTAATGATTATAAATTAAAAGGTTCAAATCAAAATAAATAAACAATCCAAATGAAAGGAATCTCTTTGAATGTGATCCGATTTGGGAAAACCCATCGGATGTCGCACCTGGGACATTTTCAGGAATTTTTTTTTTAAAAATAGGTTGAATGTCACTTTTTGTCAAAATTCGGTTTTTATTTGATTATTATTCTATAGCATGTTGTCTATCATCAAAAAAAAAAAATAAACCTATCAAAATAAACCACGTAGCATGTTTAATAAAGGTGTATCAGTGCACATTCCCCGCCAGTCCTGTGTAAACTACAGCATGCAAAGTTGTATTGATTTATTTATTTATTTTTTATATTGTGAAATGGCGGAGTGCAAGAAAACAACGCAGAGAACAATTAGAGGCAACACTGCATTTTAATCACAATCTAAACAAAGATGCTGCATACATGGAGCATAAGAAGTATTTGATTTGAATTAGATTGTATTGTATTGTATTGTATTTTAAAATTTGAAGCAGAAACAAAATGGTCTGACTTTAGCTTTGTCAGTCTATACTACATAAAACATCTAAACTAAACAAAAACAGCAGACGTGCTGCATGAGAGCGCTACTTTACTCTCTGACAGCAGGTGGCGCTTATTGAACAGCCGCAATATAGAGTTTAGCAGCATTGCGCTTTGCCTACTGCTTTTAAAATACAGAGGCAAGATGAAATTCAGGGAAGACAGTCAATTCACCTCAGAGAAACATTCATATAAACCCCCACCCCATTTTATAATATTTTTGAATATTTATTTTCTATGACATGAGTCCAAACCAGTGAAATCTGCAGAGCTTCTACATAAAGCCCGGCTCACACTGTGCGATTTTGGCCATGATTTGGCCATCTGAGACAAATTATGAAAATCCTAAAAGATTCCAAAAATCCTAGGCTAAAATCTGTAGTCTTTGATCGCTAGTTTGACATGTTCACAATGGCTGTTGTGATCAAATTTTACCTCCGACGAATTTCTGGCAGTGTCAGAAGATTTGGCGCACAGTCCTGCAGTGTGACTTCTCCTACAACGAACGTCAAACTATCTCAGTTTTTTTCAAGACAAGCCATGATCAGAATTAATGCTAGACATTTCTTCTGACCGCATATAAACTCCAGCTCTCCTGTCATCATATGATATGCTGCCTTTGCTATGATAAACACTGGTTGCGCTGCTGTTTTCATTTGCGTGTGTGTAGTGCTGCTTACACTATTCTTCTTAAATACGCAGCTATTGCCGCCGTTCATAAACTTAATTTCAACAACATTTCAGCCCTGTGTGTAATTCAGCTCACAGTCATTGAACATGTATGGGTTGATTAAAAATACAGAGGAAAAAAAAAATAATATTGTGAAATATTATTACGATGTAAATCAATGTTTTTCTATATTAATATGCATTAAAATTTTATTTATATCTGTAATTAAAGTTGAATTTCCAGAATCATTACTCCAGTCTTCAGTGTCACATGATCCTTCAAAAATCTAACAAGGTTTTCTAACAATATACACTAGTGTTCAAAAGTTTGGGGTCAGTAAAATGCTATTCTTTATTTTTTGCAAAAAAGAAATTAATACTTTTATTCACCAAAGATGTGTTAAATTAATAAAAAGTAATAGCTTAGATTTACATTGTTAGAAAATATTTCAATTTTGAATAAATGCTGTTCTTTTTAACTTGTTATTCATCAAAGAATCCTGAAAAAAGGATCACAGGTTGCAAAAACTGTTTCCAACATTGATAATTCTAATAATAAATCAGCATATTAGAATGATTTCTGAAGGATCACGTGACACTTAAGACTGGAGTAACAGCTGATGAAAATTCAGCTTTGCATCACAGGAATAAATTATATATAGTATATTATATATAGTATATTAAACAAAAAAAAAAAACATTATTTTATGTTGTAATATGTTTTTTTTTTTTTCTGGATTTTTGATCAAATAAATCCAGCCTTGATGAGCATAAGATACTTTTTTTGAAAAACATTAAATGAGAGGATGTGTCCAAACATTTGACTGGTACTGTATGTTTTGGCAAGATTCAAAAACATAATCTGTTATGTCTTACATGAATGATTTTTTTGTCAGATTCCAACAAGTCATGTATAACTTTAAAAGTATTTTAATGGAGAATGCAAACATAAAAAGAACAAACTATCTGAAAATGTGCTCATTCCAACTCATTTTGCCAGTATGGGTCACATATTTTCAATTCAACATAGTAAAATCTGTCGAGTAGTTTGCATCACTGAATACTGTTGATCATTTAACATTTATGTCGCAAAACAGCTGTCAAATATGAAATATTTTGCTACTTCTATCTTACCTCATCCACATTAAAACTGATGCATCAGGCTGGAATTTGACCTCTGATTCTGTAAACGTAAACTCTGCCTAACTTTGATTTGTTTGGCCTTAATCATTTTGACATTGATGAGTGTTGTTAGAATCCTGAGACAGACCTAAAAATTGTTGTTAATCTAACAATAAAGAGAGCATTGCTAAATAGTTAAATACCAGGGCAACCAGGCACAAGAACAGTTTCTTCCCCCAGGTAATCCACCTTATAAACAGCTAAATGCTGCGTGCTATAAAAAATATATGCAATAACCTTATATTTATTTGTTACCACCTCCTTTCTAATACATCACTGCATCTCTTTCTATTTTATTCTATTCCACTCTATCATCTACAGCACAAACCACTTAATTTTTTCTCAATTTAGTTCGCAATATATTTTTTGTCTGTTTATATTTACGTGTGTATTTTTTATTCTCATCTTATTTTTATTGTCTGTGTGTTGTTGTTGTCTCTGTGTACTAGAAGCTAATGACACAAAAACTAATTCCTTGTATGTGCAAGCATACTAGGCAATAAAGCTCTTTCTGATTCTGATTCTGAAAAAAGGTCCATTGTCTGCTCTCAGCAGTCAGTCCCTCCAGTGTCCCTCCGGAATTTGATAAGACACAGAAATATTGCATGAACAAGCAAAGGCAAAACATAAAGTGACTTGTTTTGGTCTCTCATTTCTGTAGGACGTACGCTCTACGAAGGGTACGAGATGCCTTCAGGGAGAACCGGACAGTGGAAGATCCGAAAGTTGTGGAGGGGCTGCTGAACAGGGCCCGGGACAGTTTGGCCCTCATCCAAAGACAGGTACTAGTCCAAAAGATATATGCTTTGACCTGAGACTGAGATCCCACAACAGCATTTTGTATGTGGTACACAGTGTCCCCCTTGCTGTACAAGATCTATTTTTGTTGTTTCCTAACCATAAATAAATCTAAAATACAAATTCATTACATAAAATATAAATATTTAAATATGTATGTGACTAAAAGGTGAAACTGCTTCTGTTTTGTGATCTTTTATTTTAATAGTATTTTTTCACAACTTATTATGTTATCTGAGTGAAAAGTTAATATGTTACAAATTTGCTTATAGAACTAAAAATGGTGCCAACTTTTTAAAAAAACACAGTAAAATCAATAATATATTTTTACATTTTAAAATAGCAGTTTTCTATGTGAATATATGTTCAAATGTAATTTATCCCTGTGATGCAAAGCTGAATTATCAGCATCGTTACTCCAGTTATTAGTGTCACATAATCCTTCGAAAATCATTTCTGATTATTATCAGTGTTGACAACTGTTGTGCAGCTTCATATTTTTTCTGGAAGCCATGATAGAGTTTCTTCAGCAGTATTTTTGATAAATATAAAGTAAAGAAAAAAGCATTTTTTGTTCAAGTTTACAAGGTTACAACAGAAATAATGCATGAATCCTGTGGGCTTCCATATTAGAGTGAACTTGTATGAAATAATGTTCAGTATTTTGGCACTCACATTTCTCAGTTCCATGCTAAAAAATGTATCAATGGACGTGTGGCTGGACTCCAGTTAAAACCCCGGCCATTCATTCATTTCTGTTTTAAGAAATCTCCAGCTTTGTTTTTTGATCTGCGTCAGATGCGTGGAACGGAAGTTGCTCACAAGCGAAACCCATTTGCATAGTATGATTAGAGTAACTGGAACATAGTGCGCTGGACATGTTCCTAGAAACTCAATCTACTAAAGGCCTATGGATTATCATGCTGTTTAATTTCAAAGCTGTTAAAGAACAGCCACCTTCATCAAACTTCATTTGCTCTCTGCTGGTGAACCTAATGAAGGAGCAGTGGGCTTCAGCTTGTCTTTCTGTTCCTGTGTAATCCACTGCATCTTCTAGAGGGCCGGAGGAAGTCATCTTCTGTCTGTCACAGCTCCAGATACATATATATGAACACCTGGTCAGATCCCACCTGTCCGCTGGCATGTCCTGCGCACCACTAATGCCCGCTGATGCCTCGCTGTCCCACACTTTGTTTCCAGAATTCCACTCCAGTTTGGGGCAGATCCCTGGAGTTGACTTGTTTTTTTGTTTTTTTTTGTATTCTAAGTTAGTATCAGGTCCTCAAATGAACACTCACCAAGAGCCAAATGTGTGTGAAAATCTGCATTGGCAATTATTTAAGACCATGTTACTTGCCAGTTGGCATTTTTTGTAGCTGACATTGCCAGATTTAGCTTGATTATTAAATTACAAAGATGTAATCATATAAATATGTAATCTGATGCGTTATGAACATTTCACGTGAGATGCTCATTATAACAGTGTTTTAGTTTCTCGTTCGTAGTAAATGTGGCTTCGTCTCTGCAACCGCTGTGAGTT